>JAYKQN010000033.1:222500-330000 GCA_036785175.1 Eupleurogrammus muticus | reverse complement strand
TAAAAAAGCAAAAGTCCATAGGTATGATGAACATTCATTTGATTGTGCTTTCAGCTTGCCATAATATTATCTTAATTCTCAGAGGACTTGCTGTTCATGCTCTATTAAAGCTAATAATAGATGAATTAGAATGATCAAGTCAGCAGAGTGTGCTTTCAGGCGATAATATTGGAGGTCATTAGGCATATGCTGAAACCTCCTTCTTTTTGCTGAACTACGGGACCACCTGCAGGCTGATATGGCTTTCAGTACTTTTCAATGCCGTCGTTATTGCTACGAAATGTGAATGATGTATCTGCAATGAAAGCGTTTTTCTGCTCTGGTTTGATGGCCAGATTGGGGAAAATGTGACTAACAGGAATACTTCACTTCTGAGAACTCAAGGCACATATTCAACATTTTGTAGTACTAGTAACTGGTCAAATTACCTTACCAGGAAATTTCCACATCTTACAGTCAGCTATGTCTCTCATCTACCTGGCAGGACACCCTTGCTTTGATAAATGAAGGTTAAGAAAGAAGTTACCTCAATTAAGGAGTCATCTCCTGTGGAAAGAGAAGACCAAGGTGGAAATGAACAAAGGGAAAGTCTCCCCCTGGTCCTCCAATAATTTTTCTTTCTGCTTCATTTCTCCAAGGTTCATCGGAGGACGATAAAGTGGGATTCCTCACACCTCCCCTACTTAAGTTCTCCCGCAGCCTCTCGATGCCTGACACCTCAGAGGACATCCCACCCCCTCCAGCCAGTTCACCCCCTTCGCCGCCTGCCTACAACTCAGCTGTTGGTCCTATACCCAAGAGCTACGGCACCATACGACCCGGCTTCACCCAGAACTCACCCAATGCAGTGACCACTATTAGCCGGACCACCGATGTCGGTACGCTAAGGCGTGGCTATTACCGCCAGAGCTCAGAGCAGTTTGAGAGCACACGCCTTCGAGGGCGCACACCAGTCCCCGAGAACCCTTACTCCGAGGTGGGCAATAAGACACTCTATGTGCCAGCGAAACCTGCTCGGAGGAAGGGCATGCTAGTGAAGCAGCCCAACGTTGAGGACAGTCCTGAGAAAACATGTCAAATGCCATCAAGCCCCTCCGGCCCAGTCTCCATGCCTACCACGCCTGTAGAGCGAACGTGCTCCTCCATCCCCATCCCCACCATCATCGTCAAGGAACCCTCCACCAGCAGCAGTGGCAAAAGCAGCCAGGGTAGCAGTATGGAGATCGAGCCCACCACCCCTGAACACCCACCTCTCACGCCTACTATGGGGGGAATGGGAGGTTTGCGTCCTGAAGACCCAATGTCTCTAAGCAACCCTTTTGCGGCAGCTATTGCTGGGGCGGTCCGGGACCGGGAAAAGAGGCTAGAAGCAAAAAAGAACTCAATCGCCTTTCAGTCAATAGATATTGGGGATGATGAACTAAGCGGTCCCACACCGACCCCTCGTCTTCGCCAGTCAAAGTCCATTGATGAAGGTATGTTCAGTAGTGACGAGAGGCTTCGAAGGATACTGGCTCCCCCAGTGCAGCTTGGACCGCCTGTCGGGGGTGGTAGTGGAAACATGACTGATTTCAATACTCCTGAGCCCATTGTAGTTCGGGAGCCTCTAAACACCAGAACAGGCCAATGTCCCAACCTGGACAGTCCCGTTAGTCTCCCAGCCACTCCCCCTAAGAGCCACTATAGGGCCAATGGGACCTACCTCCACCCTGTCACGGGCAAGCCCTTGGACCCTAACTCTCCTCTAGCTCTGGCCCTGGCAGCTCGTGATCGTGCCATGAAGGATCAACAAAACCATCCTCAGAATCAGCCACAAAATCCTCCTCAGGTTCAGCACACCCCCAAGCACGAAGCCCAGTCCCTCCCCATTCAGCCAAGCCACAAACCAGACCTCAACCAACCGCTGTTTATTGACACCAAATTACGATCCGGGATCGAGACGAGTTTTGCTGCAATCTCCACGGCGACCATGGGGCGACCTGGGCGAGGTGGTCTGCGGAGACAGATGACGGAGCAGAAGTATGAGTCTGATGGGGCACGGGAAGAGCGGCAGCATCAAGCGGTGGAGGAGAGGAAAAGTGCACCGGCAGATGTTTCAGAGCCTAAGTCAGCCGGATTGTTGATGGTCCACACAAGCACAGATGCAAGCAACAAAACGAACAATCAAGAGCTAGAGGGGCAAGACAGCAACAGGCCATCCGAGCTGAAGGACCCCAACCAACCCGATCCTCTCAAACCCCCGACCCTTTCATCCAATGCCCAGCCACCATCGTCACAGAGAAGGAGCATCCCTTTAGGGGAGTCCCTGGATGAACCAGTAAAGCTGCCCTTCCGCATCCCCCCGCCCCCCCTAGCGTCAGTTGACATAGATGAGGACTTTGACTTCACAGAGCCCCTTCCCCCACCCCTGGAGTTTGCCAACAGCATTGACATTCCTGATGACCAGGCCAGCGCCATTGCCGAGATCCTCAAGCAACAGAGACGGAACGGGGGACCTCTTCTACCCCCATACCACACCCATGCCCCGCCACCCGTCTCTGACCAACACAAACGAGTGACAAACAGCATGCCTCCGTCATACCCTCCTCCTCTGCCTGATTCAGAGTCAGGGGTGGGTGACTCAGGAATTGAAGAGGTGGACAGCCGGAGCAGTGGAGACCCTCAGCACATGGAGACCACCAGCACCGTTTCCAGCATTTCCACCCTGTCGTCGGAGGGGGGCTTTTGCGACAGTGCTTTGGAGAGCCTCTATGCCACTGCAGACGGGCATGCTTTCCTGGTGGATAGGCCTCCTGTGCCACCCAAACCCAAAGGAAAGTCCGTCATCAATAGAACATCACTTTATCACGATACCCTCATTGAAGAGCCACCAGAATCTTATGGGTCGCCGCCACAGGCCCCTCCCCCGCCCCCTTCATCGGAACCCCTTAGGACTCCTACTCAAAGGACATCCAAGCTGTGGGGCGATCAGCCCCCCGAGCTGCGCAGTCCCCCGTCGCCGCCAGACGGCAAGAACACCGTCATCACCGAGCTGAGCTCCATTCTGCAGCAAATGAATCGCGACAGGCCGCCCAAGCCAGGAGAAAGCCTGGACTCCCCCACAGGAAACAGGGGGGCCTTTGGAACAAGGTAGGTGATCAGACAGTCATTCCTGACTTTGATTACCAAATTCTTTAATTTTATTGTGTAAAATACCCCATGTTTTCCATGACCTGCACAAGCATTTTCCACAGGCTCAGATCTTCTGACACTTTACTTTAATGGTTAGGTATGTCACTGTTGAATTGTGTTATGGACTTGACAAATGGTTTCATTTTAGCTTTTTTGCGTAGACTGCTTACAATCGATGGTGTGTTCGATGGTGTTTTAGTTGTATGAGGTCTATAGCATCCAGGTTCTTCTAGGAGGAACCTGGAGGAACCTCTTCTCAGTTGCTTTTCCTTCTATATGTATATCAGAGAGGATACATTCTTAAAAGGAAACTCAGAGGGAGCTGGACAATTTCTAATAAATGGACCCAAAGTCAGCATCAGTTGGTATGAAGGACTTTAAAAAAAAAAAAAAAAAAATAGGGGTGTGGAGTTAGAAAGACGTGACGTTAGCAAACCTGTGTAGCTCCTCATAGCACGTTAGAAGTTTCAAGGATAAAGTCAGAGAGGCCAGACTGAGACGGTTTGGACACGTCCAGAGGAGAGATAGTAAATATATTGGTAGAAGAAGGAAAAAATAAGGACAAGAGAAAGACCACAGAGGAGGTTAATGGATGTAGTGAACGAGGACACGAAGGTCGAAGAAGACAGGAAGGGTTAGACGGAGGAAACTGATTCTCTGTGGCGACCCCTGAAGAGAAAAATTATCTCCAAAATGATCTGTTAGAGTTGGAGTTGCATTGTGGGTAATGTCGGTGCTGGGTCAAGGAGGACAAGAAGAGGAATTCATGGAATATATAATCATGACCATATCCATTTTTTAGCCCTTTACTGTCCGTCATGAGACGACTGCAGATGCTAAATCGGTGTTGTTTGAACTTAAAGATCTGAAACGCTGAGCCGATTTATCCTCTGTTTAAAACTCGCCTGTTACGGGTTTGATTTGTTTCACTGCTTTCTGTCAAGTGTTTAAACTCAGCGTTCACTTGAATGAAAACAAAAAGGGGCTCAGTCCAAAAATAGTGACAATAAATATCAGCAATAAAGAAGAAAAAAAATGAAAGTAAAGGCAGTGAATTTCCTGACAGGTAGGATTAAGAGATGCAACATTCCGTGTAGTGAGATTGATTCCCCGCACATCCGCCGGACTGTTCAGGACTCAATTTTTACACTAAGTGGATTTTGATGGACCCCCGCAACTGGACCAGCTCAGCTTATGGGTTTTTTTTTTTTTAAACTCACATCTCCAGCGTGTGAGAGGGAAATAAAAAGCTCAATAAATAATTCACTGTTCACATCCATTTTGTATGAACGGTCCCATCGCTCATCAGAAGGTGTAGGGAGCAGAGACCTGAGTTTTCTGATCTAATAAACGCTGTTAGATCAATGCAGTGACTCCTGTTTATATATATATATATTTTTTAGTTATTGCCACGTGATGCCGACGGCGTCCTGCTTCACGCTTCGTTGCATCCTCGCGTCCGTTGACTTTTACACCTTGTACTCATTTCATTTTTCAGCTCACACCTCCTCTCCATCTTCATCTCCATTTTCATCTCCAGTCTCCTGTCGTTCCTCCATCTCTTCTTTCTTCATGCCCCCTCTGTGTCTTCCATCCTCACAGGTAGGTTCCCGCCATCACGCCATGCTGCACGTATTAATATTACGACTTGTGTTGACACGAGGGAAGCTCAGCAGATAAGAGATGCATTGATTTTATCGCCCCCGTTATTTTTCAACTAACAAGGCCTAAATGCTCTTTAATCAGATAAAACTGTGGTTTCTTAGACATTTTGACAAATGAGTCTCCTGTCTCCACATACTTAAGAAAACAATGAACTACAGGTGCATCATCCCAAATAATAGTACTTCTCAATTATTTTCTGTCACGCCCCCCCATGGACAAAGAACAAAATCTTGCACCCCCCGCAGGACTATAAAGAGTATAGTATAGTATAAATTGTTATAATTACACCTCTGCTTAACACTGCATCCTTATTAACGTACATTCATCCCTGTTAAATATGTTTTCATGGTGTCACTTGGTGTCTACACTTCATACTCATACTCTGTGCTGTATGCTCCCTGTAAACACTCTGCTGCCCCCTAATGTAGTGGAGGTGCAATTGCACTTTATTCTAGTACAGTAAAATAAATTGAAATAAAAAATTAAAAAGCACGCCCCCCCCCCCAACTATTTGAGAACCACTGATACAGAGTGAAATATTTTAAGCCTTTATTTTATGCAGTTTTGAAGATTATGTTTTACAGATAATTAAATCCCCAAAACTTTTCACAGTATTCTAATAACTTAATTGGAAATAAAATAAATAGAATTAGCTGTATTGTTGTCTAGAAGTGAAGAAAACAACAATAACTTTAACTGTTTGTTACTATTTAGGATCATTTTGTATTATTTTTAATACCATCATATATCCAGTGAGGCCATTGCATAATGAATCCTGGTTATTGACGTCATTCCCATTGTGTTTTATTTCACAGTGATTACGGTGTGACGCGAGGCAGCTTAAGGTCCTCGTGTCGTGTCGTTCTGGTGAAATCGTTTCGCCTATAAAGTGAAGAGTCATCAGATCTGGCCGTTAGTGGCTTTATGACACTGGCGGCTTCTGAAAATTAAAACCGTTTATTGCACGCGATGATTTCCTGAGCCCGGGAAAGTTTCTGACGATTTCCAGAAGGACGATTTTCTCTCTCTCTCTCACTGATGGTCATGTTCAGAAGGAATGTTGACTTGTGCGAGTTCAGCCCAGTCGGCGTCTCTCTGTGAGGTCACAAAGCTGCAGAACTCAGTCCTAAAGCTGCACTGAACGTCCCGTCACAATCAGTCAGCTGCTGGTAATCTGCTCTTCCTGATTGTTCTCTGAAGCTTGTGTGTGTGTGTGTCACGTGATGAGGCCTGAGGAGGCTGTAGGTGGCGCTGCGTTCGTGGCCGTCAGACAGATGGCGGCCGAGAGACAGAAGATGGCCTAGATTCACACATGCTCTTCCTCTCCTCCGCTCCTGTTTTTATTTTCTCTCTTTTATTCCCTCTCTTCCTCAGCGTGCTGGAATCAGCTTCAGCACCGGTGGAAGCGTAGTCACATTATTTATTTTTTTTCCTTTGGACATTCGTGGGGGGTTTTTCTCTTCTTCTTTTTTTATTTTTTTATCCCTGTCTCTTAGCCTCCCAGATTAAATGTGCGTTGGTTGTGCCTGTGGACGAAAGGGTTGCCTAGCAACCGGCTGATGAGAGCAGCCTTGAGGCCTGCAGTGATGTCAGCCCCAGTCGGGGGAGGGGTGTGTGTGTGTGTGTGTGTGTGTGTGTGTGTGTGCATGCATGTGTGTGTCTGTGTGTGTGTGTGATGGAGCCAGTGTGTGACAGGCCGAACCCTCAGCAGAGTTCAACATCATCTCACGCAGGTCACGTGCTGCTTTAGTAGGCCACAGTTATGTAACCCAGCACAGCCGAGTCAGTGTGTGTGTGTGTGTGTGTGCGTGTGTGTGTGTGTGCGTGTGCTCAGGCTCCTATAAATAAATGCAGCAAGTGCATACAACCCAATAAGTGCGACCCTGTATGTGTGTGGCAATGTGTGTGTGTGTGTGTGTGTGTGTGTGTGTGTGTGTGTGTGTGTGTGTGTGTGTCCCTGACAGAAACAGCGAGTCATGCGATGTGTGGGTGTGGTGAGGCAGGACTCCCACCGCAGATATCAATCGCTCTGCATCACAAACTGATGGAGAGCTGGGAGGAAAGTGAGAGACAGGTGTGTGTGTGTGTGTGTGTGTGTGTGTGTGTGTGTGTGTGTGTGTGTGTGTGTGTGACTAGTTAAGTACTTGACATTTGTCAGAATGTCTGCATAGTAAAACACTATATGATAACTTCTGCATTTAGCAATTAGTCAAATTCAGCACAGTTAAAATCATCTGGTGCAGGGTTCGTTGTACCTGAAGTATGTGAATTTAACTCTTCATTTAACGTTCAAGTGGCCGAACCTTGAGGAAGCGTTTACGAAACGCGCTTGAAAAAAAAAAATCGCAGACTAATTAACGGAAACTGAGAGCGGCCACGGCCTCGAGATCACGAGTTAATTTGTGTTTATCTTGAAGGAAAAGGAAAAAAGGCCAGTTTCTTGGTCATCAACTCAAATCAGACTAATTCATAGAGCATGTTAAAAAAATGCAATTGATCAAAGTGCTTCACATGTCTAAATGAACCAGAAATGGTAAAATAAGTGGTGTTGGTATAAAGGCTCGTTTTTAAAGATGAGAGCTGATGATCAGTAACTCGTCATTAAACTCATCACAGCTCATTTGGCTCCTTTAACATTTCGTTCATACATGAGCAGCTCGACTGTTTAGCTCACGATAAAAAAGCCTCCAGGTTAATGTTGGTTCTTAATCTCTGACAAACGGTGGATTTAACTCCTGAAAAGTTTTACTAGGCTGCAGAAAAGCAATGTTTAATTACTGGAATTAAAGGATCAGGTTCCATCTGCAATATATATTCAATAGGAAGATATTTCAGCAAGATTTAGTCAAACCTGACTAATTATAAGCGAAATATAGAATGAATGGGTTTTTAAAGCCTTTCAAATAAGAAAAAACAGTGAATGATTAGTGATGTCACTAATAACAGCAGCCTGAATTTACATGAAGCAGAAATCATCAATTATAACCAGGATTAACTCAACTCAACAATAAAGTCATTGCGCGTGCATGGTAAAACACAAACACACAAGTGTGTGTATTTAAAAATAGAGCGGGGTAATGTCATCAATCAAACCATCAAAGTCCTCATCCTCTGTTTCTGATTCCAACAGCAGCTAAATCTCCATCAAACATGCCAGCTTCACTTTCTTCACCATCAGAGTCACTTTCCTCTAAATGATGCCTTATAATCCGCTGGAAGTTGCTGTTCTACCGTAGTCCTGGTCTGGATGGAAACATGGCACCAAAACGAAAGCACCGAGACGTAAATGTTCAATTTTCATATCTTCTGCTAGCTTTACTGCTTTTAGTCAAATGGTGACCGTCAGAACGCTTCTCCCACTCGTTCTTTGCTCTGTGATCCACTGATCCAGTCTTTGCTCTGTGATCCACTGATCCAGTCTTTGCTCTGTGATCCACTGATCCAGTCTCTGCTCTGTGATCCACTGATCAAGCCTTTGCTCTGTGATCCACTGATCCAGTCTCTGCTCTGTGATCCACTGATCCAGTCTCTGCTCTGTGATCCACTGATCCAGTCTCTGCTCTGTGATCCACTGATCCAGTCTTTCCTCCAACTCGTACCACCTGTCTTATGTCTTAAACTCAGCTGTGTAGCTGATTTCCTTCAGTTTAAACTGTGCTTTATCAGCGTGTCTCTTTACCATTTTCAGGTTGTTAAAACAACGATGTTCTGCATAACGCACATCCCCGTTATTTTATCTACAATCCATGCAAATATAAGACTTCTATGTGTGCCTTATAGTCGTGAAAAGAGTTCAAAATGCTCTCTGGTTCTGTTTAGGGGCCGTAGTTTGGGTACACACACACACACACACACACACACAACTTTTGGTTTGCTGTTGGAGAAAACTTGATCACGTTGCTCTTGTCCTCTTTTGTTATAAATGTGACTCTGTGCAGCCAGGAAATGGTAATAGGGTCAGAAGCTAAAAGAGGCGCTGAGCTAATTAGTCTAACAGACAATCACATACTTTTCACGTCAGTTTAACTCTAACCGTGAGAAATAGTGTTTAAGAGATGCTTTTTGTTTATAGGCGATCGATCGCCTGTTTGACCTGTTATGGGATTGAAAAGTGTTAAATTGGTAAAAAGAGCAGCGGACATGGTTGATGCAGTAAACAGGAACATTGGTGGAGAAATAGTTTGCAGCAGAAGGCGGACAGATGGCAGAGACGTCTTCATAGATAGATATGATGTGTTCTTTCATGCATTCGCCTCTTATCTCCTGCGTGTGTGTGTGTGTGTGTGTTGGTAACATGTCTAACGTCCTGTCTGATTTTCATCCGTCTAACACGGCGTCCCGTGGGAAAAAAACAAAAAACCAAAAAGCTGGTGCTGAGCAGCGGAACCTGTGAGTCGCGCTGAGGACGGCCCACTTCCACCCTGGCAGCTCGACCCCCTTCAGTCCCCTTCACTTCCCTTCAGGCTGCTCCATATGTTGCAAGGAGGAGAGAGAGAGAAAAAATTATCTAGGCTACACGTAGGACGCCGCAATTGGAGGAGGAGGAGGAGGAAAAAAAAGAAAGTCTGAAAAATTGAGAGCGCTGAGGTCAGGTCTCGGCCTGTTTTTTCACGCAACACACGGATCCTCTGGGGAAGTTCAGGGAAGGTGTGAGCTTTCTGCATGGAGTGCTGTGTGTGTGTGTGTGTGTGTGTGTGTGTGTGTGTGTGTGTGTGTGTGTGTGTGTGTGTGTGTGTGTGTTTAAACCTGCAGCCCTGTCCCATCCTGTGGCCTGTTTTAACTTAAATGAATTCAGAAGCTGGTGATATTTCTACCTTTTTCTCCTTGTTGTCCATCACCACATTTATAATGGATCATTTTTAATTAATTTTTGCACCAAATGTGGATTTTATCCTTCATCGCTTACATCGTAAATGCAATATGAGTTGTTTTACTGTTCATTTGAGCTGCAGACTCCTGCTTTTTTATTAAAATAAAATCTAAAACATCACCAAAAAATATCCTTTAAAATGGAAAGAGTTTGATCATGTGATCACAGGTTACTTCTTGTACTTCACGAACATTGTATAACTGAATAATTAATGATCATAACAGGTTTATTTTGTGGCCATTTGCATGGAACCTATCGCCCTGTATAATAAAGTCACATATACATGTTATTTTCTAATTCACTAACGCCTTTAAGTAAATATTAATCCTATAATAATAATATTTCTAAAGGTAAAAAAATACTTTGCATATGTACTTGGATCAAAAAGAAGATCCTGCACATTCGTAAGAGCTGGAATTATATTCTAATAATATTTGTGTTAATAGTTTTAATGATATTTCGTTGCTGTTGATGCCGATTTTTCTCTGAGGGAAAACGGTTACTTAAGCCTCGTCTGTAACCTGCTCCTCGTACTGTAAAGGCTATAAAAAGGTTAGAGTGACCCCCCCCTCACACACACACACACACACACACGCACACACACACCGGTCCATTAGGAGCTGGTGGGAGGACGAACCTCTGCTGCTTTTAACCTGCAGCCTGCAGCTCTCAGTCTTTGTTGCGGCTGCTGCAGGAATCATTTCACATCGAATAATCCACCATCACACATATTAACAAAACCTAAAAAAAAGCCTGAAAAACGCTTTTGTACGTGTCTTTTATGGTGAACGTGCTGCGGTTTTGCTCTCTCTGCAGCAGCACAAACTGATTCTGCTTTGTTTTCACATAAGAAATAATCACTGTCATGTCAGTAAAACTCATCTAATAAGACGAAGCCTTTGAAAAGCTTGAATTTCATGTAAAAACCATTAGACAAGTGTAATGATCCTGTTTTTTAGTTTTCATTTGATATATTTTATTCCCTAAGGTTAAACATTCATTACATGTTACTCAGGAATGTGATCATATTATCAGGTTTAAGGTTAAAGGTCACTGGTGAATTACAGGCGTCCACGTCTGAATAAAACCTGATCTTATTGCTTTACAATAAAAATAAGGATGTGTTAGTCCATTAAATTAGAGCTTAAACACTAAATATTAATAAAGATCAGAGCTTTAAGCGGTTTGTTTAACACATGCGTCTATGGGATGTTTTTGCATGTGCTGCCACCTACTGTTCATTTATTTTATTTAAAAAAAAATCCTTTCAGCGATGCAGGATGTTGAACTTCTGTGATGGATTTTTATTGTGTGCAGATGTTGGTTTGAAGTTTGCTGTGAGAATCCAGATGTGTTGAAGTGGATGCTTCCTGTGTATTATTAATTAATTAATTAACTTCCTGTGGTGACGCTGACTGACCTTTGACCTCCTCTCCCGCCCTCAGGCCTCCCGCCGACGACTCAGGAACGCGCGCCGCCGCCGGCCTGGCCTCCACGCCGCCCGGCAGCCTCCCGTCCCAGTCGCTGCTCTGCAGCCCGCCGGACTGCGCCTCGTCCCTCACGCCGTGCTCCTCGCTGCCCCCCTCCGCCTCCCCCACCCTCACGGACGTCTTCGGCCTGCCCACGCCGCCCATGGCCGGCGGCGGCGGCGCCTACAGCCTGAGCTCGTCGTGTGGCGGCAGCGGCAGCTCGCGCTCGCCGTCGCCGCTTACGCTGATGCAGGCGGTGGCGTCCTCGGGGAAGCCGTTCGCCTCCAAGCCCATGGAGCTGTGGAGCAAGCACGACGTGGCGGACTGGCTGGAGAACCTGAACCTGGCGGAGCACCGCGACGCCTTCCTGGACAACGAGATCGAGGGCGCCCACCTGCTGTCGCTGCAGAAGGAGGACCTGATCGACCTGGGCGTGACCCGCGTGGGCCACCGCATGAACATCGAGAGGGCGCTGAAGCTGCTGCAGGACAGATAGGCCCAGCGGGGCCTGGGGGGCGTGGCCTGGGGGCGTGGCCTGAGGGGCGGGGCCTGGGGGGCGGGGCCTGGGGGGCGCCTCCTCATCGCCTCCTCGTCGCCTTCCGTCCTCTCGCTGGTTTTTCCCGTTTTTTTCGTCCTCTCTTCATCTTCCGTCGCCGCCCCATCTCAACGCTCCGTCGCGTCGCCACCTCCCCCCTTTCCCGCGCACCGGGGCATCATGGGACATGTGTGGCAGCTGCTACGTCACAGCAGAGGAGACAGGACGACAGGAGGAGAACAAAACTCTGGTCTTTCCCACACAGGACAGACGCGCTCACTCCACTCGCTTTGGATACTAAACTGGACTCGACAAACCAGCTGAGCTGGTCGTTGCTCCTTTTCTATCTTTGCTAGAAGTTTGTTCAGAGATAATATTTCTTCACTAGAGTCCTACCGGAGTTATATTTCTGGGTGCATCTAAGGTTGTAGAAGAAAAACAACAAGAACAAAAAAAAAAAAAAAAATCGAGATAGACTCCATTTTTTTTTTTTTTGGGCTTTTCACCTCGTTTGTGTCGAAATAAGAAAAACATTAGCTGTCGTGTTTAAACCGATACGAAACCATATCTGTGTCCACACACACACACACACACACACACACACACACACACACTTGTTGCACAGTGCCACACACACACTGATCACACAGCATCTTCCCACACACACACTTATACACACCCCGAGCACACACACACACCACTTCTGCAACATCTTCCTTCTCCCTGGGGGGTCGAGGTGGTCCCAGACCCCCCAGAGGTCCCAGACCCCCCCACCCTGGAGTCCACCTCATGGTCTGAGGAAAACCCCGAGATAAGGACACGAGGTTCGAGACGGAAAAACGTGTTTGTGTCCTCGCTTGGATTTTACGTCTGCCTGATGTGTGTGTGTGTGTGTGTGTGTGTGTGTGTGTGTGTGTGTGTGTGTGTGTGTGTGTGTGTGGTTGACCCCACCGTACCATTAAACCCAGATTATCTTTATATCTATTTCCACGGGTCCACTTTATAGGCCTCATTTATAGGAAAACTAAACTTTTTTTTTTAAACTTTTTCCTTCATTCTGTCGATTCTAATCTTCACTTCACCATCAGCTGGTCAACAGGAAGTTACCGTGTGGCGGAAAACACGGAAACACAGAAACACACACACACGGGACGAGTCAGAGAGGCGTTTCTAAAAGCTGATAGATGTGGTGGCGTTTTTTTTTGGAATCGCGTTTATTCACTTTCTTGTAAACTTCCAGCTTCCAACTGATAACTGAGTTTCTTTGTGCAAAGATGATATTTAAAAACCCTTATTTGTAATTAACACCTCGTGAACACATCAGTCGCACCCGTCCACGTCTGGTCTATGATCATCACGTCTTTTAGTTCATCCGACTCAGCAGGAAAGTGACATTTCACCAAACATCTCCTCTGTTCCTCATAGTTTTATATCTAATATGAACTCAGTATTTCACCCTTTCTGAAGGTGTTTTTTAATCTATTCAGGTTTTATCGTTCAACAATTTCAATTAAATATGTATAAGAACTTGAACTCAGACGTTGATATTTAAAGAAGTGAAAAGTTTTATTAGATAAACGACATATTTTCTATTTAGCTAAATGACCTCTTTAAGTTTAAAATTAAAATCTAATTAAAAAGCTAAAATCCTGTTTGTCTTCATGGGATAAAACAGTAAATGTGACGCCTTCTCTGACCTGAGGAATAATCTGATGTGATCTGACAGATTACGAAGGGAATAGACACAGTTTTTTTTTTTTTTTCTGATATTTCCGAGTTGAAATTCGGTTTTTATAAAGTTGGAAAATGTGTGTGTGTTTGGTAGCAGGGGGGCCGGTAGAAGTGTATGTGTTGAAATGTGTAAATAAGAGTGTTTAACAGGATTTAAAAAAAAAAAAAATGTCTATTTGAGTATATGTAGAACTCTATTGAAAAGGTTTAGAGTAAAACAAAACAAAAAAAGTATTATAATGATATGATTATATGAAGGTTGGTTTGTGGTTGCCAGATCTGACCTGAAGACCAGAGCAGAGGTCTCATCCCCCATTTTCATCCTCAGATGACGCCTTAAAAAACACGTGGAACATCTGGAACATCTGGAACCTCCTCACGTACGGAATCTGCAGACAAACGAAAAGCTGCCGTAGATTCTCTCACATGGACACATGCATATTTGCTTTTTTTTTTCAACGCCTGGAACATCTGGATGTTTTTTTTTTGTTTTTTTTCATATCACACCTCCTTTGCAGCTTTTTTTTCCCAAGGAGACGACATGAATCACACACACACACACACACACACACACACACACACACACACACACACCACATAGCTCTGTGTTCTGTGAACATTGCGGAGGCCCGACGGGACAATGCTGCTATAATCCTGTTCCTGTTTGAACGTGTAAACTTTATTTAAAAACAAACAAACGAACAGGGGACGCGTCGGAGGGGGGGGGTAGAAAAGCACAGTATTTTTAAAGATTTGTATAGAGTTCTATGAAAAATTTTATAGAGGTTATCAGAACAAAAAAAAAACTATGTTCGACACTTGATGCGTGGATTTGCCAAAAACAGAATATAGGTTAAAAAAAAAAAAAAAAAAAAAGTGGATATTATTAGAATTGTGGGTTATGATGTAAGAAGCAATATTTATTCTGAATGAATCTCCTTGGTTGTTGTTTTAATTTATTCCCCTGTTCTTTTTTAAATCACATATCATAACGCTATCACTCGTCAGTGTTTTTAATGAAGTGTTGCCTAGAATAAACTCAGTACTACTGCAGTAGTACTTCTTAGGTATTTTTGGCCAATCCAGACCCAGTTTCTACTGACACCATCCGCCCTGCTAGACTTTCTCATCTTCTGACCCCCCCTAAAGTCTAGAAGTGTGCGACGTGTGTGTATAAAAGAGAAAAACAGCAAAAACCTGTACATTTTGTTTTGTTTTTTAAAGCGTATATCTGCAGGCCATCATGGTAGGAAACTATATGAAACCTTATATAAATGTATACATACGTTAAAAAACCACCAGAAAGACTAGTGGTGGCTGCTGGATCGGCAGTTTTCTCTGTGGAAATGTAGAGCTGAGTAGATGTAGTAGGAATCTTTAAAAATAAAGAAAAATGTTTAAAAAAAAAAAAAAAAAAAAAAAAAGGCGCTTTCACGGCCACGTTGAGGACAGACGCGGCCCACGAACCCACTTCCACCCTGCAAACACTGATCCTTCCTTTACCAGCGTCGCCATTCGGTTAAAATGTTGATTTTTTTTGCTTTTCTTTCTCCCTTAATTCTGTTTTTTTTGTTTCATTAATAGATTTTTATCCTTTGATTAAGTCTTCATAGAGGCTAAGATGTTTGGGTAATTTGTGCAGAGACTTGTGTTCATGTTTTCTATGTTGCTGTAATTTTGTGCTGCTGAAACCATCATAGAGTCGACTACTTACTGAGACGAAGAGAGAGAATTCCCTGTAACTGCACTCTTCTTCCTTCCACCCCTTTTTGCCCCCATCGGAATCCTCCAGACTTCTTGTATGGCAACCAAAATTCACTGTAAGAAATAAATATAATATTGCACTAGCGTCGTATCCCTGTCCGTCCTGGCAGCGCGGGTCTGGTTCTGGTTCTGGTTCTGTTGGTGTTTGTGGGTCACGACAACATGAGTTTACACAGAAAACACAGATTTACAAGTTACACCTTTAAAACAACAGTCAGGTGAGTTTTATATACAGTACATATACACATATATATATATATGTATACATGTATATATATATACCTACACACATACATATATGTATAGGTATATACATACATATATATAAATAGTTTATACAGTACCACAACATTTTTAATCTATATAGACACACACACATATATATATATATATATATATATATATATATATATATATATATACATATACATATATATATATATATATATGTATATATATACATATATACACATATAGATATACACATATACGTATACATACATATATATACATACATGAGATTAAAAATGTTGTGGTACTATATTATAAACTATTTATATGTATGTATGTATATACCTATACATATATATATATGTGTAGGTATATATATACATGTATACATATACATACATATACATATATGTATAGGTATATACATATATGTATATACCTATACATACATACATATATATGTATATATATATATATATGCATATATATATATACATACATATAGACATACATACATATATACATACATATACATATATATACATATATATTTATACACATATATAGATATACACATATATACATATACATATATATATATATATGCATATATACATATACACATATATACATATATATGTATATATACATTTATACACATATATAGATATACACATATATACATATACATATATATACATACATGAGATTAAAAATGTTGTGGTACTCCATCATTACAGATAGAAACTAACATGTCTGCCAAAAGTAGTAATAAAATTACTGAAAATTACCAAATTGATTTTTAATTCAACATCAACAGCATCATTTAATAAAATTGTAATAAAATAATGAAAGTGGCCTGGACAAAATTGAAAGTGTTCCTGGAAAAGATGTTGATGGATAATTTGACCACAAGGACAAAGGTCATTAGGTTAATGACGTATTTCAGCTCAAATTTCATTTTCAAGAGCAGAATAATATACATATGCATATATACACATATATATATATACACACACACATATATATATATACATACACATATATTTAAATCTCTCTGACAAGAGGAAAGAAATTCACATTTAAGAATAAAAAACTTTGATATTCTTTTTTCCTGAGAAATCACTTATTTAAAAATCTCAATTCAAATTTCTTAAGAAATGATTTATATTTTTTTGCAAATCTTATTCATAGTCTTATTTAAGGATCAGTGTTAAAACTTCCGTTAGATTATTTGAACTTATTCTACTTTCAGTTAATTTTAACAAGGAAACACAAACATCTTTGAACTGATAATCTCATGATTTCACCGTCCACAGTTTTAATTGGGATTATTTCGTCTTCTTTCTAAATGAGACATTGATGTTTTTTTGGAGGATTTCAGAAAACACTAAAACACCTGATGATGTTAAACCTCCAAAAACACATTTACCGTGGTCCAGCAGCGTTTGTTGGCAGCACGGTTTTGTATTTAAATATTCATACGACCTAAATGAATGACATTAGCAATCAAAGTGGAACATTTCATTAACATTTTAGAATAATTTCGGACAATAGGGTAAGTTGGGAAATTATATTATAACTTAAATACACAGGCAGTTGACAGCTTCTACATGAATCCTCAGAATTCTGACCATTTCCTCCTTTTGTGTAATTTCAGTAAAGATTAAGTTGAATGAATAATAACAAAAAATCTATTTTTTTAACCAAACTAACAAACACTCTGGATATTAAAGATGCACCAAACAAAGTCTCATTCATAGTTTATTTATTGAAACTTAAAAAAAAAAAAAGGAACAAGCAGGTAATGATGTGATTCAAGCAAACAGAGGTACAGAAAAATAATGCATTTGAAAAAAGGTCACTTTTTATTATTATCATTATAAAACCCCAAAGATGAATTAAATGAAAGCCCACACACTCACACACACACACACACACACACACACACACACACACACACACACACACACACACACACACACACACACACACACACACACACACACACACACACACACACACACACACACACACACACACACACACACACACACACACACACACACACACACACACACACACACACACACACACACCTTTTGAAGCTCCACTACTGTGACCCACCATCTTTTTTAGTGTATTTTAATCCTTCCCTTAACAGCTTTATATATTTCTACTGGTTCTTTACTGCTGAGAAATCACTCTTTCACTCGACACGTGATGACGCTAAAACCGAGCGTTCACCGCAGCAACACACACACACACACACACACACACACACACACACACACACACACACACACACACACACACGAGGAAAAAAGACAGAACGAAACAGCGACAAAATAGGATTTTTTTAAATCTATTGTTTCTCAAAGCGCCATAACTCATGATCTCTCTGTACATGATTCTATGCATCGATGATTAAAATAATACTATGAGCTGTAGTGTTTCTTTATTTTTTAAGTTATTGGCCCCTCCCATTAAGGAGGAAAACGTCGCCGATTGTTAAGTCGACCGATGCGAACATCCAGGAAAAAGCGGAAATTAAGATTATTTATTTTCCCTCATCGAGAATTGACAAGTGCAGCTTCGATCAGGACGTTAAACTCATTCCACACACCGACCAGGAAGCAAAGTGGCTTTTTTAAGCTTTTTTTGGTCCATTGTGATGTACTGGATAGTACACAGCCACCAATACATTTAATAAGAATCTCCACCTTAAAACGCTCCTGCTTAGATTATAGTGTTTTTTCTTTTTCTTTTTGGTGAGAATAAACTTCCTCTCAAATCAAAACCCCTGATTTCATGAAGTTGAACCTAATATGCGGAAAATAAACGGATAAAACCCTTAAAGTGCAACACTGAAAACGGCCTGTAGGTTGCAGATGTGCAGCACGGAGATAATCACCAGTAAATCTACGTTTTCTCCTGGCGTTGAAAGTCATTCTGAGATAACTCGTCCTGCACGGAGCAGAAGTGGAACAGAGTTAAAATAGAGCGTAACAGGCAGAGGGATGGATGGAAGCGGAATAAAGACCACGTCTCGCTCGCGTCGAAGCTCCAACGATGAGGTGAAGAGAGAGAAGAGACCGAATAGAGCAAAGAAATAAAAAAACAAAAAAAAATAATAACAAAGTGGGGGAACGCCTCCTCCGGGACGCGGCGACATCATTGCCGTACCTCCACGTAATTGGCCGGGAAGAGGCCGTAGGCGCCGCGGCAGACGCCCCGCCACCAGCCCTCGTCGATCATCTCGATGTTGGTGATGATGTCGTCGGGGTCGAAGGAGATCTCGTCGTCTCCGGCTGGAAAAGCAAACGACGTGACTTTAATCTTTATTTTCTATGACAGTAAGTGACTTTTCCCTTGTAAAGTAAAGATTAAATTAAATAAAAAAAGGTAAATCTTGTTCAGTGTTAAGCTCAGTTCAGCTGCTTCTGCTAATTTGGTTCCTGAAGTTAAGTTTAATTTATTTGTGGCTGTTATTTTAATAAAGCATCTCAACATAAATGTGCTGTTTGTAACGCATAATTCCTTATATTTCCTATTGACCTATATTATAGTGAATAAAAATGTGAGATAATGACGTGGGGACAAAAGGGCAGAAGGATTCACATGAAATTTGTCGAAATTAAGACGTTAGACCAGGGGTGTCCAGACTTTTTGCAAAGGGAGCCAGATTTGGTGTGTTAAAAACGTAGGGGGGCCAACCTTGGCGGACGTTCTTTACATATAACAGCAATTAATTTAAATACATTTCAGCGAGCTGTTCTGTTTCACATTTGCTTTTTTATTTCAATTTCAGCTATCCTAAGCATATGTTTTGGTTCATTTGAAACATGCATATCAAAATTAAATTGACATTGAAAATTGAAATTAAATATTCACTTAACTTCACTTTTTTTAACACTTTAAATAACTTTTTTGTAACAGTTGAGGAGAAGTAATTGTACTCTTAGGTGCAAATTACATTTGAAACATAAAAAAATATGTCACCATGGCAGATTAATATTTACAGAATTTTTAAACACAACAGCAGAGAAATTGTCATATCAACAAGTGCAGGGCTCATTTAAAATATGACAGTAACTATAAATGTTGATTGGCACACCTCTCTCTCACCTCTCTCTCGCTTGGCGACCCGGGGACAGGACGCGCGGTGGTGATGTGCGCACTAGCGGTGTAGCACAAATACGTCGACCCAAACAAGCTTAGCATTTTCTTACCAAATGCTCGAATCTCTGGAAACCTGTCCTTATTCAGCTGTCGGTAAAAGTTGGAACTGACGGTGGCAAAGCGCTCTAGAGCGGATATAGTTAATTGACTTTATCGCCGGTCTCACATACTAGTTTGCTGTTCCTGTTTGGGCCTCTAGATGGCAGCACTTAGAACACGCAGGTAACAGCGCTGCTGCCCAATGTATGACGTAAATTGTTATTTAGCACTTCCCTTTAAATAACGGTTAAATCCACATTCTGTTTTATTTTTCGCCACTTAAAGAGGGTTTTTTTTAAGGGAGTTTTACCTCGTACGATGTGAGGGTTGATGATTTGTGATTCTGGGCTACACAAATATAAGTGAATTGAATTTCCATAATTCTAAACCATAATGCTGCCTTGTTAATGCTCCTTTACTTCATCCTATGACTTTGACTCTGCTGGTATTGTTCTTATCTTCTGCATTTCCTAGCATGTAAAACGTGTGTTTTTATAGATTTTATAGCTGACAGGATTTTCCTCAAACATCAGCGGCCGAGTAGATTCGTGAATTTATTTCACTTTTTTGGAGTAAATCCCTTCATACTCAGGGTTTTAGGTTTTTATCCTCACCTGCTTGGTAGTCGTACAGAGCCACCGCTGTGACCCCCAGGTCCTCGCCGTAGTCGTACTGCTGAGCGTCTGTAAAAACAAGCGGAAAAGCTTAAAAACACCTGAAATATGGCAAATAAAAGCATCCTGTGTTCCCTTTACTTCTCATCTTTGTTTCCTCTTATGATCCCTTTCAGGGTTTGACCACTTTTGGAATGCGTTTCTCCACATAAGAGGTTCAGTGAAATCTCTAAAAATGTTTCTAGAATCTTAGAAAATCAAAAAATCCTTTAGTAAACGATGTTTACCGTATTTTCACAACTATAAGGTGCACATAGAAGTCTTATATTTTCTTCAAAATGTGCAGTGCGCCCTATGTATGTATGTAGAGGGAAGTGTGGGCATGGATTGTATAAAAAAGAACGGGAATGTGCGTTATGCAGAACATCGTTGTTTTAACAACCCTGAAGCTGGCATGTTTGATGGAGATTTAGCTGCTGTTGGAATCAGAAACAGAGGATGAGGACTTTGATGGTTTGATTGATGACATCACCCCGCTCTTTTTTTAAATACACACACTTGTGTGCTTGTTTTATCCGTGTGTTTTACCATGTCCACCATGATTAAAATATGTTAGTACTTTGTAATCAATACTTAAATAAAGCACAACCAAACTCAGTTTAGCTCCTGCTCTATTTCTGTATATAAACCCTCCCCTATAGTTAAGTGCCTTATGTGTGTGTTAAATACATACCCTAAGTGTTATTAATTTTAAGTTTCAATAGAAAAAACATAATTTTTGTCCTTTTGTGGACAGTAAAGTTTCTGCTTGTCAGACCTGCTGTGGTGGTCTCTGCAGGACTCTGGTACAGCTCCTCCTGAGCCTCGTCCTGGCTCTGCTGCTCCGCCTCGTACAGATGCTGCTGCTGCTGCTGCTGCTCGCCGTTCTCCTCGGCGGCGGCGTAGGAAACGTCCTCCGTTACCTATGTGGATTTATTTATAATCTAATTTATACACTTGAAGTACAAATTGGAAATCTACAACTCTATAATAACCGGATTTATGATCCATGATATAATAAAAAGACCTAGAACAGCTGCTGAATTTCATTAGAACACAAGGTATAGTTAAAAAGTAAAGTTTGAACTGTAGAGTAAATTCTATATTCACAAGTTCACTGTTGGAAACTTACAATTTAGACCAGTGGAGGCTACTTTCTCTTAGAGTCTGGATGGATTTATTTTATCAGAATAAAGCCCAAATTATCCAGCTACTCTGATTCTTTTTCCAGGCACCTGCACAGGTGTAATAAACCATTTAGATCACTACATGGCTACAAAATTAGCCTCCTTATAGACTTGGGTCTGTCTGATAAGATAATTAATTTGTCCCACAGTGGGGAAATTGCATTATTAATAGCATGGACAGAGAAATGCAAGAAAAGAACGATTCATACAGAACATAAAATATATACAATAAAAGATTGAGCTGCACCATGTATTTGTATTTGAGACCCAATTAAACAATTGTTTAAATGACATTAAGGAAAACTGGTTACTGCAGAAATCCACCTTTAAGCCTGTAAACTCACTAAATGCTCATTAAACTCTTGCTTTTCATCCACTTATCCCTGATAACTAAACATAAAAAATTGATCTTTGGGACTAAAGAAGCAACGGAAATACTCTGGAGTCTCACCGGGGCGGCAGCGGCCGGCTGGACAGGGGGGGTGGGGCTGGGGGTGGGGCTGGGGGTGGCGATGGCGGCGGCAGGGACGGGGGACGGGGCTCTGGCCGTCTCCTCGATCTTGCGTCGCGCCTCCTCCTGCTCCTGCTTTTCCTTGGCCTGACGCCGCGCACGCTCCTCCTCCGCCCGCTTCTTGTCCTCCTCGTCTTTCTGCTTGGCGATGTTCTCGAAGCGAGCCTTGATGCTTCCTGTGCTGCTGCCGGCTGGAGACAAGCGAGAAGGAATTAGATTAAAAAAGAAAAAAAAAAAAAGACGATACCAGGTTCGTTCTGATTCAGTAGTTCTCAATTATTTTCTGTCACGCCCTCCATGGATGAAGAAAACATCTCGCGTGATTATAAATAGAATCATTTGTCTATAAATTGTTATAAGTACCTCTGCATAACACTGTATCCTTATTAACATATAAAAGAATAAAAAAGAAATATGGACCAACTTACAACAAAGAATAGCTTTATTAGCTAACAGAAAAGAAGTGCATCTGAAATTCAAACTAAATTTAAATCCTTAATTAAACATTTTCTGACTGACCATGTCAAACCATATGATACTGAAAAATAAACCTACATAAATGGTCTTATCAGTGATTGTGGTGTAATGTCTTTAATTTCTTTGTCTCCAACATTTCAGACTCAGTAACACACCGGTCTTTCACAGTGAACCAAGCGCTACAGACGCTTCGTCATATTTCCTCGTCTTAGCTTTGGGAGACTTTCGTTTGTCTCTTTATCTCCGTCTCTCTCCGCCTGTCTTCTCATCCCTGTTAAATATGTTTTCATGGTGTCACTTGGTGTCTACACTTCATACTCATACTCTGTGCTGTATGCTCCCTGTGAACACTCTGCTGCCCCCTGATGTAGTGGAGGTGCAATTGCTCTTTATTCTAGGACAGTAAAAAATAATTAAAAAATTAAAAAGCATGTTCCCCCATCAAACATGCCCCCCCTTGATGGAGCCCCACTATTTGAGAACCACTGCTTATAGTGAGCATCATGGCGGATTAGTTCTAAGTCCGGCGCAGCATGAGACACCAGATAGCGATACTCCATCTTTTTTTCTGACAACTGACGCTGCGTCTGAGTGATTCCTTACCGGCTACGAGACGTCAGCTGACAAACCACAAACAAACTTCCTGCTAAAGCTTTGGATCAAATCAGAACAAGATGCTGGTAAATCTGCTGCTGAGAGACAAAGTTAGGCTTTTTCTGACTTTTCAGGGGAAATACTGGTTATAAGTACACCTCCACATAACACTGTATCCTTATTAACGTACACTCATCCCTGTCAAATATGTTTTCATGGTGTCACTTGAGGGTCTGCGAAACTTGGTGTCTACACGTCATACTCATACTCTGTGCTGTATGCTCCCTGCACACACTCTGACAATGAGAGCGCCACTGCCCCCTAATGGAGTGGAGGTGCAATTGCACTTTATTCTAGGACAGTAAAACTAATCCAAATAAAAAAATAAAAAAGCATGGTCCAACGCCCCCCCTGTTCTGATTCAATAAACAGACTCTTACCAGCCTCCACAGGTTTGGTTTTCTGGTAAGAAGAAGCCGGTTTCTCCACATCCTCAAACGTTCCTGCGCTCTGTTGAACCAGAGAGAGAGAGAGAAAGATATAAGACAAAAACAGAGGTTTCTACACACACAAAAACACACACACTTTACCTTATCCATCCGGTCGTTCTGGACACCAAATTTCCCTCCAAATCCTTTAGAATAATCTGAAAATAAACAAGGGACAAGTAAGAGTTAGTTTGTGTTTTACTTTGAGCTTAAGAAGCTCAACCACAGTCGGCGTCAGCAGAGCTCGTCTTCCAGAGCTGGTTTTAAAACAGCGACAGCACTAATTATATTTATGTATTTCATTGTTCTTTAATTTACTTTATCAAAGGTCTGGATTAGTTCAGATGAAGCCGACTGTGGTTGACGAGATAAACGAGAGCTGCTGGAGTCGAGAGGAACGAGCTGCTGAGCTCATGCAAACCTGTAGAGAAACAGAAATAAAAAAAAAATAAAAACGAGTGCAGCGGCAGCGAGAGGGAAAAAAAAAAAAAAAAGATAAAATCTGATTTAAAAGCCAAACAAGCAGCCGTGCCTCTGTGAGGTCACAACAGCAGGAGCTGGGTGATAATGTGTGGTGAAGGTGGTGGTGGGGGGGGGGGGGGGTCGTGCAGTCATGCACAGACTGAATGCAACAGAAAACAGCTGGAAACATCAGGGGGGGGATGGAGGGTCGAGGTGATACCATATCTAGTATATTTAAAAAAAATCCATATATATATATATATATATATATATATATATATTTAGTTGTTCCTAAAGCACTAATATTGTATATAATATATTTAAAGACACAAAATTGAAGGCAGTTTGTGGTAAAACCAAACTGTTTAACATAAGAAATATAAAATAATAATAATTATAAGAGATTTAGAAGGATTCTGTCACAGCTCAGCAGCACAGACCCGACTACAAGCGAACCTCAAATCACTAGAAATAAGAATAAAACTCTAATTTTCAAATTAAATTTACCCAAAATAGGAAAAGACGATTTTGAGGTTTTGAGACTTTTTTTTATTATATTCCATTCTATACACTTTAAGTACAAATTTGAAATCTACAATTCCATATTAACTGGAACTGAGGAATCTATGATATAATAAAAAGGTCTAGAACAGCTGCTGAATGGACCCTCTTACTTTTCCTTTAACTTTATTGCATTAGAAAACAATAGTAAAACTCAGTGATTTTTTATAATCATTCGCAAACAAAATCTCATTCACCTCCACTGAAACGGAAAGGATGACCAAACCTGTTTTGCATTTTGCATTAAAGATAAATGATAAAACGCTGTGTTTATGTGATTTGAGCAGACCGTCTGTGCTGCCAAGTTGTACCAGAGGCGGGAAGAGGGTTATCTGACAGGAAGAGGAAGGCGTGTCCGTCGCTAAAAAGAAAAACAGCTGTTGCTGAGGAGGAGGAGGATCAGGCTAAGAGGAAGGGTTTATTTTCTGGAGGAGGAGGAAGGGGGGGGGGGGGGGGGGGGGCTGTAAAGGGATCGTGGGGGGTATCTGTGCCTTTCTGGGACTCGTGCTTGGCCAGGCTCTCCTTGTGCTCATAGCCCAGGGCGCACTGGTCCTGCTTCTCCTTCTCTACCCCATACTGCCCTCCAAACCCACGCTTATAGTCTGCAACACACACACACACATATATATATGCGTGGACAGACAAATACAAGACAGACAGACACATATATGACAAATGACAGACATTTAGACAATGACACCCCCAGCAGGACCTTCAGGAACCCGTGCTCAGACACATTTATTAGTATTGATGACACCCTCTACCTGCTTTCTATTTCTGGCTCTTTTCTTTACCTGAAAACCCTCTGGAGGATGTTTGTGACATTTACAGCCTGCGGACGTGTGTTTATTTTTTTTTTGTTTAAGATCAAGGTCATTCCACATAATGGTTGTTAAAGGGTGTTAATGGAACACGGAAGTGGACATATATATTTACAGGTGGCAACAACCGAAGGTGTAAATGAATGCAAAAAGTGAAAAGTAAAGGGAGAAATCGTCCATCGGGTCATATCTGTGCTCGCATTTCTCTTGTTTTCACAACAATCAGATCATTATTTTGGAAAGATTTATGCAGAAAAGAAGTGAGCCGGGAGAAATCAGGAAAGTTGTATTTCTGCTGCATGCACAGCTTAAATGGAGCTATGCTAAAAACTCTTCTGGCATCCAATTGAAATTCCATCTGACAATCTAATAATTCAGTGGAATGTGCGTCCTCCTCGACACTAGGGGGCGATGTGTGCTCGTTCCATGCTGCTTCTTCTACTCTATTTTTCTTCTGCCACCGGCTTTCTTTGGGTATTTTAGCTCCGGGGTCATACACCAGCCTGTGTGTGTTTGTAGAATGCTCACATGCATTGTCTATTTTAACACCGATTAAAGCGTATACATGACGGATAAGTCTTACTCTGAGTTGGAGAACTCTGATATTAATCAGAGAAATGTTAGAATGCGGGCGACACGGTGGAGCAGTGGGTAGCACTGTTGCCTCACAGCAAGAAGGTCGCAGGTTCAAGACCGCCTTGGGGCCTGGGTCTGGGACCTTTCTGTGTGGAGTTTGCATGTTCTCCCCGTGTCTGCGTGGGTTTTCACCGGGTACTCCGGCTTCCTCCCACAATACAAAACATGCTCAGGTTAATTGGCAAATCTAAATTGCCCATAGGTGTGAGTGTGTGTGTGAATGGTGTGTGAATGGTGTGTGTGCCCCACGATTGGCTGGCGACCATCTGGGGTGTATCCCTGCCTCTCGCCATAAATGCGCTGGGATAGGCTCCAGCAGACCCCTGCGACCCCGAAAGGGAATAAGCGGGATAGAAAATGGATGGATGGATGTTAGAATGCACTTCAGTTGTCCAGTTACACTTTAATTAAAAGGCAATGATTTGTGTAGAATAAATAGTGTTAACAATAAAATATCCTTCCCTTGACCTAAACTAGTGTTAGATTAAGGACTTCCTTGTTTTATGAATTAAACCACACACACACGGTGAAGCTGCGAAATAAAATTTGGACTATTTGCACCTGAAATTACCCTACGGGAATTAAATGTCATCCCCCGATTGATCAAGACAAACATTTTTTCTTCCTGAGCTACTTTAAAAAAGAACCCGAGTAATTTCCTGTGTGGGAAATATTTGACATCTTTACTTTTGTCCCTTTTAAAATCCTCAATGTCATTCCACTACAGCGTTTAGTCTACAGCTAAACGTCTGACGTGAAAACATAAAATCTGAGTTGTGGTTTCACTTCCTCTATTCGAGTCACACCACAGAACAGGAAGTTTTCGACCTTTGAGCGGCCACATCTGAAGCCACAGTGAAACCACATCCGAGATGAACGCGCGGCTGAGGGGGAAGTGAAAACACATTGCAAGTGAACCACTTGTAAATTCTGAGGTTTAGTGCGTTTCCTCCCTGTTTAACATTTCTAAAAGTTAGAGACATGTTCTAAGATGATCAGCTCATACACAATATAAAATTAAATAAGAGCAAAAACCTCCGAAAATACTGTTTCATACTTATTTCAGAGTGGAAATGGTGCTCCAAAACAGTTGAACCAGACCCGTATCAGTACCTTTTTGGGATTCGTGTAGTTGTAGTTTTTCCTGATGATCCCATCCAAGAGCCGATTTATCTTGTCTGTCCGTCTGGACGCCGAACTTTCCCCCGAAACCCTTCACATAGTCTGCACAAACACACAGAAGCAGGAATCAGCTCATCATTTATTAAGAAAAAAACTTTTTCTTTCTGGATGAACGGCTGGAAGTGAGAGAGTATGATATGGATGACTTTTATTTTGGATGTTGCAACAGAATCATGCAACACGCCGTGGTAGGTTTTCTATATTTCCTGATAATTTCACTGGGAATTTACCTTTCAGAAAGGAAGGAATCAAAGTTGTTTAATCACACTGTAAAAATGTGATCTTTTATTTTTTTAAATATTTATTATTACCTAATGCGGCAGAACAAATCTTTATTATTTTAGATTTTGCACATAATATAAAAAATATTAACCCTCTATTACATAGTGTTGCTACATGGAAAAAAATACTTTATTTTCTAATAAAAGATGTGATATAAAAAAAAAAATTGTTTTAAAGTTAGGTGTAAAAGGGGGGCTTTTATTTTGAAGGTCATATTATTTCTGAGGTCACATGACCAGTCCCTTTTGTCCATTGACCTTTGACATGTGAGCATCGACCAAATAAAAAAATTAAAACTACTATCTAGAGTAGGTGAACTTTATTCATTTCAATGAATTAATCTATTTCACAGTTAATTCAATTTTAATGTTATAATTATGTTATAATAGATTTGTTGGCAACGCTGTGCAAAAATAGAAAATTCCTAGAGAAACAACTTAATTGAAGCCCATTAACTTACATAGCATTATGTAAGTTATGCTATGTAATATATATATATATATATGATATAACATTTAGCATGTCTTAGCAATATTTCCTGCAATATAGGATTATAAGTATGACCAGTATGAATGTGCAAACATATGCAAATTTGACACAGTATGAGCTACAGTATTACCTGTTAGAATGGCCTATAGATTTTTTTCTTTTAAAGACATTTAACAATGACTGCTCAGTATTACACTGACACATGGGCCTGTTCCTCAGCTCTGTTAGAACACTCCTATTATCAGGGAACACAGCTTTCACCACGTATGCAAAACGCAGCCCCGGAGCATTGTGGGGGAATTCTCGACGCCATCTATATCTCAAACCCACACCCCGGTCTAAACGCTGCAGGGAAATGTGTGCAGGCATGTCAAGACGAGAAGCTGCAGGTACAGCTGCTCTGCTGCTGCGTGTAAACATGAGGGCGTCGACTCAATAACCTGCACATAACACTTCACCTGCAGAGTTTGCACGATTTAAATTACAGAATACAGACATAACAATGGTAATGGTTTGCTTTTTCCCCATAAGTGTTATCAGTAAATGTTTATATTCAGCATTTAAATATGAATATGCATATATTTTTTTTTTTAAAACTTGAATTAGGTCATAATCTCACACATTGTGCCATTAATCCTCTATTGCATAGCGTTGTCATATGGCAACACCATGCAAATTTTAGTTGAACAGTGATCTTTCTAATTTTGGCCCAGAATGCATTGCGATATTTTGGTTTGCTGCAGCAAATAATGTTTGTCAGTAAGTGTAAAATTAAGTAAAAAACAATATTTCCTGGTATATAATATAATAATGTAATGTGATTTTTCTTCTCCTTCAAAATAAAAGACTTTATTTTATATTAATGCTTCTTAGTAATATTGAGCTAAAGTAATTCTCTTTTTCTTGTACGTGTACAGCAGTATTCCAGTGTGTATCTATACTTCATACTGACCTTTCTGTGACTCGTGCCGCTCTGTTTTGCCCTGGTACTCGAAACCCACGGCGCTCTTGTCCACCTTGTCGGTCTCGACGCCAAACTTGCCACCGAAGCCCTTTGTATAATCTGCCGAGAGCCAGATCAGGGCAGAAATATGCAGAGTTAAATCAGGAACAGGAGGCAGAGTTAGCTGGGATACACGAGTTGTTGACCAAAGTATAAAGAATAAGTGCATGCATACCATTGTTAACATAAAAAGAGATTGACTGATGTGCATCCATTGTAATTAGTATTATCAGTACCAGTAAGTATCTTTCTGTGAATCCTACAAAGAGCAACCAGTTTTTAAATCACCAATTAAAGTGAGCTGGAAGGAAACATAATAAATGTCATAAAAAGAGCATACTGATAAAACCACCAGAACTCCACCAGAAAACCGGTAGGCAGGAACATATTAAAGACAATGACATTTCAGAATGCATATGTTCTGTGCTACAACTTGTAAAAACTACAATAAAAAGAACCAATTCGAGTCACATGCAAATAAGACAAACTGTCTGCAACCTGATATATAAGCAGGCAAAGGAAAGGAATGATGAGGAATAAATGCAAAAAAAAAAAAACATGATTTGTCAGGTCCTGTGTGGAGCTGCACTCACTGAGTGTGTGTGTGTGTGTGTGTTAGTGTGACCGACTTTCACTTTAACTCGAACAAACCTTTCTGGGAATCGTGTTTCTCGGTTTTGCCCTGGTAATCGAAGCCCACCGCGCTCTCGTCGACGCGGTCTGCCTGCACGCCGTATCGCCCCCCAAACCCAGTGGAGTAGTCTACACAGCAAAGCCAGGGGTGGGGGGGGAGGGAGGGAGGGAGGGGGGAAGGGTCAAAGGTCAGGGTGAAGCAGCACAGCAGCAGCAGTGGTCATGAAGCAGCCCGATTCCAAAGTTTCCAAACATTAAAAGACAAAAAACACTCATCACTACGACGGATTCTTCTTTATGCACTCGTGTTATGTAGTAAAGCTTCAGAGGAAGCGTTGGAATTGGGCTAATGGTCTTGCAATATGAGCAAAGGTCATGAACACAACACAAAAGGTGGTGACAGTATGGAGTCATAGCAATGCAGCCTGTAAATATTGACAGCTGAGGTCTTCCTGTTCATACACAGTGTAGCCTGGAAGTAATAAGGAGTAGTGTCAGCTCTAATCCAGCACACTGGGTCTTAAATATTACATATTTAATTTAAAAAGGTCTGAATCTACATCTGATAAAGATGCATAAATTCTTTCAAAGGAAGTAACTGCACTTAAATATGCACTTCTCTAAAACCTGCCGTGGAAATTATAACTTTGCCCAAAAAAAAGATAGAAAGTAAAGAGCAGCTATCAAGCCAACAACAGGATGTGTGTGGCTGTACTTTAGGATGCTGCCAGCAAAGATTAAGCAGCTTCTGATCAACACAACGGCAGCACATGTGGTGCAGATGGTCACCGGCCAAACGCTCGTCACACCGTGGCTGGAAAATGCAGCTCATGTGGGCAGTTTGTGGGAAAAGCTCCCGCTGTTATTAAAACTTAAAACTGCTGGTGAAAAAAAAAAAAAAAAAAAAAAAAGCATCAGCTATTGCGTCTATTGGAGGAGGTTTGCAGCATCGTCCTTGATACGTCTGCATGTATCTGTGGAGTCAAAACAATGACACAACAAGACGAGCAGCAAACTCACCTTTCTGAGAAGCGTGTTTCTCCGTTTTCCCAGCGTACTCGAACCCAACAGCAGACTGGAACGAGACAGGAAGAAACAACAGGATTATTCTAATAATACTGATGGTGGCTGCTTGTTTTATCAAATCAATCACAACTGGACCAACAAGGAAGAGTTTAAAATAGAAAATGCATCTTTTTTATTTGTTATATTTGATCCATTGCAGAACTAGTAGTGGTAGGGAACTTTACATCCTGCACCTTAAGTATGCATTAGCTATGTATGTGTACATGTGTGTATGTGCGTATATATATGCAAATATGTAAATATGTGTGTACGTGCATGTATGTATGTATATATGCTTTGCTTATGCATACTTTTTTCTTGCTATTTATTAGTATTTTTTCTCCATTCTTATGTCCATAATGCATACTGTGTATGCGGATCAACAAATTTTTTATAGTTTTTATCTTTAGCTTTTATTTTATTTTCTTACTCTGTACTCTGCAGTAACAAGCAAATTTCCCCGTTGTAGGATCAATAAAGTCATAACTTATCTTATCTTATCTCTGTAGTAGACTGAACATCTGATTATTCTCTGGGATGCTTCAATTGACTGTTTACATTAAAAAAAAAAAAAATAACTACCGGTACTAAAAATGATTTAACACCGTTCACCATATTGATTCTTACAGGGTTCCCACACCTTTTTCATGAACAAATTCAAGCACCTTCAAGCACCAGTTTTTCACTTTTCAAGCACCTTTAAATAGGTAGCCTACTCGTTGTGTTTGCCATGATGGTCATGAGAATGTATGGCATAATAGTATGGGTCTAATTAGCATAATTTCATATGGTGGTAGATTGAATGTTTGGATTTTTAACTAAGTGTGAATTGGCTTGTATTCTTGTGTTCTACTCATCCATGGTGTTTTTTTTTTTTTGTATTTGAAGATCTGCCAGAGATTTAGAAGTAGAGCAGGGAGAAGTAGAGTTGGAGTAGAACACAATGTTTTGATGCAGAATTAAGGGCCTAATATCGATAGTAGTCTACTGTTATTGCTCGGCAGAAGACCAAGAGAGTATGATAACAGAGCTCTGCATGTAAAAGGTATCGGATCAAGCGCGTAGCGGCTTAGGAAACATTTTTGTTTTCTCTTGGTTTATTCAGATAGACATCACAAAAAATCCAAGCATTTTCACAACCTTGAAAACACTGAATTGAAATTCAAGCATTTTCAAGGAATTCAAGCACCCGTGGGAACCCTGTTCTTAACATTTCCTGGAAGCATCTCAACCAAGCTGTCCTACTTAAGATAATTTTAAATGATGGTGATGTTTGCAGAAAAAATATATATATTTATATATATTCCCCATTAAATGGTTTTTTAGGAAGTTTTTCCTTGTACGATTTGACGGTCTAAGTTCAGGGGATGTTGTGTTGCTTTTGTACAAACTGTAAAGCCCTTTGGGGCAAATCTGTGATTTGTGATACTGGGCTGTACAAATAAAGTTGAATTGATTTGAATATATAAATACCTGATCAACACGGTCAGCTTGGACCCCAAACTTCCCGCCGAAGCCCTTGGAGGTATCCGTCTGGGAGCAGTGCGTGGACAACTTGCTCTGGTAGTCGTGTCCCACAGCGGACTGTCAACACAGGAATACACAAAGATGAGACAGAATCATAACGTTAAAAGGTGGGAAACCCTGGTCCTGGAAGGTCAGCGTGGCTGCAGGTTTTTTTTAGCCACTAGAGCTTCATTAGTAGAATCAGACCCTCCAGGACCAGGGTTTCCCATCCCTGTTCTAGTGAGTAACAAAAGTAATGCAGCACAGCTGGAAAACACAAGCCAGTGGTGACGTCCCACTCATGGCAACGTGCGTGGTGTGAGTGCTGCTCGCTCATCACATTCACGCTGCAGCGACCAGACCAGAGAAAGGCAGGGATGGACGGAGCTGCAGCCGCGTGCCAGGAAAGATTACCGAGCGCGAAACAGGCCACGACTGACTCAGCCCGTTTCACACAAACACAGACTGACGTGAACGTTACAGAAAAATAAGAGGAAATCTGAGGTCGTTTTTAGGTAATCAACAAGAGCTCTCTCAAAAAAAATTTGCTTTTGCTGCAGAAAAGGAAAAACTACAGTAACATCTTGAAAACTCCTGTTTTAAGGGTTACCTTGAAGGAAAATTGTGCAAGAAAAACATAATATTTTAATTGTTTTGGGACTGACTGACCTGGCTCAGATACTTTTTAAGGTCTAAATGAAAAACAAAAACCGCTGACACAGCTCTTTCAAAAAGGCAAATCACATGTATGCATGTATAGGGTTCCTGCAGGTTCTTTTTAACACCATTTGTATAAACTGCAAAACATTTTTTTTTTAAACTAAAACTTCACCTGTAGTGGTTATTTCATTGTGAATATGATGAAGATGAATATGATCAATTCATAGTGAAACATGTTGACGTTCCCTCACATGAACCACATAGAATAATGGTGTTTTGTTAATGTTGACACGCTGTTTTCTGGTGAAACTCAAAAACATGAAGGAAATTTGACCTTTATATTAAAATATGGGAGTATGAAGATGATGATGTTGCTGTATACTACACTCTTTATTAACATGGACACTGCCTAAAAGCTCAGATAAAACCAGACGTCAAACCAATATCTAATAATAAGCCAACTTTACCACAGTTTCCTTCCTTAAAATAAATCATCTCAGCTCAAAAACACACAGAAACCACCCTGGTGGTACCCTTTTAAAAAGACTTTTGAGTCTTTTTAAAAGGGTACTATTATCAAAATTCATAAATTCAATGCTTTAAAGACCCCAGGGGATGTATGCAAAACCGTAAAGAAACAGCTTCATTTAATATGACAACCGGGGATAATCCTCCTTTACCCGGTCCATGCGGTCCTGCTGAACCCCGAACTTTCCTCCATATCCATGCGAGGCCTTGGGCATGGTCTCCAGCTCCTTCTGCTTCAGGCTGGTGTGCTCCGTCGACACCGTCTCGCGCAGCTGGTGGATGCTGTTGGGGGGGAAAAAAGAAAGTTAGGAGGCGAAGCTCTGAGGTTTTTAGTATTTAACACTAATTATTACTCAGCTTCCTCACTTTATGTGCTCCTGGTGTCCGGAGCCGGCCACCGTCTTGGCACCCCAGCGCTGCTCCTTCTCAGAGACGTCATTCTATAAAAGAGAGAGAGAAAAAAAAAAACACTGGTTAATGGTGTTTTTATCTTTAAATGGAATGTGGAGAACTTAAATGGGGGCAAACCTCGAAGTCAGGGTCGGTCTCCCAGTCGTCTCCTCCGTCGTCCACAGCCACGTTGACCGACTGTCCTGCTGCTGCCTTCCACATCTTCAACCAGACTGAAACTCACTGGAACACAGGAAACTAGACTTGATAAAAGGGCATATCTTTAAGGATAAGATGTCTTAAAAGCTGAAGACCACCGGAGTGAGAGGAGTTTGTGTTTTAACAGTGGACAAGCAAGAAGGTGCATTCCTACAAAAATATATCAATGCAGAACATTGTGCACATGTGTGGGTGTTTTTATACGAGCTTTAGAATGTGAAACACTCAGAAAGAACTTTTATAGCATTGTCTAGCTCTTGCATTCTTAAATCTCTCTCTATCTAAGTCTTGTTGTGTCAAATCCTGCATATTACACCTTTAAATTCAGATTGAGCTAAATATGATAATTCAACAGCCAGACTTAAGACAAATCAGTTGTGTTTTCTTCCATTGTTTCTGTCTTTTAACCATGAAAATCACCAATACACCATCCCTCCGCTGCAGTTAAATAAGAGGCGACATCTGGAAGCACACAGGTTTTCATACTAAAAAACACCAACTCAGGAAGATCTGAGCTTGCTGACTTAGCCTGGTGAAGCGTGATATTATCTTCAGCTGAATCCAACAACACTGAGTAGTCAGGAGCAACTGTATGTGTTGTAGATTCTTAAAAAGATGTTCTGAAAGTCCAGATGCTCTTGACTCAACAGTTGGGGACATGACACCATGAACTGGAAGCTGAGAAGAAGAGAATCTCCAGAAATCTGCAGCTCAACTTCTAGAACAAACGCATATATTTAGCAAATAATTAATATTTCTGTACCAGAATCTCTAACATGTTAAATCACTGCCCTGACAGATGCTGACGAGTCAACGATGAATCTGTAAAGCGTGACTCTTTGGATGATCTCCAGTTATCCGACGTCTCGTCTGGAACAAAAAGCTTTCTGTAGTAATTATAAATCCTGACTGGGGCACAATGTGGGTAATTAAGAGCTGCCACCCCTCCCTTTATAAGACAGGATTGGCTTGTATTGCAAAATAAAAGGCATTCTCATTACTGAATCAATAAGGGATGTGATTTGTTTTGTAATTTTTATACACATCCTATTCTAAACCACAATGTAATCACAAGTTGGTTAAATGTCACACATCTAAAATCCTATTTAATAAAAGTACATTTATCAGCTTAATATAAGTATTGCATCAAAAGTAAAAGTGCTTTTAATGTAATAAATATAAATTAAGTGGAATTCATTTTCATAAATAAATAAATTGTTGAGACACCTGACAGGACAAGACAGCTTTGAAATCGATGCATAAAAAAGCCACTATTGTTTGCATTTGAAAAAACAGAATGTAGGAAAATAAAAGCGTCTAAAACTCAAACTGGGCTGCAGGAACAGACATAAATGTCCTTTATTTTCTCCACAGTAGAAGGTGGCAACTCTCTAACACGGCAAACAGCATCTGTGATTAATCAGAAGCTGCAGGGGGCCAGACGTGGCTGCAACAAACCTCAGGAAGCAGCAACTTAACATGACAGGAGTCTGCAGCCACACCCATCTACTACTGAATTCTACTACCGGTCTCTACTATTGTTTTCTACTATTAATCTCTACTACAGCCTCTCACTGAATGTCTGAGCAAATCATGTCTGACCCTGAGGTTCAATATGATGGACAATGTCCTGTTGTGTAAACCTGAAAACTATGCACCAGATACTTTAACTCGCTCATTCTAAATACTATTAATTAGTTTTATATACTAGGTGGATTAACCATTTAAAATCTATCATTTTTTATCAGTTACACCTTTTGACATTATCTGATAAAATAGCTCAAATGGGTGATTTTTGTCAAAGTAAATGGCACAAATGCACCTTTAAATGACAAGAAACCAACATGTACATTTTGAGAGACCTGATGAATGCTTCCTAAAGCTGTATTTTCTTTTTAAAATGTCTCATTTTACTAAATCATTAGTCACTGACCCATAATCCTGGAGAACAAGGAGCTGCTGGCACATTCAACGTTATTTCCGCAACTCTTTCAACGTAGCTTACGTTAATCACGATTAGTTTCCTTAAATCCAATGTGAGATAGGTCAACACTAAATAAAACTAAAAGGGCTATAATTGCTAAGCAGCTATGTGCATTTTGTATTTAAAATTGGTTGATTTTACATTGACGAGTTGTTGTTCTGCACATCAGCTCAATGGGATTCGGACGTAATTGTCGGGTTTTGTGTCGTGAACGTAATATTTATCTCATTAAAAAGGGTGTTTCGACATTAAAAATGTGCTGATAACTGGGGGAAGTTGGTGGCGTCTGTGTGGTAACTCGGCATTTCCTGTTCCAGATTTCCAGTCAGCTAGCTAGCTAGCCAGCTAGCCGGCTAAAGCTAACAGGAACGGGCAACTGACTCGTTTTCACAGGTAGACATTTTTATTTTTTTTAATATTTCAGATACTCACCGTTTCACGACCCAAAGGAGGGGAAAAAAAACAAAGCTCCAACCAGAGTCCGGACTGTGACGACCCCCGTGCCCCGGTGAACGTGATGTTAGTCCGTCACACCTTCAGCTTTTCACGGACCTCCGTTAAACTGGGAGCTGCCGCCGCTGCTGCTTCCGGCTCTCCCAGTATCCCGGTTCTCTGCCAGCACTGACGTCACGAGGGGGCGGGGAAAACAGGCGGCACGAGCCAACTCATTTAACCATTATTAGGACCGAAATACCAATAATGTCACGTGGTGTAACCATTAAAAACCTGCTAGTTTAATCATTTTAAGAATGTAAAAAACACAAAAATAAATAAAAACTCGCTATCAACTAGTTTCATATTGCAAGTGGATTAAATATTTAAAAATTATCATTCTTTTTTGGTTACACCATTTTCCATTTTACATCAAAATTACACAAAATCATGATTTCTGTAGTTTTATATTGCAAGTGGATTACATATTTAAAATGTATCATTCTTTTTTGGTTACACCATTTAACATTTTAGGTCAAAATTAACCAAAATCATGATTTCTGTTTTTTCCATGCAGGACTTTGGTAATTAAATATTTGTAGATGCAATGAAATACATAATAAGATTTAACCAAAAAAGAATGGTGAATTTTAAATATTTAATCCACATAGAAAACTAGTTGATAGTATGTAATTTTAATTTTAAAATATCTTGTACCAAGGATTTTAAGTTTACTTAAGTACAGTATATTGATTACATTATTGACAAAATATTTATACATATAAATAAGAATTTTGAATGCAGGACCTTTACTTGTACCAAGAGTATTTTAAAATTATTATAGTGCATTTACTTAAAATTGATAAAGTATTACAACACCAGAGATAATCATGGAAATAAATAAAAACGATAATCTTGTGGATGTTACTATACATTGTCAATATACTCGAACTAAAAGGAATATATTCCTTTCTGCACACTGTAAGGGACAAAAAAACACTGGGGGAGAAATGTCAATGGCTTTTATTTTTTGTTTGCCAAAAAAGTCAAAGTTGACCAGAATAAGATTATATAATAACCTGTGTACATATAATTTTAGTATCCTACAACCGGCAACCCCAAATTCACAAATTAACAATGGTCACGTTCAATTACATTATTATATTCTATGCTTTCATTGTATAAGAAGGTGCCTGCAAACAAAATCTATTCAGTTTCGTTGCTGAAAATAGTGTTTTCTTCATTTGTTTATGCAAACTGTTGGGTCTTTTGACTCTTCTGTATTTCTGAAGCGATAAAACAGCTGCAGAACGCAGCCTAAATACTGTGAACATCATACCTGCTGATTGGTCAATTATATTTCTAAGTTAGGAAATAGAAGCTTTTTCATTTATAAAAAAAAACAAACAGGAGAAAATAAGCAAACATTTTGGTTGCGAGTTGTGCATCACAGCCACGTTCGCTCACTTTACTTTCCAACAAACGGCCCATTCAACCATTACAATGCTGCCTGCAAGCAGGCAGGTGAGGTTACAGCAGGTCACTCTGCACAATCAACAAATGGGTGGGCAGGACAGTAACTTGAGTCGTATGGACACCGAGGTCTGAAAGAGAAGCTAGAGAACAAACTTTCTCCATCCAGCCACTTTGTTCTCAGAGTACACAGAAGCCAATGATAAACCTAAAGGCTCAACAAAACAAAGCTTTAGTCTTTTTATCTGCAGTGGAAAATAAGTTTCAGTATTTTATTGAAAGTAAGCAATAAATAATACTGTGATAAAAATAGTTTATAAGTACTCAGACTGTACATCATTGTTACAAGATCAGAAGATTCAATGGGAAGAGTAGGAATAAAACAACAGCAACATGATTTGCATTGTGCATAAATGACTAAATCACAAACAGAAAAAGAGAGTTTCTACTTTTAAGCGTTGACTACATGAAAAGGTGAGGGGAGAAAAAAAAACCAAAAACTCTTCGGTTCCTTCGTCTCCATTGCAGCAGAGCTAATGGAGGAACCTGTGTTGTGAGAGCGGAGACAAACTTAGACACGAGGAACAGGGGAGCTTTAGCGCCAAAAGTATATTCGTCGAAACACAACGTGAATGAATAATAATAATAAATAAGAACAGAAGACAGAGAGGAGTTAAGAAACGATAAGGCTTGATATGAAGTCTTCGTACAAAGTGTTTGTTTTTTCCTTTAAAAAAAAAAAAAGGTTTGTGGGTGGATCTCACCGCCTTGAGGGTCAGCTAGTCACAGCGGGGATCGACCGAGGCCTCGGTGAAGTTGGTCCATCGGAGGAGGAGCCGGCGTTAACTCATCTGGGTGTTTTGACGGCCTCCTGTACGATAAGCCTGTCTGCACGTCTCTCCAGAGGTGAGGGAGTCTTGTGTTTATTAAAAAAAAAAAAAAAAATAGGGGACAAGCTGGGTGCAGTAGAGAGGTCATAAAGTGGGAGTCTGGGCATACAAGGTCAACTAGAGAGAACCCGGAATTCCGTTTTCACTTGCATCCGAAAGTAGCCCTCTGTGTTTTTTAATTTTTTTTTATTTTGCTACCGTTATATGGCTTTAATTCTTTATTCATTTTGGTATCGCAGATGTGGAAAATAAAGGAGAAGGAAAAGAAAAAGGAAAATATACTGTGTTTCACACGATATCTGTTGCCGCCACCACCTGGCTTGCCAGCAGTTATTTTAACGGTGATGGCGGACTCACAGTGTTGAGCAGTTTCGTGAAACAGTCCAGCAATTTGTCTGATATTCACACATCCGTTGACCTACATAAGAGCTGCATTTACACAAAATCACAAGTCATGAGCTACAAAAAAAAAAATTACAACAGTTAAAAAGGGCAAAGGATATAGAATTAAGTTATATAACATATCAAAGTCACTTAAGCATAAATTCATTGATTAGAATTCAAATCAAAGAAAGGAAAAAAAAAAAACATACATCTGGTCAATAGAATCAGGATTATAAAAAAGATTAGATAAAATGTCTGTTGGTAGAAATATACAAACTCCAGACAATTGAACATTCAGTTACATACATCTGAAGCTGAGCTTAATACGGGCACAGTGGGGAAATGTTTCTGTCTTTTTTTTATTTATTTTTTTATTTTTTAAAAAAGGGGGTTGATTAATGTGATAGAGGCAAAAAAAAGGATTACATAGTAATTCTAAAATCAATTAAATGTCCCATTGGTTTACATAAATACAATAACAAATGTAGATAAATCTAGAAAGTTTCCTCTAGGGATACTGAGATTGGTGAGTAAGGTATTTTTCTCTGTGATGACGACCAAAAACAAAACATCTTTTTAGTGTCCTTGCAAGTCATTTCAGTTCATCATCCTGGTCTTGAACGCGGGGAATTCCCCTTCATCCTCTGACCAGCGGTTACCTATAGAAATAATGAGGATAAACTGAGAAAGGGGGAAAGAGAGAGGTGAACGGACATGAGAGGGAGAAGCGGGACAGAAGCCGGGGGGGATTGGGTGGGAGAGAAACAAACAAAACAAAAAAAAAAAAAAAAAAAAAGAGAAAGAGGAGGAGATGCGTAAAACGTGCGTTACTAAAGCGAGAAACTAGAATACGAGAAAAGCTGCTTGGATAGAAAAGAGGAGCGAGTCTGCAGTGAGGTCACAGCCATACTAATATGCCTGGAGTGTACAACGTGCTCCTCTGATACTTATTTTTCCCAGGGTTGTTGCGTGTGGTCTTACCGTTGTGTGTTAACAAGAGTAGGTCCTGACTGTGGCAGTGTCCAGCCTCTGTATAGACTGACTTCCTGCATTTCCACGTCGGGCGAAATCACATGCAAAGACATGCCGTTAGTCACTAGTCACTGCATAATATACGGCAAAGGAGATAAAAAGCCATTCAAGAAGAATTTAAGAAGGGGTATATGAGAAAATCGGGGCTGTTTTTTTTTTTTTTTTTTGCCCCTCACAGAGATATCGGGAGCATTGACACACACATTAACACACACACACTTGTAAATGTTTCATTGGCAGGTTTTTCTGCGCTTACCATCCATCTGGCTCCTCTTTGGCTGCGTGGAGGGGGACGCCGCGCTGCTACTGGTCACTCTGAAGTTGGCGGGCAGGGTGTCCGACGCGCCCAACGACATCCCCCTCATGTCTTTGGGCCTGAACTTCTTTCTCCATGAAGGAGCGCGTCGGAAGTTCTTGTCATCGTCCTGGAAGAGGCGAAGGGAATAAACGGAGGTGGAGTTGAGTCGTTTTGTGTAACCCGCGTGGTTCAGGGTGTTATTTATGTGTGTGTTTGTCACCTCTTCCATTCTCCTGTCTGTGCCAATGGCCAGAAGACTGTTGTATTCACGCTCCAGAGTGGCCCTGGCCTATAAGAGACGAGAGGAGGAAAAACACAGGTTGGTACTGAATTCCATATTTAAAACAAACTATACACTACTGTTCAAAAGTTCTAGAATACACATTTTTCCATTTTTTTTTAAATTAAGCAGTTTAAATCCAATGAGCAACTTATTAGAATTCATATAGATATTTGACTCTATATATGACATGAGAAAGTCTATCACATAGAAACACACAGCCTGTATTAGGAACCCACAGCATCAAGGAGGTTATTGACAATTTGAAAGTTTATCCTAAACGAATTATTATAAGGAGAAATTAAACAAAAGCCTACATAGATGCAGTTTATATTAAGCGTTATCTTTTCTCAGAGTCATATTTGTTATGTTAAAGATGTAAACCGATACTTCCATACACTACTGTTTTACAGTTGCTGTAAAGCAATTTCATTCCAATAAGTCCAATAACTTAGAGAAGTTCTAGAATCCATTAGACCCATATAGATATGTGACTGTATATATGACAGGAGACAGTGTAGAAATCCTGAAACTCATGTTTCAATCCACAGAGGAACACACACAGCCTGTATTCAGAAACTGGGCCTGAAAACAAGCTGTCATGACTTATGCGAAGTTGTGATGTCACAACTATACGGTCACAGCCATTCAAGTCAGCCAATCAGAGGAGAGACTCAGAAAGAAGCTTGAGAAAGGAGGTAAAACTATGTTGAGACGATCTAGTTCTAATGTGACTTGTTAGGTCAGAATCTAAAATAAAAAACAAGAAAGTGTAAAATATGGAACATTTAAATGGAACAAAAATAAGTATTTAACTATAAACCTAAATAAAAAGATATCAAATCTCAGGAATCCAGTAATGGTTAACATCATAGACGTCCAGCTTTTCTACAGTAATGGACATAAATGAAGTTTTAAAGCTGATCTGAACTATTTTTTTGGTTAATTGAACATTGTAGAACCACTGTATATCAGCATGGAGGGAAGCTGATGTCTGGGTCTTTATTTAGTTCTACAGCGATGGAGAACCTGGTGGTCTACACCTAGTTAGTCAGAACCTGGTGGTCTACACCTAGTTAGTCAGAACCTGGTGGTCTACACTTAGTTAGTCAGAACCTGGTGGTCTACACCTAGTTAGTCAGGACCTGGTGGTCTACACTTAGTTAGTCAGAACCTGGTGGTCTACACCTAGTTAGTCAGAACCTGGTGGTCTACGCCTAGTTAGTCAGAACCTGATGGTCTACGCCTAGTTAGTCAGGACCTGATGGTCTACGCCTAGTTAGTCAGGACCTGATTGTCTACGCCTAGTTAGTCAGAAACTGGTGGTCTACGCCTAGTTAGTCAGGACCTGGTGGTCTACGCCTAGTAAGTCAGGACCTGGTGGTCTACACCTAGTTAGTCAGGACCTGGTGGTCTACGCCTAGTTAGTCAGGACCTGGTGGTCTACGCCTAGTTAGTCAGGACCTGGTGGTCTACACCTAGTTAGTCAGGACCTGATGGTCTACGCCTAGTTAGTCAGAGCCTGGTTGTCTACGCCTAGTTAGTCAGGACCTGATGGTCTACGCCTAGTTAGTCAGAACATGGTGGTCTACGCCTAGTTAGTCAGAACCTGATGGTCTACGCCTAGTTAGTCAGAACCTGATGGTCTACGCCTAGTTAGTCAGGACCTGATGGTCTACGCCTAGTTAGTCAGGACCTGATGGTCTACGCCTAGTTAGTCAGAACCTGATGGTCCACGCCTAGTTAGTCAGGACCTGATGGTCTACACCTAGTTAGTCAGGACCTGATGGTCTACACCTAGTTAGTCAGAACCTGATGGTCTACGCCTAGTTAGTCAGAACCTGATGGTCTACGCCTAGTTAGTCAGGACCTGGTGGTCTACACCTAGTTAGTCAGAACCTGATGGTCTACGCCTAGTTAGTCAGAACCTGATGGTCTACGCCTAGTTAGTCAGGACCTGGTGGTCTACACCTAGTTAGTCAGAACCTGATGGTCTACGCCTAGTTAGTCAGAACCTGATGGTCTACGCCTAGTTAGTCAGGACCTGGTGGTCTACACCTAGTTAGTCAGAACCTGATGGTCTACGCCTAGTTAGTCAGGAGTTCATCCTACAGCAACATGATCCAGATCCTACCTCTGGGCTGTAGATCAGACATTAAACTACCTCAATTTACATTAAAAAAACTGGAAAATCTAGGTGTTCTAAAACTATGTTATGTATGTAACCAACTAAAATAACCCATTATATTATGTTACCTAGTACCACCAGCTAATATAGTTGCTAGTTCCTTTTCCTAAATATTAATGTAACAGCAGTGGATGTTTATTAACAACATATTTATTTATATACTGATTTTTAATAGAACACCTCTAAAAGGCTTAGCATAAACAATATTTATGAAGTAAGAGTTACCACAGGACACATTTGTTCGTGTACCTGTGTGTTCTGTGTGGGGATCTGCAGCAGCAGAGCCAGGGTGTTGTGATCGAAGGTCTCATCCAGGGAGAGCAGAGCTCCGTGGACTCCACTCTCCTGAAGGTTGCTGCTGTACTCCTTCAGCCCGATGGCCTGAATCCAGCTGATCACACGCTCGTTGCTCCACACCAGCACATCTGTAATGAAAGGACAGCAACAGAAAATCAGCTATAATGCAATTCACTTTAAAAAAAAGTGTATATAGCTCTAACACCACGTTACTACATTTCTTGTGGCTTATCGTATTTTCAAGACTATAAGGTGCACAAAAAAGTTATATTTTCTTAAAAATGTGCAGTGCGCCCTATGTATGTATGTAGGAGGAAGTATGGATTGTATATAAAAGAACAGGGATGTGCGTTATGCATCGTTGTTTTAACAGTGACTCTGATGGTAAAGAAAGTGAAGCTGATGTTTGATGGAGATTTAGCTGCTGTTGGAATCAGAAACAGAGGATGAGGACTTTGATGGTTTGATTGATGACATTGCCCCACTCTATTTTTAAATACGCACACTTGTGCGTGTGTAGATTGAATGTTGTATGTAGAATGTTAGTACTTTGTAATCAATATTTAAATAAAGCACAACCAAACTCAGTTTAGCTCCCACTCTATTTCTGTATATAAACCATCCCCTATAGTTAGGTGCCTTATGTGTGTTAAATACAGTAATGACACACAGAACTGAGACTGAGCCTTTTAGTACGGTGCACCTCATTGTCAAGAAAATACTTTAGTTGTTTTAATAAATCAGCAGTGTGTGTGTTACTGTTAAGCTCCATCTGAGACTCTTCCCGCTTCCTCTCCAGCTCCATTCTGTCGTAGTTGAGCCTCCTCAGACACATCACTCCACACTGAAAGCTGTTCCTGTTACACACACACAGGAAGTGGTTTAATATTTATATGAAAGTGCATTGATTAATTTTGCCAAAACCTCTGAGTAGTTCTACAGTGGAGCTCCATGGCACTGAGGAGTTTACTATCATTATTTAACAACATCTGTTTTATGCTTTGACCGTTTTACCTGTGGAAGCTGTCCACCATTTTGAGCTGTCCCCTCAGGTCTTTCTTGGTGAGGTGGTCCAGCATGCGGGCGTCCACCAGGGACTCCATGAAGTAGGATCGGTACTGGGGCAAACCCAGGCTGGGCAGCCACTCGTTACCGATCCACTCGTGGTTCATGTCTCCGTATGCCAGCGTCTGCAGTCAGGAAAGAGACGGATTAACTACAGTCTGTGGAAATGTTTAAAATAAAAGGTTTAATGCATTGTTCTTATTATAAGATGTACAGCACTGACCCAACCAAGATATGAACATTAATGTCACTAATTGAAATCTTTCTAATCATCATATACACACAGTAAAAACTTTCTGAATAAAGAATTTGTTCCTTTTTGTCATTTTGTTTGTATCAAGAATTTTAATTGGTTTCTTTATGAAACTAAAATTACACACCAACATCTAAAATGCAAAATTACAAAGGATCTAACCCTACAACTCCAATGTGACTATTGATTACCGTAATAGCATTAAAATATGGAATCATAAGGTTGTTGTTCTCAGGATAACTAACATAATCAACTATATGAATGTATAACTGTTGCTGTAATAAAAATATATATACTTTATAAACTTTCTTTTTAATTTATATACTAATAATTATTTTTTTTCTAATTATATTAGCATTATGAATAATACTTTATATTAAAATTGTTTCTCAAAGCTTAAAATACACTTTGTTTTGTATATTAAACATTTTAAGAAGGCAATAAACTATACATTTAACAAAGAACCTCCCTAAAGCCTACTTCAGTATGTGTTGACTTGTAATACTGATGCTAGCATACATGTTAGGGTATAGCGAATATTAAATTAAATACAAATATAAACTATATAGTATTATTATTATTAAGTAAAAGCTGGTGAATCAGAACATCTAAGAAAAACTGGCAGCACTTCCCAGTTTAAATAAATAATGTGATACCACATTTACACTGTTTTCGAAGTAGATACTTGACGAATTGTCCAATCAGACATTTCAATTCACAACCTTTCACTTACACTTTACCAATCAAGAACCATTTATGGTGCTCATAAACCTTTGAGTTGATGGCATTCAAAATCACTAATTAATAATCGCGGGGTTGGTTATTGTTATATTATATGAGGACAGTGTTTCAGAACCCAGCAACCAAAAGTTTCCTTAGCATCAAAACGTTTTTCCAACACTCGCTGTAATGGATTATCATAATAGGACCATGAACACAGGCTTAGTTAGTAAATGCCATCACCAACTTCAAAATCCGTCACTTCCAACATGGTGTTTTTTATTACCATCTTTGAGATGAAGGACGTCATTTATTCATCACGTCTGCCATTGACTGTGTCTGACTATTGTAGACTTATGATTTGCAAGCTTTACAGAACGTTAAATGCTATACTGCCCTAGTGCAGACGAAATCAAACATAAAACACAATTTGATTGTTTATAGTTAAACTATAAGAAAATCTGAAAATCGTTGCCCATCCTTAGTAAGAAATCAAACTATGTTAAAATGTACAAATAGATAATGTTTAGTGAAACAATTATCTTCACCTCATCATAGCAGATGATGGTGAAAACACAATATTGTACAGAAATTAAAATGATCGTACATCTTGCTACCATCTGTGGTTTTAACACAGGAAATCTGATATACATACACTATAACCACAAGTGACAAAACCCGTGATCACACACCAGAAACCACAGGTTTATATGCGAAACCTCAGTTGATAATTTAGCTGCAAGAACAGCGAGATTCATCTCAGAATAAGACCTCAGCGTCTAAGATGTAACTAAAACTGTAAAGCTTAGATTTATCTGAAAGATCTGACATATCTGAGAGGTACCTGAAAACCAAACAAATATGGACGCCTAACATCAGCCAAAGTCTAATTATAAATATGGTGCCATATTCTCAATGCACAGAATTTTGAATTCTCACACAACCAGCTCTGATCGATTGTCTTAATCATATGAAGACTCCCAAGTCATAAATATTTGAATCTTTCCCATCTAAAGATTTCCATACAATTGTGTTTGTTTACTGTACTAAAAAACACCACTGTTTTTCTTGTAAGAGGACAGATTATTTATAGGGATCTGTAAATGCATGGAGGGAAACTGTGGCGCCGTGTATAGGAGATGCTTAAAAAACATGAATACTGAGTAAAAGTGTGAGGAACAGTGACGTTGAGAAAAGTGCGCTTAAGTGGGGTTTTTATTTAGGGGACGTGTGCAAACCTGGGCCCAGGTGGCCTCGTCATCCTCCTGGTGTTAGCATGGTTAGAGTGAGCATGGTGAAAGAAAAGAAAAAGGAGGGGGGGCTGTTAGTGAGACAGCAGTGCCGGGTTAGAGCAGCTTAATGTGGAAACATAAAAAAAAAAAAAGAACAAGCCAGACAAATTAAGAGCAAGGCATTTAAAGAGGAAACAAAAAAAGGCACGAAACCTCCAACTTACACAGTAGTGGTGGGTGATACTGATATATTCTATTAGTGTCACATCACATCCATGCAAACATCACACAAAAAATGCACTATTTCAATAAAACAGACCTACCAATGTTGCAGCATTCCAAATTATTTTTGATAAAACCATAGACAGTAATAATCTGATGGAATATATTGCACTGTTGTAGACATCTGTACTAAACTATATACTAATGCACACACACACACACACACACACACACACAAAACACTAGCTAATCTAAAGAACACACACACAAACAAAAAGACAAGAAAACTACCGAGACCAACTAGTAGGAGGGAAATAAAATATCACAAAACTGGCAGAAACAAACAGGCCTTGTTCCAAGTTGCCCTTTAAGCCTCCAAGCAACGGTGTGTATTAAACACCGGACCACAATGAGGTGTCAAAATTAATATCTGAATGCAGCAAGAGGCAACTTGGAACAAGCCCCGACAGGCACCGGCGTCCAGCCGATCAGGGGGCGACTAACCGTGGGAGGGGTGGCTGCCAAACTTTCCATTTCTTCATGTGTGACCCAAACGTTTCCCGTCGTCTGATCGTTTGACAGACCCCAATCACAAACGAGTGAAGTGTGTGCGCAAAGAGGGAAGGAGTGGTGAAAGAAACAGAAAGAGAGAGCAGGAAGGAGAGAGGAAGCGTTTCTTAAATTATTGTGTTATTTTTGTTAAGATTAAATTGGGACGTTAAGATGTTAATTTAAGAAGAGATTGAAAGGCAGCTAAAAGGCAGCAATAACTTCAAAAGAAAAAAAAAATACTGTATTTTCACGACTATAAGGCACCCATAAGTCTTATATTTCCTTTAAAATGTGCGGTGCGCCCTATGTATGTATGTAGGGGAAGTGTGGGCATGGATTGTAGATAAAATAACGGGGATGTGCGTTATGCAGAACATCGTTGTTTTAACAACTTGAAAGTGGTAAAGAGACACGCTGATGAAGCACAGTTTAAACTGAAGGAAATCAGAAATCGAGCAGCAGCGAGAGAATTTAAGATTAATGAAAGACAAAGCTGAGTTTCCAGACATAAGGCAGGTGGCCTAAGTTGGAGGAAAGACTCGATCAGTGGATCATCGAGCAAAGAACGAGTGGGAGAAGCGTTCTGACGGTCACCATTCGACTAAAAGCAATAAAGCTAGCAGAAGAAATGAAAATTGAACTTTTTCAAGCAGGTCTGTCTTGGTGCTTTAGTGCTTTCATTTCATGAAACTGAGCCATTTCTCCATGAGGACCAGGACTACGGTAGCGCAGCAACTTTCAGCAGATTATAACGCATCATTTCTGAGGAGCTGCATAGCACAGAACTATAGGTAAAGTGAAGCTGGCATGTTTGATGGAGATTTAGCTGCTGTTGGAATCAGAAACAGAGGATGAGGACTTTGATGGTTTGATAGATGACATTACCCCGCTCTATTTTTAAATACACACACTTGTGTGCTTGTTTTATCCGTGTGTTTTACCATGTGCGTGATGATGGAATGTTAGTACATTGTAATCAATACTTAAATAAAGCACAACCAAACTCAGTTTAGCTCCTGCTCTATTTGTGTATATAAACCCTCCCCTATAGTTAGGTGTCTTATGTGTGTGTTAAATACAGTAATGACCCACAGAACTGAGACTGTGCCTTTTAGTACAGTCAGTGCACCTTATGGTCGTGAAAATACAGTAATAGCATCTGCAATGAGGTGACCATTGGCTGCTTGTGAATGGTTTAAAAAAAAAAAAAAAAAAAAAAAAAAAAAAAAAAACGTGTTTGTGACGATTGTCAACACGTAAAATAAACGTACCGTTCTTGAAGTGGGCGGGGCAGAAGGGCTGGTGAGCGACATGATCTCCTGGATGGCCAGGCGCAGCTTCAGGCGATGCAGCGGGTTGCTGATGCCGATCTCCCGCTGGATCTCGGTGTCCGACAGCGCCGACATGATGGCGCCGCTCTTCACGTTGGCGCGGCAGGCCGCCACGTACCACGCCGGCATGCCCACCCACAGCTGGGCAGAATGGGGAAGCGGATTAGAGACTGAATGGACGTGCTACTGGTTTGACTGGTTTTCAGATCGGTTATGTCGGTGTCGTACCTCCAGCCAAACCACGACGGTCGGTCCATCCCACTGGGCGAACGGCAGACCCTGCCTGCGAGCCTCCTCCAGTAATTCATGCCTAACGGATAATAAAAAAGGTATTTAATCCGATAATACGCAATAAGAGATCACATACATACATGACCACACAACCAAATCCACAGACCCAGCCGCGTACACTCAAATTCCACCTTTTGAGCACATATGAACAAACCCAACCAAGAACATCAGCTGACATGCACGCTCAAATAAAAAAAATAAAAAAAAGACAGCAGGAGTTTGAGAGAAAACAAAGAGGAGAAGGAACCCAGGGAGACTTTTAAAAAGAGGCATACTCATCTGGAAAACCTTTGGCAGAAAGTCACTGTTTAGAAGTTTTAGCAAAATTTTTGGCTATAAAGACCACAAGACTGGTTGAACCAGATGGATCTTTGTTGAGCCTCTGGGAGTTGACCGGGGGTCATAGTCAGGTCTGTGTAATCAGGTCTTTTTTATTAGCAGCAGTTTTCTCCCAGAACCAGTGCTTTGAGAGTCGACTCAGAAAATGACACGAGTATGAAAGCATTCCTGTACGACATGCATAGAGGGAAAGTACTCAGGACAGGAAGACCTTTGCAATGGCTTTCTGAATGTTGTACGACCGTTTCATGCACATTCTCGGTTTTTCATGAAGGAAACGATGCCATTAGTGGAGAATTCCAGGAGGTTTTTTTTCGGGGAAGTTGGAATAATCTTTTGATTGTGGTTGAGGTTGTGTGACTGGCCTTTAAAATTCACTTGCATGGCATCAAATCTGAAAATATAGAATGAGTTTGGCCACTAGATGGGGCTGTGTGCCGCATATTGTCCATAAAGAACAAGGCCATCCTCTGTTGGGCAGATCTAGCATAATAAAAAAAAAGATTAACAGATAAGTACAAAAGTATGTTCTTAATTAGCATAGAGTAGCTTGAATTCATTTCTAACTAACACCAATACACTGACCATGCTGATGAGAATTACATGATCATTTATAGACATGAGAACTCACATAAAAAAAGAACAAAACAACACGTATTTGTTGTGAAATCTTTCATTGACTATCTTTCAAAAAAAGTTGTTATGAGTAACTTCATGCTCCGGTAGGAAAACTGCAAGAGGAAAAATTTGTCACTCACTAAAAAATCAGCACACACACATTCCTGTTAGTTAAGCTCCTCTGTGGAAAGCAGGGTAAAAGAGCAGCACGGAAAAGCCATCAGACATTCGGAAAAAGGACAGTTGTTCAGGGTCCTCAGTTATCAGAGAGGTCAACGTGAAGCCAAGTGTGGAAGGAGATAAGGCAAAGCAAAAGCAATTATGAACCAACTTACCCGGTCTTTGGACTACACGTGGAATGGAAAAAGGGGATAATAAAAAAAAAAGAAGAAGAGGGAGGTTGGCAAAACAATAAAGAGAATACTAATTTATAAGCTGCATGGAGACAACACAAAACATGTACGTTGGTTGCTATGCTATTGCACAAAAATATAAATGGGGTGGGGGGGGGAATTATTAAAAAAGGTTGTGGGAGGTGACTGTGATGGAAAGAAATGGGTGTGTGGAATGGAAGGAAGATGAGCTGATAGAAAGTGAGCTGGAGCCAGGTGGCAGCGGGTGAGCGTGTGAGCCAGATCTGGACTGTAGCAGGAACACCGGCAACTCATCAACTCTTACTGGTGAACATTATCAACACTGTACTCCCATCATAGCATCCTGCACAGTCAGGATGTCATATTGTTATCTTAAAATATTTTTTCTACATAAATCGTATATAGAGAAGGAAGGGAGGTGGACCTACTTCTTCTGCAGCTTCCTGTTCTTCTCTGCAGGTCCTCCCAGGGTGCCCATTCCTAAACCGTCCTTAGGAGAGCTGTCTGTTTCAGGAGTGCCAGCTACAAACATAAAATACTCCTTGTTTAGAGCTCTGACATGTAGCATGCATGTTTACCGTATTTTCACGACTATAAGGCCACATAAAAGTCATTTTCTTCAAAATGTGCAGTGCACCTTATGTATATATGTAGGGGTAGGTGTGGGCGTGGATTGTATATAAAATAACGGGGATGTGCGTTATGCAGAACATCATTGTTTTAACAACCTGAAAATGGTAAAGAGACACGCTGATAAAGCACAGTTTAAACTGAAGGTGATAAGCTAAGCGGAGGAACATGGAAATCGAGCAGCCGTGAGAGAATTTAAGATTAATGAATCGATGGTTCGCACGAGGAGGAAGCTGGAAAACGAGCTCCGACAGGTGAAGACGTCGCAGTGTGGCAGCGATGGAGACCACATGGAGACCACAGTTTCACTAAGAGTGGACGGCACAATTTGTGAATGGATTGTAGATGCTTGGGTTGACGTGTCTGCTGACACCGTTGTTCGAGCTTTTGCAAAAAAACTGCATTTTTAAGGAGCCTTACGGCACGGAAAGTAACTCTGATGGTGAAGAAAGTGAAGTTGGCATGTTTGATGGAGATTTAGCTGCTGTTGGAATCAGCTAAATCTCCATCTCAATCATGATTAATGATTAAAAAATGTTAGTCCTTTGTAATCAATACTCAAATAAAGCACAACCAAACTCCGCTTTCCTCCCTCTCTATTTCTGTATATAAAAACCGCTTCCTATATGTGTGTGTTAAATACAGTAATGACACACAGAACTGAGACTGCGCCTTTTAGTACAATGCGCCTTATGGTCGTGAAAATACGGTACATAATGCGCTGTGGAGTAGTAAAAACCCATCGCCTGGTGTCCGACCTTGGCTGGAGGAGTCCTTGCCAGGAATGCTGGGCCGGCCTTTCTCTTTCTTCCCAAAGAGGCGTCCGATGGAAGACTTGATGCTTTTCTTCTTGGCCGCTTTGTTGAGGGAGTCCTGGCTGCTGTTACTACTGCTGGGGTTACTACCCTGGCCGTCCTGCAGACCCGACAGACTGTGGGAAAAAAGGGAGTGACCATATAAGCGAGGGAACAAAAGAGGTGCTCGGGAAATTCTCCACATCTTTCAGGTTCGCTCAAATAAAACATGATTATTTTTGCTTATAGAAAATGCAGGTATAAAACAAGGCGTTACCCTCGAATGTCTCTTATGTCCTCGTGGCTGGCAGCGTGGCCTGCTTCCCTGTTCAGGCGCATGGAGCGTGGAGTGGTGGGGGGCGACGTCTCACATCGAATAGTGGCTTTGTCATCCTGAGCAGACTGTGGGGGACACAAGTTAGTGAGGGAGAGCTTTTCTGATTGCACTGCAAATATGAATACACTTTTGTTTTGTATTTTTTCACTGTGCAGATTCTGTGAGATTTGAGTCTCTTGGCTTCACTTCACTTATCCCCCTGTGTTCCTTCTATTTTAAAACTCTACTTTTTTCATAATCGTATAATATATTAAGTTATAATCATGTAAAAAGTAGCAAAGTAAAATCGTAACTTTGGCAGAATTGTTTAAGTGGATTATTTAGTGTCCCATGTTTGCACAGACAACATTTTATTGAATAATTTAGGGTTGCAACCGAAGCAATTTTCACTAATGGAAAAAATTTCAAAAACCGACGAGCAGAGATTTTCATTTTCGCTAATATGCAAGACTTTATTTTTTTACTTTTTAAAGCAACAACATTTAGATTTAGAAGCTAAAATTGGGCAAATCTTTGGTATTTTTTTTGCATGAGACTTTTAAAATAGTTTCTGTACTATAATATAGCTTCTGATTTATTTACTGCTGAAGAATGTATTAATTGTTCCGGAATAATAAATCTATCAGCCAATATAATGCTGCAAACCTGTGTATCCTTCAGAGCTGAAGCACAAATATTTTAAAAAAAGTTATTCCTAATTGCATTATCTTACAATAAGTGTAGCATATTAGGGTTATGTTTAGGTATTTATATTTGTAATTCCAAACAGATTAAACGGACTAAATTGAAAATACAGGCCTCAAAGGACAACCGTAATACAAAAAAACAAAAAAAAATACCTCTTAACCACTAAAAAGAGATGGGGCCACCTGTGACTTTTAATTGCATAAGCACAGCAGTAAAAGAACCTGTGATGGGATGCACAGATTTATTGGATGAAAATTGGCATCAGATGATATTTAATTTAGATGGTTATCGGCAAATAAGAAAAAAATGATGGCAGTGGTCGATTATTATTATTATATCATTTGTGTTGCATCAATTTTCCATTGGCTCCCTATATTGGAGAACTAAATTTATATGAATTGAGAATTTTTGCTCATTTAACTAGGTGAAAATATAAATATATATATATATATATATATATATATATACAGTATATGCTCATTTGAATATGTGAAGTAAAGTCTTGCAGACATATAACGGTTATGGTTAGTGTAATTTTAACATGGTTATTTTTTGTTTTTTAATATAAAGACTTCGTGAACATTTGACAATATAAAGGACATTGCAAGAAGTCAACCTCTCTACAAGACGATATATATATATATATATATATATATATACACACACATTCTTCATACCGTCAAATGTTCACAATGTCTTTATATTGTTATAAATATATGTCATATTTACACTAACCACACACACACACACACACACACACACACACACACACACACACTTCAGTTTTTTAAGTAACAAGTGGATTGCTCTTGGGTTTTTTTTTTTCCTTCTAAAAAACACAGGTGTATTCGGTTTTGGTATCTGGAGATGGATTTGAGTGTATGCAGGAGTTTGTATTAGTTAGTACATCGTGGAGTATGATGGCAAAACTAGAGCTGTGGACAGCATTTGGCGGTCTTGGGTGGGGAATGAGGGTAATGGTCGTACGCCCGGTGAGGTCGGGCTCTAGTTTACCTTCCTGCGGTGCTTGCGCAGGTCGCTAGGCTGAAGCGTGGCAAAAGGGAGAGAGGAGAGAAGCAGTTAGTGAGACGCACGACAGACCAGCAGTGGAGCCAAGCCATGCACAAACACACAGGAGCCGGGAAATCAGCACAAGATATACATTTATCCCTGGATATAGTCACACCAACACACAGATACTGTTTATTTGTGCAGTTATTGTGGAAAAAAAACAGTTTGCAGGAATAAAGGAGGAGGAGACACAGCAAAAATCCACGCTGAAGGTGCAGGAGATGGTTGGATGGGTGCAGCCAGTCTCATAATGACTAAAAGGGAGATGTGTAGACATTTAGATATTTTAGTTAGTTTAGGTTCTGGATAACAGAGTGCTGAAATCACTCAATAATGACATTGATAGCAGGGTAGTTTTGCTTTATGTATTATATGACACCTGAGTTTATGAACCAGAGCTGTTGTGGTCATATTTTCCATTGTGCACCTAAAAGAAGGAAGGGGGGGGGGGGGGGGGTTCTCTCCTCTGCATTCCTCACAGGCCTGGCATTAGCAGAGCAAATAAACCATCAGCTTGCCACATTTCTACGCGAGTTTATTTTGCCCCAGTAGGAAAAATACCTAATCACTCATTTCCTTTCCTGGACTGACAGTGGGGCCGGGGCACGGAAGAGATTATGCAGCTATAAAAGGGAAACAGGAAGAGGAAATTGAGGGGGTGAGCAGAAAGTTAATTTAATCACCCAAAATTCTCCTTTTCCCCCCCAGTGTCTTCTTTTTTGAGTCGAGGAATTTTGGCTAGTTTGATCTCATGAGATACTCTGAGCTCTTTTATCTGTAATCTGACCTACTGATGCCCTTTTTTCCCCCGCCCTCGGAGCCCTGCCCAGTGTTTTCTCATTCTCAGAACACGCTGCAGTGCAGAATCTTCCACTGTTGGAGGGTCTGTTGCTGTTCCTGGTTCACCTGGAAGCTGTGATGGATCCTGTCACCTCATCACTTACACAATTTAATATATTCTCTTATAGTCCACACATATTCAGATTTTCCTGTTGGAATGTGTTGTTTCCATCCTGTTCACGTCATCTATTGCACTCCTGTCCGTCCTGGAAGATGAATCCTCCTGTTACTTTTCCAGAAGTTTCTCCCTTTTTTGTTTCCCCCCCGTTAAACGGTTTAACGTTGTTTTTTTTTCCATTTTACGATGCAAGGGTCTAAGGATGTTGTGTTGCTTTTGTAAAAACTATAAAACCCACTGGACTGAATCTGTGATTTGTGATTTTGGGCTAGACAAATAAAACTGAGTTTAAAGGTTTAATTAAAAGTGTGAAGATTTAAGCAACAAGGTTGAAATAAAAATAAATGGTGAGGCTGTCTGTTCATTTTCAGGCATTACTTCATGTCTGTAATGTTTTACAGCCCAAGTTCAATAAATTACTGAAAGCACTGTCGAGTTATAGCAGATCCAGCATTCGCAGGGAAACCAGTTGCGTTATTGTTCCCTCAAAATAGAAATTTCCACCCTACTTTTCCAAAATATGAAAAAAGTGTGGTGAGAGAGTATCGAAAACTGTGTAGTGCAATGCAACAAAGCTGTGTAGGTAAGAGTAAAGGTCCTCAATTTGATCTTATTTGCTCATGTTGCAGGTGACAGCATTAGCAATCCTAGAATAAAGCAGCGGCAGCCTGTTACACTGGCCCGAGGCCAAAAACAATCCACCTTGAGGGAGGATTAGGGCAACACACTTAATGCAGGTGAGCAGGTGCAGGGGCCATGTGCACCATTCAGTTTCTAAACCAAAACAACCATGTTTTTCCTGCTGGTATTAATCATAAAAGGGAATCCTACTCTCCAGTTGAGAGTGTGCCCCTTTAATGTCTTTTCCCCAGTGTTTAAATATTTACACGTATCTAGAATGTTGACATAAGACCATGATGGGTCTGATGTTGAGGTATCGCTCTCAAGAGAGATTAACTGAATAAGGTGATAAAAGAATTTCTTTGGCGGTGTCTTTTTTTTTTTTAAACCCTGCTATCCTGGATTAGCTTGAAGCTATTTCAAACACCCACTATCCAGGTGTGTGGGGGGGAAAAATAGCTGGTACCCAACTGGAGAACTAAACCCATGTTGTCCCTGAGCCACTGCACCTGTCTGATGATGAATTGTAGTTTACGCATCTTTGTTTGATTATATTAGTGATGCGTTACTAACTTTCTATCACAGTATTCAGCAGATGTATGATCTGATGCTGTACTGCAGAACCATTCCTCAGATGTGTCTTCATGACTAAGCTTATTAATAACATTATTCAACCTCTTTATATTGTGGTTACTACTTAGACTCACAAGCTCTGTCTGCATCATCACAGTTATTGTGTCTTTTTTTTTTTTTTTTACACATTCAGATGTCTAATAAATAAAGCAAGAGGCAGACTGCACCCATCGGGGAATAGAAGGAAGGGAGATGTGCTGGTACCTGAAAATATGGTGCATAATTATAGGCTTGAGGGGGGGGACTGAAGCCAGTTGCACCGTAGGGCATGTAAGTAACTGTCTGCTGGGAGAGGGAGCTCTGGATGATGTAGGGATCATAGCAATAGTGCTACAAGCAAGGGGGGGCAGTTACACATACATGTGATTACAGACTCTCACACACACACAAATATTAGTACAGGACTCAAAGACGGCGTATATTAACAAAATCACCAGGGAAAGGCGAGCACTGTTAGAAGCACGAGTGAAAATACACAATTAGACCTGAGCTACAACAATTTACACACAAAATACTATTAAAATAATTACATAGGAATGTAATTCTCACTTAACCCACTACTTGTGTACGTGTTTTTTTTTTTATATACAACATATGGGAGGAGACAGAAAGCGTTACCAAGGTCATGACACCCATGCGGTCCATTTCTCTGTTGGGGCTGCGGGGAATGCGTCGGGGGGTGGACTGGCCGGAGCCCGGGGGGGAGCCGCCCAGCGAGGAGCCGGCACACAGCGACGGAGGGATGGAGCTCATGGAGCGGAAATGTCCTCCCAGGCTGTCGCCGCTGCCCACCCGGCACTCGATCTCCTCCGCCCGGATGGCGGTGCTCTCCTTCTCCTCTTGGATCATTCTAGAATGATAGAGACAGACAATTGGGTCATGGTAAATGCAGGTACTTCTGTTGAAAGGTTTCACAAGATCACTAAGCTTGTGGATTACCGTATTTTCACGACTATACGCACATGCAAGTCTTATATTTTCTTCGAAATGTGCAGCATGCCCTATTGTTGTTGTAAGTCGGACGCAGTAGAGAACAAGATGAGAATGTTAAAGAGAGGAAGTGTGGGCATGGATTGATATAAAAGAACAGGGATGTGCATTTGCTGAAAATGGTGATCAGCAGGAACATGGAAATCGAGCAAGAAGCGGAAGCTGGAAAAGGAGCTCCGACAGGTCAAGAAGTTGCAGCTGAGTTTAGCAGACATCAGCAGACCAGGACTAAGGTAGCGCAGCAACTTTCAGCAGATTGTAATGAAAAGCAGAACCACAGTTTCACTAAGAGTGGAAGGCAGCATGGGGCGAGTTACGCCACAATTTGTGAATGGATTGTAGATGCTTGGGCTGACGTGTCTGCTGACACTGCTGTTCGAGGTTTCGCAAAAGCCGGCATCATTTCTGAGGAGCCGCACGGAAAGTGACTGACGATGAAGAAAGTGAAGCTGGCATGTTTGATGGAGATTTAGCTGCTGTTGGAATCAGAAACAGAGGATGAGGACTTTGATGGTTTGATTGATGACATTACCCCGCTCTTTTTTTTTTAAATACGCACACCTGTGTGCTTGTTTTATCCGTGTGTTTCACCATGCCCACCATGATTAAAACATGTTCTTTGTAATCAATTCTTAAAATAAAGCACAACCAAACTGTTTTGCTCCCTCTCTATTTGTGTATATATCTATTTGTGTATATAAACCCTTCCCTATGGAGTTGGGTGTCTTATGTGTGTGTTAAATACAGTAATGACACACAGAACTGAGGTTGCGCATTTTAGCACGGTGCCTTGTGGAAGTGAAAATACGGTACAAGGTTTGGGTTTCAGTGTACCTAATTTCATTGTTGATGGCGTCCAGCTGCTCCTGCAGCATCAAGGCGAGGGTCTGTGCATCCGCCTGGCCACCAGGGGACAGCAGGTCCACCGAGCTGAAAATCGTCTCCCGGTCCTCCTCCAGGTCTGAGGCGTCCATGTCGCTCTCGAAGGCCTGGGCCACGTTAGCCAGCACGTTGGCCTGCTGCATGCGCTCCCACTCCTGCTCGTTCAGAGTCTGCACCTGGATGAACATGGACAGGTATAAAAACAGGCGATGGAAAGAATGGAGGGAGAAAGTATTCAAACAGCAAAATAGATGAAAGCAGAAAGATGATATTAGATTAGGAAGTGTAAAAAGGAAAGGGTAAAAAAGGCATATGAGGGGAAACAAAGGAGACAGAAATAAGTTATAATAGTTAGCTAGATGCTTCAGTATTGACTGTCACTGTCATCACCACACTGACTTACATGTCGCTGATGTCCAAAGTGGAAGCAAGCAGAGAGAAATGAAGAAGAAAATCATCAAAAAGAGCTCAAAACAGGCACAGGACGGGAAAAGAAACATGATTCAAGTATGTGTTACAGAGAAGACAACAGAGAAATGAACCAAGAAGATCCTGCCAGGAGAATTATATAAATCAGTAAAACGATTATTAAACCGCCAAACCTACTAAATTCAAAAAATTCAGTTTGACGTTCAAGCTTTCACTATATCATTTGATTGGATAATGGTTGCCTCTGTTTAGGTAAAAGTAGCTTTAAGCTTTTGCACTTTGTTTATAATAACTTAGTTATTGTCTTGTCTTGTGCACTTGCACTTTACCGCTGTTGTACATGTAAATGCATAGGATAGTGAGAAACTTGATTTCGATTCCTTTGTATGTCAAGTACATGTGAAGAAATTGACAGAAACTGACTTTGACTTAATACAACCATAACCGTCTATGATGAAGTGTAAGCATGAACCCATACAACCTATGACACAATAGACGATGTGGGTGCCCGTGTTTTATGCAAGTGTTTGCAGTAATAGACAAGTCGGGATGGGAGCTCACCTTGGACGGCTCGTCTCGGAGCGCTGCCACGCGTCCTTTCTGAGGCCGCCTCAGCACCAGGGCGCCGCCGTAGTGGTCCGAGTTGCTGTCCATCATGGAGGACGCCGACACTGGGTACCTGAAATCTGGAGTGCTGCCAAGCTGCTGCCGCCTGGGAGGAAAATAATAATAATAAAAAAAAAAGAGGACATAAACCAATCAGAAAAAGACTCGAAATATGTTATTTCCCGTACAAATTTGTCATCCCCGGCGAATTAGACCAAATAAAATTACATTTTTTGAAAGTTAATATACAGCAGGATTCTGGAGTATACTGGAGGATTATTTTGTCCTTCAAAAAAAAAAACTGAAATTGGAATATTATTTTAGATGAACCAGGAATAACCTAACTTACTGTACTTTTACAACATTACTTTCCAAGTATCCCCTAAATATTTTATTGCATTATTCAATACTTTGAAAATATTATTTGTTTTATACACACATATACACACACACACACACACACACACACACATATATACACACACACACACATGTATACACACACACACATATATACACACACACACACACATATATACACACACACACACACATATATACACACACACACACACACATATACACACACACACACACACATATATACATACACACACACATATATACATACACACACACACACACACACATATATACATATACACACACACACACACATATACACACACACACACATACATATACACACACACACATATACATATACACACACACACATATACATATACACACACACACATACATATACACACACACACATATACATATACACACACACACATATACACACACACACATATACATATACACACACACACACATATATACATATACACACACACACACATATATATACATATACACACACACACACACACACACACACACATATATATACATATACACACACACACACACACACACACACACACACACACACACACACACACACACACACACACATACACATAACATATATATATTTATGTTTGTGTTAGATCAGTTTACTACTACTGCTGCTGCTTTTGGTATTATTTGCATAATATATTTTATATTATATCCTAGTTTTTGTTTATTGGCATCTTATGTGTTAATTTCACGCAATGTGCAGTAAAAGCTTACCCATGTAGTAAGGAGTTGCTCCTGCTCCTACCCTGCTCATTCTCTGCCCTCATAGTCTCAATCTGGATCAGGAGCTGCTCCTATAATGTAATGAGATAAAGGAAAATGTCAAACTTTGTTGGAGAGGATAACATTTGACAAGAACATTATAGTCACCCAATAAGCACAGATAGAGAGTTATTTTAGTTATACAGCTGGGAAAGAATCCCCCACCTTCTCGTGGTGAGAATCCTCAATCAGCTTCTTGGTATGATCGAGTTCTCTTATAAGAGCATTCTGCAGAGAGAGAGAGAGAAAGAGGGACATACTGACACTGCTACTAACACACACCATGACATAAGATGTCGCTACTAAACGGTCATGGGACTCTTACAGCGACCTTACAAATATGTGTAATAATAAAAAAAACAGTGTGTTTGGCTCTTACTGGAGCCCAACAATAACATCACTGTTCAAACAACCCACGTTTCTGCATTAATCACCTTATCCTCCAGAGCAGACATCCTTTCTTTGAGGTGGAGCTGGAGCCTCTCGTTGGACTCGGAGAGGAGCTTGTCCACGGTCTCCGACAGACGCTTGTTATGCTCCTCGTTCATCTTCTCTCGCTGCCGTGCCTAGGAAAACAGAGAAGAAACGTTTCAGAAGGTGCGCATGTGAAGACTGGCTCGAGATCAGTGAGCGGGCTTTGTTTAGTGACGGCAGATTGCGCCTTTTCTCACCCTGAGCAGTTCCTGGTTCTTCTCCTCCAGCTGGGCCTCCAGCTGCCTCAGGCTCTCCTCTACATTGCCATGGCGTTCCTCTGCCTGAAAACAGGGGGGACACGGAGAAAACACCCCCTTTATCTTATCTGTACTTAGGCAGATCAGTGGCTCAGTATATTCAGGCCTCATAAATCGAATAAGTGTCTCTCAGGCTGTATTTTTTAATCTCCTTCTGCAGGGAGCTTTGCCATCCACCCTGGAGAAGGACCTCATTAGGAGAAAGTCTAGGTACGCATGGCCCTGTTTGGGGTTTTTGAGACATAATGGGTCACCAACGTCACCATTCTGAGATGCATGTGTTTACATGTGTGGAAAAACAGGGAACCTAGTCACCAAATAAGGGCAAAAAAAGAAATACAACAAGCAATATTCCTAATAATGCAAACTCTCATGTGATCACAGCCCATTATCGATTTAAGACGGTGACTCAATGTACGTCATTTAGTCTGAAAAAGAGCATGAAAGCTTGAAACGTTACACTGGCAAGGGCTCAAATTAATTTTCTGCAAACTTGAGCTAGTGTGCAGACATTCCTCTTCTACTTTATAATGCAAATCCACCATGAAGAAAGTATTTAAATAGGCATGTGCATGTGAATATGGATCATTGGTTCATGAAACAATAGTTTATTATAGGGCATCTGCAACTTTGAAAAGTATAAATCAAATATTGTGTATGCAAGAGCCTTTAGTCTGATCATTTTTTAGCCTGTTCCAGTTTTATAGTAAGTCTGAAGGGCCGGGTCTTTGAGCAAATCAACTGGCACTTCCTGTTTGGGTTAGACCCCAAACATAACGTTCTTCTGTGTGTAAGAAAAAAAAAAGCGAAATATAAGCATGAAGTACTGAGCAACACTGAACACCAGCACATAAAAACACAAACATACAGCGTACAGAAAAGGCTAAGTCACGACAAGATATCAGGCTAAAAAAGATACTGAAGCTTTTTTCCTGTTTAGTCTAGTTACACCACTTAACCAGGCACTTTAATTACTGAAATCAGTTTATGACAATATTTGATAGTTCTACTTCTATTGCTCTGCAAATATAAGTTTGGCAGTCAGTTTTTTTTTTGCCTGGTTAAGTTTTCTAGTGTCCTGGAGGAACCTTGGAATTAGCACTTGTAAATCTGGGCTACCTTCTTCTGAGTCTTAGAGCCTTTAGAGCCACACGGAAGTGGAACACACTAGGGGGTTTGACAAGGAGGAGGTTAAGGGCAGCATGAGGACCACAAAAAAACAGAAAAAAAGAGAGACAAACAGAAAGAGATGAGATAGAGGAGAGAGCACAGGACACATTTAATGTGAGTTTAAGCACAATTAAACATATTAGATGAATGGAGGAAAAAGGACAGATTAGACCTTAACACACAGTAAACGGATGGTAACAATCCGTTAGAGTAGGAGAAATATGACCAAATAGACAAGAACGGATGATGAGGCAAACATACCGAGGCAGGTCTACACATATTCTAAGCTTGTCTTTGGCTCATATTCTCATATTAAGGTCTGTAATGTGTGTTTCCGGTCCTGCCCAAAATAGTTATTTTATTGTTTTTTACTCTACTAGGGTTTGATCAAAGATGAGAAACATCTCTGAAGTGAAATTCTTACACTGAGAATAACAAAGAATCTTCAGAACCTCAGAGACGTACTGTGAGCCAGATCCAATACTAATAAGGTTGTAAAGTTGCCGGCCTGGGTTCAGCAGCGGCATGCGTTGTCCGAGACAAAGGCTCAAACTATAAATGGATAAAAACGTGAGCCAAATTTCTAAAAATAGGTTCCCGTGGATATTCGGAGTAACATAAACAATGGTTTCCAGAGCAGTTTCCGCAGGGAGCTCCTGGTTGCTGCAATGTAAAGGAACTAATCCAACAGCTCTGGTATGTGTGCTGGTGGTTCTTGCATTTAGGTAAGGATCATAGTGTGATGCAGTTTCTTTAATTATTAATTAACATCCTAGTAAGTAACCATTAATATAACATACCAGAATTAGAATTTGGCAAGATGCCTCTGGGTGCAAAAAGTTAAACAGGAGTTTGGTTTCTTTTAGAAGTAAATGCAAATCCAACATTTACCAATGTTCTGCAGTTTAAACACAGAAACCAATCTCCTTATATAGGGTTCCTAATTACCTGTTGGCAATTCAGACAGATTTGACAAGACCTCTATACTCATGATCAAAAAATATGGTGTTAACAGGAACACAAGAGCAGCAGACGGGTGCTGATACCTTCGTGAGGGCAGCTACCCTCTGTGCTAGCTCAGCTTCAACCTCAGGCAGAGTCTCCGCCTTACGGATGGTCTGCTGCAGCTTCTGCTCAGCCAGCTCCAGCTTCTCCTGGAGTTGCCTGTTTCTGTCCTCAGTCTGCAAAAAAAAAAAAACAAACAAACCAAAAGCAAATCATTATTAACAAGGATGTGGGAGACTTATATGAGCTACATCCTGGCCTCAGGGTTTGCTGGCCATTCCACAAGGTTCAAGAGAGTGATAAAAACAAGTCAGACCTAAAGAGAGGAGACACAAAGGGGGGGGGCGGGTAAGGGTGGAAGAGACAGGAAGTGAGGAAGAGAGCATTCATAATGATACAAAGACAGACACAAAACCCATAAGAAAAGGAGAGAAACATCTCCATCTTGGTGAGCACATATAAAGAAGCAAGCCAGTGTCTCAGAGTCTTCCCATTCAGAGCCTGCTGCGCTGGTCAGTGTGTGAATACCACAGGAATTCATTAGGAGGGGTCTGGAAACTGCCAAAAGAGAACTGCAGGGGATTCCTCCGGGTACACAACTCAGCCTTGAGACACCGAAAACCAACAAATGCCTTCATCTACTCAAAAGTCAGTTTATAATGCGGATGTATATCAAAACTTTGGTCAGTTAAAGCGTTAAAAAATGCATTGAGCATACTTGTCGGAAGAGTGACTCCTTGTTGGCCACTTCATTCTCCAGCTTGTCGTTGAGGTCGTGGACGGAGGTCGCCTCCCGCTGAGCCGCCAGGTAGCGTTTCTCCAGAGTGGTGATCCTCTCCTCCATGTCTTCCTTCTGAGCCATTGACTGCACACGCACAGACATTCTCATCAGTGTCCACAGTCACTGGGCCCTGACACCAGAATACTGGTCCTTTGCAAACCTCTGATGAGAGGAGTGGCCTACCTTTGTACATTTGTTATATTATACATCTACTTGTTTAATGTTTTTATACTTGCGTCCCTGAGGAATTACAGATTAAGAAATGGGGCTCCCAAGACATTCTTTAAGGACCATTTATAATGTGTTTTTTATTCACACGTTGTTGTACTGTTAATGTTTTATCTAAAACACTGTCTTGGTTCTGAATGAAATTTGCAATACAAATAAACTTGCTTTGTCAACACAGAATGCTTAGCATGAGGACATCAGTAGAGCAGTAGTCAGTGCTTGGTGCTTTAGTCTCGAGTAGAGGTTAACCTTCAATGTGAAAAGGCCCAATATACAGTGAATGCAGTTTATATGCATAAAACAGATGAACTTAAACAGTTTGGTCATCCGTAACACATGGCCTGTTTTGACAGACATGCATAAGATGAACAACTGAAAAACATAGTTGAAACTATTTTTGTGCAGATGTGGTAATAATAAAATAGGAGATAAAAATGAAATAAAACAGGCAGCGTTCTCCGTACCTCTCTCAGGTCTCGCTGTAGTCGCGTGTTCATGTCTTCAGATTTGATGAGGTCTTTCCGGGCCGTGTCCAGGTCCTCCTCCAGCTCGTTGATGCGTGACACCATAGCGGCCATGCGCTCCTTCATCTGGCCCAGATCACTGGTCTGGCGGTCCACGACGTCCTGGAGATCACCAACCTTCATGAAGCCAGAGCCCAACTCCTCCTCCTGACTCAAAGAACCATCCGACGACCGCTGTAAGCGTATTAAGATTAGTGTTTTCAGAAGTGCATATGATTTCAGTCTTGTTTTTCTTGTGGCCTTCTTTAACATTTCATAGTAAAAGATGAGGGAACAGGAATAGAAAGTTCAGAGTGGAGGAAAAGTTATCATGAGAACATCACAGGAACATTAGGAAGAAACAAGCTAATTTATAATTCTCCACCAATTGTGTTAGTTTTTATATTTCACTTTCTAATTTTTTTTTTATATAAGTTTCTATTGATTCCTTGCACCTTCATTGCAAAATACAAGTTAATAAATGGTACTGAATAAGACTTAGTAAGTTAAGATTTGATTTAATTGACTCAACAGATGCACTTGTCACTCAAACAAGCAGCTGTGGCCTTGCCTCTCACTTGGCTTTCACAGACAAAAGCCATTTCACACATGTTGATGAGTAATCTCACCTTGCCATTAGTGCTCGGTGTGTTTTCAGAGTTGTGGTTGACCTCGCTGGTTCCATCTGCCAGCCCTCTCTTCTGGCCATTCTGCTCCCTGAGGTAAGCCAACTAGAGAAAACGCCAGTTTGTTAATACTTTGCATGAGTCAATTATTTGCTTGTGACAACCATTCTAGACTTTTATTTGGTTAACCAAAAAAAAAAAAACAAGAGCAAAGACCCAGTTTGCTGCCATTTGTGATCTTATTTTTTTCCCATTTCACTTAAGCAAGTATTTGTTGCAGCGAGCAGCTCAAGGGCCCAAACCTAAAATATCCTGGTTGCAAACTCACATGAATACACAACATGCAAAACACTATATGCCAAATGGTAGGAAACCAGAGCAGCAAGAAGCTGCCTTGCCTAAGGACAGTAAGGCCTCTAATAAAAGCAGAGTGGCAAGTGGTCGGTTGTGTGTGTGTGTGTGTGTGTGTGTGTGTGTGTGTGTCCATGGTCTCAGGCTGATTCCCAGCAACAAAAGACGACTGCAGCACGAAGCAGAGAGGAAATCTAGGACATTTCACTAAAGATCCTCTGGGTCTTTTGTCAATCTTAATCTCACTCAATACACAGTGGACTCAAGACTGTGGCTTTAAATGTGTGTGCACAAAAGGAGTTGACAATCTCCACTTCAGATTCAGATCGAATATACAACACGTAAATGCAACTGTAGTACAGAGGTGTTTTTATCCAGATCTAATGCAAAAAATTACTGCGACGTTCAAAAATAAAATTATGTTATATCTGGTTTTAAGAGTTAACTTCTTACGTTTGCATCTCCAGATGCTGTTTTTTCCAGTGTAATTCAAAATAATGGCAAGTCCTATCTGTGATCAGTAATGGTGTTCGCATTTTTATAGATATGTTGGACTTTTTATGTCCTTCCCATCATATTAAGCCAACACTTTCACCCTAAAATTGTATCTATGCCAACATTTTTACCTGCAATATTAAAATTAAATATTACAATAGGGACAACTACATCTAACTGTGCAAGACTTCCCAATGAAGCAGAAATACCTGTAAAACTGTAATTCTGTGGTTTGAAAAGATTATGACAGTGAAATACAAATGTGCGAACCATGTGTTTACTGTACTTATCCTGTGGTTGAATTGGCAATGTTCATGTTGGTATTAAAACTAAACCTAAGAATATCACACCACAGTCGCACATATGCTGAGCACAAAAAGGACTGAGAATAAAAGATTAGCATGGTGACATATTTGAAGCGATTACCAGGCTGTGCATGAACTGAATGCAGTATTAAAAGAGAACATCTGTAGATATTCTGACCTATAACTGGAAGTTTCTTCTCAGCCGTTTCTGTTCAGTTCGTATTAGTTATGCTTACTTCTTTGTGCGACATGGTGAGCTGTTCTTCCAGCGCGCTGCATCTTTCCAAGGCAACACGTAGTCTTTCCCTTACCTGGAAATCATGTAAAACTAAATTAAACAACCTTTTTCAATCCGCATCTCTCTCTTATTTCTTTATAAATATTTCTATAGACAAATTCAATCACTCCACAGTCATACCTTCTCATCGAGGGCTTTGTGGTGTTCAAAAAGTGACTTAAGGGCTTTGAGGACCTCCACCTCGCTGGAGACGCCTGCTGGAGACTGTGCCTGTCTCTTCACCACCGTCATCCTCAGACTGCGCTCATGGCGAGACACCAGGCACTCCAAGTGCTCCAACAGGAGCTGGAGACACAATTAACAGTGTAAGCGGGTCAGAAATAGGCTCAAACACAATGAACATCTGTAATCACACTTATCATAATGTAAACAAAACATGCAGCATCAAGCTGGCTATTTAAAAAAAATATTTTTTTTCCAATAAATCACTTCACAAAATGGCTATGGAAAAGCAATATTTTGTATATATAATATAATATATAATAATATGCAAGAGTTTGCAGGTCTATTGAACAGAACAGGGTCCTGATCCTATTCTGCACATATAGCCGACTGTAATGAAATTGATCATCTTTAGTTGAAATATTTTGAAGATTTAGCAGCAGCCATGACATGTGAGCAGGGATGCGTTAGAGGACACAAACTGATTTGTCAACCAGTGTTATGTCAACCAGTCTACACCAAAACAGAAACACGCAGAAATTTGATAAGGGATTTCAGGAGGAGCACATGAAACAACCAGACTTTCCTCATCAGTGGTGGAAAGTGGAAATTATATCCTGTTTGAATATTTAATACGGGTTTGTTTTTTTTTGTTTGTTGTAGTTTGAAATACAGGCTGCAAAGATTAAGAACAATTCTGCGTGCACAGCAGCATATTCTACTAACCCGTGTGTTGTTTCGCTCGGCCTTCAGCTCAGCAATCTCTTCCTCTTTCTCGAGAAGCTGTTCCCTGCACACGTTCACTTCCTTTGTTAGTGCGGCAAACTCCTAGAATAGAATAAGACAAAATAAGGCAACATGAAACGGTTAGTAACCATACTTAGTTTGTCTGCTGTGTTGTTTGATTAAGATAGAAACAGCTGATTTACTGCTGATTTTACTGCGCTGCTCCAGAACCAGTTTATTAATTGATATATATTTGTTTCCTGCTGGTGAGGTGGTGTATAATTCAGCGAACTCAGATACCAGAAGAATCAGCTGTTGCAACATCTGCCTTGATGTGGTTCCTGTGGTCACAATGGTAACAAAGAAAGTTGCAGCACCAAGTTTTAGAGGAGTTCAACCATCATTAACTTTGACAGAAGAAGCAAATAAACAGTCGTGAGTGTAGCAGCCAGCCACCCTTCCTCTACATGCTGGTGCTTTCTAACCTTCCGAAGCACGGTCATGTTTACACTGGAAACAATAGAGGTGGACCACAAGTTGCAGTCTGAAATTAAAGACTCCCTTCACATTGTTGTAATCAACACCGATTAGAGACTCTCTAACTTTTAGACAGACATAGGATCATGGATTAAGGCAGTGGTTCTCAAATAGTGGGGCGCGAGGCTCCGTCAAAGGGGGCGCATTTGACCTCGGGGAACATGTTCTTTTTATTTTTTTTTACTGTCCTAGAAAAAAGTGCAAGTGCACCTCCACTACATTAGGGGGCAGCAGAGTGTTCACAGGGAGCATACAGCACAGAGTATGAGTATGAAGTGTAGACACCAAGTGACACCATGAAAACATATTTAACAGGGATGAGAAGACAGGCGGAGAGAGACGGAGATAAAGAGACAAACGAAAGTCTCCCAAAGCTAAGACGAGGAAATATGACGAAGCGTCTGTAGCGCTTGGTTCACTGTGAAAGACCTGTGTGTTACTGAGTCTGAAATGTTGGAGTGTGACAGAAAATAATTGAGAAGCACTAGGTTAAGGAGACCATACTAATTTTGTATAAGTGGTTGGTTTGATGGGGGGAAAAACAGATGCAAAGGCATCAACAATGGTAAAAGCAAAACAGCGATCAAATACAAATCATGCTAAAATTAAGGAACATGCAATACTGCCACTTTGTAAATATGCTTGTTCTCATGAACCATGCATATCTGTCACGTTCCCTTCAAACAAATGCACTTGTACACACACACAGACACACACACACACACACACACACAAACACACACAGACAGACACACAGTTCTGCTTTTAGAGATTACATGCATGGTTGAGCCTAAAGAATGTGCCATCCTGATTTTTTGCCCTGTAGCACGAGCACCGCAAGTGCTGAAGCCTTCTTGCTACGTTTCTGAGGGTGGGAGATGTGTGCAGGGCTGTGGGGGGGTGGAGAGAAGGGGGGGGGGGGGGTCGGGTCTGCTGGAACTGATCGTTCTTTTCAGTCACTACCGCAACTATTCTCTCTTCCCTTCCCTCTCACTCCAGCCTCTGAGCTTTTCCAGCGACTGGCACGGCCTCCGCTCCACTAAAAAGGAGTAAGTGGGAGTTTTTGCTATTGGCCAAGATCAAGGTCTCCGCTCCCCGCGAGCCAATGACAGACCATACAGAGGCAGGCCCACGGGTAATTACAGAGTGGCTCACTTCCTGCATTCCAGAGAAGACGCTGAGGTTGAGTTGTACAGCAACCTTTAGATTTCTCTATGCCTCTATCCTCCATGTATGACCGTCTTCCTTTCCCTCAGCTTTTCTTAACTCATCAGTTACACAAGCATATTAAGTCAAATGGAATAATTGGGTACTTTCTTATAATATTGCATTGGAAACATGGTTCAAAGGTTTGAGTATCTCCAGCTATCCATCCTAGTACACTGATGCTGATATATTATCAAAAAAAGATCACAAAATGTTTAGGATGTATTTCACAAAAGGAAGAAGACGAAGCAAAGAGACAAAGCGTGGTCCTTGCTTAAAAGGAGCACACAAGGGATTAAAACAAACAAAAGCAGACACAGACCGGGCCTTCAAATTCTAATATGCAAATTGAATATACAATAGATTCATAATCTCATGTTGATGTGAATGCAGCTCTGGGCATCGAGGACTGATCCTATCTCACACAGCAGTGTAAACCAGTGTCTGCCCCAGTCAGTGTAGATGAGTGACATGCTGGTTAGGAGTAGACTGAGCTGCCTGTAAGCCTTAGAACAGGGGAGGGGATTAAAAGGGGGGGGGGGGCATGAATATGTGTGCCAACCTATTAAAGGAACAGTGCACCAAAACAGAGGAATACACACACAGGCTTTTCAGGGATAGAACTGTCCTCTGCACAGCCTGTAGTGCCACGGAGTAGAACATCCCAGCGTTTTACTGGTGACACTTATTTATATTGTACTTTTACAGAACCTGTGTGATATGCAGCAGTTGTTTAAAAAAAAATTACACATCTTTAAGATAAAAAAGAAGAATAAAGATATCTATATAACCTATAGGGATATACAATTCGATTTGACCCGATAATATTCTGGATTTTATGGTCTTAAGATAAATAGAAATGTTAACGATCACAATGTAAATTATGTTAACATCCAATTTCTGCCTCGTATCCAATATTCAAAACAAATACATTACAGTACATTTTTATATTAAAAAAAATACATAAATGAATGTCCAATCTCTGCAACAAATACACAAGCAAATATAATACACTACATCGACTACACTGACAAAAAAGTAGTGATGCATTCTACTAAAATAAGTACTCAGGCCCCTGAAATCTGATATTTGCCGGAAGAAGATGATATAGACAAAAGCTCTCTCTTCCCCTTTGTTAATAATTTTATTTTGCTATTGCCTTTTACTTGTTGGAAGAACAGTTTAGAAACTCTGGAGAGGAGGAACAGGCTTCATTGCAGCTCTGAAAAAACATGAAAACAGGGGAGGCAGATCAGGAAACTGCGAGGCTCCTTTCTGTTATATCAACAGTACAAGTCAAGAATATAAAACAATCTCCAAGGGACGGCATAGTAGATGGAGTTTTCTAGGCATGTAGAAATGTATATCTCGGTATAGCAGCATATCAGGTGTACATCCATAAAGGCTGCTGCTAAATTTACTTAAGGTAGAGGTTATGAGGGGAAAAAAATCTATTTATTACAGAGATCTATCTTTCTTATCAACACCATACCAACGTCCTACTGTGCTGTATTTGGAATGGAGATTGGAACCAACGGGCCTACCGCCTACATAATGACTTTAGCCGTTCTTAACAGCTTATTGCGTGTGCTGAAATCCGACACTGTGCAGAGGGCATCTGTTCTCCTGGAGGAGGACTCACCGTCAAAAACTAATTAGACACCACAATGGTTCCTATTCAGCGGTGCTTCGCCGGCTACCAAAATGCTCACAGGGGGAAAGAAAAAAAGTCATTTTAAAAAAAGGAGATGACCAAATGTCCCTGCTGTTAAAATCTAGATCTTCCATAGACTAGTAAAGATTCTCTGTCCATTGTTTCCTGAGCTCATATGATTACTCCCTAAAGTTTAACATAACGGGATTCTTGTCCTGTCCTACCCTTGTTCTTCCCACTTCCTCATGGTTTCATCGAAATTGTAAAAAGAAAAAAAAAAAAAAAAGGTCATTTGAGTTTTCCTCTAATGCTTCGGTTACGTATGTTCGACAAAGTCAACATCCAATTCCCTGCCTCGGTAATTTGCCTAATTACTATTTGGGGCAACAAAAGGGACATCATCAGGCTGTTCTCTTCCACTGTTTGCTGCGGTTGCAAAGACAGATGACATAATAACTGGCTGCACCCACACACAGGTGTTGGATGTAGAGGGTTGGGTATTGTTTACTTACTCCGATATATTCTGCATGTTTTTCTGTTTTCACACAAAAAACAATAATTTCAAAGCTTTATTTGTAAAGCTATCTTCTCAGGGTGTTGAAATCTACATGTACATTTTGTGTATTATTACAGACAATGTGCACCAGAAAGTAATGTGACTCCAGTTGTATCAGTTATGTGGAAACAATCTCACTAGTCTCTTCTGAATAGGCAGAAAAATTAACTTGTATATCCTTGAGATTCTGTACACAATGAAGTGATTCTTCTCGATAAAATGTCTCTGCACTTACAAAAAGAAACAGTGATTGGAATTAAGAAAGACCCATGCCCATGGAACAGCTTCTATATAAAACCAAAGTAAAAATTAAATTCCAATTCATACATCTTCATAGCCCTTTGCCTACATCTAAGCGCAGCCCAAAATTTGTGCCTGCACAAATTGCACAGATATACACATACATATGTGCTAGAGAAAAGCCAGCAGGTTTAGCAGATAATGAGGTGTGTACACACTCAGAACTGGGGATGAGGGGATGTTTTTCAGATTTAACCAATTGCATTCAGCCTCATGTTAAATTTGACTTCTGCTCTCGTAGGCTTTTCCTGAGATTTTTGCAGCCGCAGCCTCCAGCACAAACCATGGTCCACAGAAGGTTATGGCCATAATTTTAAAAGGTTTATTTGATGAAAAAAAAAAACACATTGCTGATCACCAAAAAGAAGGCCATAGCTACAGTGAGCATCCATAGTTGCGGCCATTTTTTCCTTTAGCTGGAACTAGGGATTTCATCAGGGTGGAGAGAATTATGAAGTAAAAACCTTCTGGTTTCATATAGAAAGCTGAAGATGGAAGAGAAACTTTTAGTATGCCAATGACATGAAGAATGGCTTCATGAGAATTCAGATGGAGGTTTTGGAACATCCCAGAAAGAAGAAGAGGGCTTTGCATAGCAGATACCCATGCAACTGTTTAGATTTGGCAAATAGTGCCATTTGTGCCACTGAGAAAGATTGAGTTCTGTAATAAAAGCCAAGGTACTATATTATATGTGAGAATATGCAACTAGAATATTTTAAGTTTTCTCTATTTTACTTACTTACTTCAGAAGGTTAAGGTTGTGATACAGGTTATCACATTTAAGGTGGAAAAAGTTGTGAAATTGCTCATCTTGATGTTATTTTTTTACATTACAAAAATCTGGAATTATAACATGTTTTTTATTTTCTTGTTAGTCTGCAACATACAGGAAATGAAAACAGCCCCGTGCGGAACAATACGAGGGGCTGTGTTGGTGTGGGTGTGTTGTTTAAAGTGCCGCTGAGACAATGAGACACAATCCAGAAAGTCTGGTTGGAGAAACCGATTATTGCGTTTAAAAGGGCTTATCAGAATACACAGCACGGTGGTTTGTTATAGTCACAGAGTGGAATTTACAGGGAAGGGAGGAAATTACTCATGTTTGTCCATATCCATTTTTTTTTTTTTTTTTTTTTTTTTAAACACGTCCAAGCAGTGACGCAAAACTGTCGGAAAGCAAATATGGTGAAACACCAGCCACAAACAATATCATTGATCCTCGTTTAGCTGCACTGTTTAGTGTGCGCGGCATCAGTTCCTCAACAAAGCAACTCTCTGCCCTTTTAATATGAACTGTTATTCAATATATCAAAAAATATAGATTCAACATATATTCTGGTCTGCTCTTTAGGTTTGCATACAATATAATATCCAAATTTTCAATTAAATTTAGTGAAAATATTGTTTATGTGGCACAAAAAGGCAAATATAGTACAGGAAACATGCTTAGCTGGTGAATTTTCTCATATACCAGTTCTTTCTGTAAGTGAGTCACGTGTTAATTTCATGCAATGTACTGTATGTTACGGCTGAAATACTTTTATGCCATAACCTGTAAGTGCCCTACAATGTAGTGAGTAATAATATTAGTGCACTGCTGTGTTTCTGTTGCTCTGCAATCAATCACCACAACTGCGAGTTGGCAGTGGCATTTCAATGAGTTTCTTTCATCTTTTTCTTATGCTACAAACAATGGTGACAGAAACTGTGGATTTAGCACTAATGTTTCATCAAGTATAGTTTTACTAAAATTATTAGAACACCAAAAAAAGGAAAAAAGACCAGAGGATGGATTTATATAACTACTGAAATGATCGAGACAAAAAGAAGTACCATGTTTGCATCCATTGTCTGTGTGCAAGTTCACAGCTGCCCACAGATAGTACAAATTGGCTTTAAAGAGGTATAGTGACTTTTATATATATAACAAAATTTGACAACAGGCAATAAAATAGAGTAAGCTAAATTTAATCAGTGTCTGCAACATAATAACACAGGAACTGGTCGACTTTTGGGACAAACTAAACTAAGGAGCACGGCCTTAACTCTTCCGTCTGTGTGTCAGCTTCCTTTTTAAGTTACTATTTCAGCTCACATTTGGCAAAAAGGCAACACTGGCTCTCCATCACTTTCATGTCGCTGTGTGGAACAAGTCGGCCTTTGTTTCCCTCTCACCACTGTGCACTCTCAATTCATGCTATTGTGCCACTGACCAGAATTATAGAATTGCCCCCCTCAAAATAAAGAGACAAATAGCAGCAGTAAACTTCCAAATTCCCATGATTTTGTATTCACTGAATAACAGCGGCACAGAACTTGCTTCCTTCTTGGGACAACTCATAAATTCCAGTTAATCTAAACATCACGGTTTCCCTTAATATGGCTGGTTGTAAAGATTTTATAAATGCATCTACTTGTTGTCACAATACATAATTGTCTCTCCTTTTAGAAAGTGTCTGAACATGAAAACACCCCTATACCTTGTGGATAGCCTTCCCAGATGATAGATGTCTCTTAAATTCATATGTGAGTCAAGTCAAACAAATAATTTTGTCGACATAGTGTACTAATGTAAAAGAACAAGAGAAAAGTTGTATTATAACCAACTTGTGAGCTTTGTGGTCTTAAAAGATGGGTTTTAGGCCAACAGTTTTAGTTTTCTGGGGTCCTGAATGCAGAGAGGAGCTTTGACCAGGATGAGCAGCCACAGGTCCCACCGTGACGAGGCAACAGGAAGGATCTATTTCCCAATCCGGCCTTCCTGGATAGAATTTCATCACTGCACTGATACATGAAGCAGCACACCAATGCAGCGTACCAACCCTAGACACTGATGACAGAAGGTCGTCGCTTTGAACATCAACCGCTTCCAAAAACAGTCTGGAGCACATGACGTCCCTGGTTTACGGTGTTAGAAATGCAGGAAGCTACTGGACTGTACGACAAGCAGAATGCTTCAAAACTCACAGGTGTGGGAGACATTTTTTTGCATGAGCATCATTGTGAATGCTACCTATTCAGTAATACAGAACAACAACAAGACATACAGAGAAGCCAACGCAAACAAGAAATACACCTCCTTTACCTCACTTTTTCTGAATAAGACCATGTAAGTTGAAAAGTAAGACTAGGGACATTTGAGGTGCTGAACGTCCAGAATTGTTGCCAAGAAGTAAGTTTGCCTAAAATATGTGTAGAAAACAAATGAATGAAGCAACACCAAGCCTGTAGCTAACTACTACCATTTCTTTACTTTATAATGCCTTAACAATCTTTACAATCTCATGTTGCAAGCTTTAAGAAAAACTACTGCAAGGTCTGGCCGTCTCAGGAGCACAGAAACATTCCCACAACATATTAAATTGGATTTAAATTGGATTACAAAAAAGAATCTACTAGTTAAATCACATTAAAACTCCTGTCTATTTCCTATCCAGAAGATGACATTTGATTGTGGGAGCGTCTGACTATGCGGGGCTACACAAAAAAAAGAAATACAGAAAACTGTGCATTGCTGGAGTTTAAAAAATGCTGGTGATGTGTGAGCAAGCTGCCCTGGAATGTTTGTGCATTCCAGTAGAAGGGTACTCTCAACAGGAGGGAGGAAACGGGATGGGAGAATTTCACCTACCCTCTACCTACTGCATCGATCACAGCATTCAATGCTAAAGTTTATTCCAAGACAGCACTAATTTCATTCTTCTTAAAGTTACTGGAATAATATTTAATAACTGCTCCTGTTTTGCATTCTTTCTTGAGAAGTGAAAAAACAAGGGCAAAGTTGGCAGACACTAAGTGTTCATGTGTTGGTGTAAACAGAGCCAGCTTCCCCTAACAAATCCAAAACATGCCACACAAGACCGTTCAGTAATGACAACTTGACATTAATAATAATTCTATGAATCTGGACATAAGACAAGCTTTGATATTAGACAAAATCCTAAACTGAGGGCTTAAAATGGACAAATCAATATGTAAGAAGTTGGGCAAACATGGTTAAAACCTGAAGTGATACGAGTTTAGAGCAAATTATGCTGAAAGGAAGGCAAAATAACACAATCTTAACCCAAGGTGACACATGCTCACTGTGGATGACACTGTTCACACCCAGATACTGTCATGTTAATAATACGCACGAATCACTAAAGCCATTTTCCCCCCAAACATGACGTAGTAGCATGCCTGTAGCAGCAATAATTAAACCGAGTAAAATTAATTTTACTTTACCGAGATAGTCACCAGTTCTTATTCAAAAGCAGGATAAAACTTCATTTGCCTACAAGGTCATCTCCACTGGATGTTTATACAATATACAACATCATTCAAATTAATCAATTACCAGAATTAATCTCACTGCCTGTTAAGGAGTTTTTGGGGAATTACATATTTACAGGAAAAAACCTGCTGTAAACAAATAGACGACGCATGGTGAATTAACGCCAGATTACAGCTTGCAAAGTGCTTCTCCTTTTTTTAACAGCTGGATTTTCTTGCCTTCCAGATACAAATCCCAGGAGGCTTGGCAGACGTCCAGACGATCAGCTGACAGCCGAGCAGCATAAGCAGCAGCGTGCACGCACGCAGCAACACGCAAACATGAACCTATATCAACCGCTGTTTTGGTCTCACTGAGGGCATCGAGTTCTTCTGAAGAAATTATGAACATGCAGAGTGGAAGCTAAAAAAAACAATTGACAGAAATTCATAGTAACCACTTACTTTTTACATTGGTTGGAAGATTTCTAATCGCGATAAAATAAGACTGCATTATAGGCATTTTGCTTCAAAACATAGTATGTAGAACATTTCTTGTGTCAGGGATGATTATCTTTTCAATCAACTGGATGTTTTTTTATGCATATATTATAAGTCCTGTCAACAGGATTACAGACTATTACATCTATACTCCTTGTATGTGGTTCAATATTTTCATGCATTCGTAGTGTACTAGTTACTAGGGCTGGGCAACATGGACCAAAATTCATACCTCAATATTTTTAGCTGAAGGGCGATATACAATATATAGCTATATTTTTTTCTAAAGTAATAACAAAACAGACAGTCCTAGACTGACATCACATGCTAAACCTCACACAGGCACTTTCATTAATATTCGGCAATACAGGATCAATATTTCCACAAAATAGTCCAAGAAAACAAAACGACCATCATTATTTAAAGAAATGTCTTGAATAAAAACTGTTTGTGCAAAATGTGCACAAAGAGCATAAAAAAGGCTGGCCACTTTTTCTCCCAGCAATCTCTACAAAACGCATTTTTCGGCTCCACATCTGCCACTTGATTTTACTTTTACAACAAAGTTATTTTAAAACGGCAGTCCGCTGTTACGTACTGGCGTGTAGCCGTTGGTTTACTCACGTTAGCGGCACTAAAAGTGTGCACAGGGCCAAATATACTTAAGCTACCAATATTATGTTATGTAACGTGAGCTGGCATCAATACATTGCGAACATCGGTTTAACTTGTAAAACCTATGTCGAGTTATCCCAAGCTCATATCTTAACTCTACCTTTTCTCTGGCCGGTCGCTGCTTCATACTCCTCTGACTCTTTGACCTGTCGTAGCAACCCCCCCCCCAAAAGAGTAGATATCGAAGAAGATAGGTATTCGTCTATTACATTAGTGCCCGAAAGCACCCGACAAGACTCTTGGCTGCGAAGGTGGAGAAATATGACAATGGTGTATGTGCGTAAACAGTAGAAAGCAAAAAAAGAAATTTAAGACAAGCACAATATCGATATAAATATGAAACTTTAAAAACTTGATGTAACACCCAGCCCTACTAAACTTTTATCACAGACATGTATAAGATGTAACATCAGCTGATGAAAGGACGTCACACGGCATCTTGCGTGACCCTATGAAGAGACGGAGATTTGCTATGCTAAAAAATGTCAAGTAAAAGTAACATCTTATACGCGTCTGTGATCTTTTTGTCTATTTTATCTGTTCAAGTGGTTAATGGACTATATCAAATGTATTCATGGTAAGTTGAGAACTATAATGATAGCAGAACTGCAACACGATTATTTTCATTATTATCATTATCATTCTGGTTTAACTTTAGGTTCTTATTTGTCTCAACCTAATGTCAATAATCAAAGAAACCGTAAAATAGTTACATTTGAGAAGATGGAATTAGAGAATTAAGACATTTTCTTCTTTAAAAAAAACAACAAAAGATTGAATTTATTATCGAATTTTTTGGCAATGAATTTTATAGTTGTAAAATAATCAACGAGTCTATGAATCCATCAATTGCTGCAGCAACTAGTGCGCTGTTGCTTGTGGTTTCTTTAACTTTACATAGCATGTAAGTATGCTTTGAGTAGCTTGCCTCCAATACTGACAGCAATTGAACATCCTTAAACACACTATCTTATGTGAATACTAGTGATGACAAGCCTTTACCTACTGAACAAAATTAAAGCCCTTACACTGTAAAAAAGCTTTGACTTTGCATGTTTCTTTACGGGTGATACAACACAGATCTCCAAAAAAAGGTCACATCAAGTCACACGATCTGATTCTGTAAGCTCAGAGCACTGTGTAAGCTGCTTTCGTTTCTATATGCAATGGTCCCTTACATTAGACAAACTTCTCTGTTTTCAGCACTGTTATCAGTCATAACATTTTCTAAGCTGTGTATATTTCTCGGTTCCCTCCCTTTTATTTTTTACAATGTGAGACAAATACTGAAAATAAACAGCAGGTTAAACTTTATACACTTGATGCGGGTTCCACCATAAGTACAACAACAGGTAACTGATTACTAGTCTCTCTTATGCATCATTAAAGGCGGGAAATGTGATCCCTTTGTTTTAAATATAAGACCATGGAGAGTAGAAACATGACTCATTAATATAACAGAGACCGGTGAGCAGATGGACAAAGGCTAGGGTCTAGATTCCCTCCACATCATACCAAGAATACCACTAGAAGCACGGGTATGATAATCTAATTACTGTAAAAGGCTTTTTGGCATATTAAATAAATGCACAGTATTGTGTTTGAAAACGTACAATGCAAAGTTTTTGTTTAATGAAATGCACATTGTGACAACACTAGGAAGCTCATATTTAAGAATGATCAGTTTTCAGTCTTCACCACCTCCAAACAAAACGGATTTGCTTAGTACTTTTGCTATGTGGACACTATGTTGGAAAAAGTTATGAATGATGTGGGGATTCCCAGTTGAATTGTGCCATATGAGGATTGTCACCTTATACCACTACAAAACATTCCATTTAGCCGTAGCATTTACCCTGTTGCACCTTGCACTCAAAGTCGGCAACTCACTTCCAAAAACTAATTTCTCGACTGTTGAGAGCCAAAGATATGTACAAACCATCATCCAAAAGAGAGATTGAAACTCTGCATGTCAGTAACACAGGGAGCCATGCCGGAATTGGGTGCTCCTTGACTAAGATTACAAGGCAGACTGTTTCCTTTGAAAGCACATCTGTGACATTTCAACATTACAAATGTTGACATGAAACGTTAGCGTTTTAATGGAGATTGGACATGTAATTTTGTTTTGCATGACAGCTTCGTCCAGCGTGACTGCCAACGCTGAAAAATCTCATCTATCAACATAAGTATAATCCAACCCTGTGGCTGCACATTTGAATTGAAGGTATTTTTCTTACTTACCTGTGGCAAAGCAGTGTTAAGTTGTCTCTGCAGCGAGTCCCTTTCATGGCTAACTTCGTGCAGTTTGCCCTGAGTCAAGCCTAGGTTCTCCTGAGTCTCTCTGAGAGTCTCGAGAAGACGATCCCGCTCCTCCAGCATGGACACCATCAGCGACTCGAAGTGGCCCTCTGAGTCCGACTGCAGCGGGGAGCCGGAGCCCCGACGGCCGCTGCCACCTCCCCCGCCGGGCCCTTCGGCCTCACTGATGGTGGGCATCACCTCGCACATCATCTACAGTGGTGGTTTGGACCAGAAGAAGAAGAAGACAAAAAAACTTGTCAAGACAGATAGGTGGTACACACACATTTCAGTTTTAACACATCTGACCTATATTCGTTAGACTAAAGATAAGGGTTATCCTGCAGATCCCAGATAATACTTTTGGAAAGAAATTTGACCCTTGGTACGTCAAACTAAAGATATATCATTTCCCAAACCAAAAGCTTTCTCACCAACCTCACTGTATATTCAATAAATCGAAATGTTGCCCATAATATTCTCCAATGTCTGCCACAAACTAAATTTAGTCACAGGTACATTACATTAAAATAATGTTGAGATGGAGAAAAACATAATAACGGTAACCCAATAGGTAAGGACATACAAGTTCATCAAGCTTTACAGAGAGTCAGGAACTTAAATTGGCTGAGAATTGTTGTTCTAAAAGGAAACATCCTCTCAGATTTGAGATTAAAGAGACACAGAGACAGTGGGCAAGGCTTGAAAGTACACTTTCTAGGTGATCTAATCAACGTGCTTTGCAGACACCAAACAATCGGCCAATACAGCAGATTATCGACTGAGAACAAGGGGATACAGAGCCAAATCAGCTGAACATACTTACTGACCTTAGTCAGTCATGGATAAGCACTACATGAACACACTTGACCAGAGCAAATAGCCATACATTCAACACTGTCCTGCAAAGAGCAGAGAGCACTAAATCAATCCCAGACAGTGAAGAAAGCCGTGCTACGCCGTCTGAAGCGTGTTGAGTAATGCCGCTTCCGACAACAGCTGTGCAGGAAAGGTCTGGAGAATTACGGCCAACCGCCACACCGAGGGGCTTAGGTCCTGCAGACAGACCGCTAGACAAACAAGCCCAGAATCATGTGAGATGGATTTAACATACCTACAAGGAAGTATAATTTGCAAATTGGAACAAGTAAAAAGGAGGAACTTTGTGGCGGCTGGAGCAACCCCTTTCTTCTGACGCTCTTTCATCGCCTGAGATGCCAAAAGCCATTTGCTTTCAGAAAGTGATCGGTTCAGTGAACCAACCCTGAACTATATCTCCCCAACCAAGAGATGGGTCATACTTGTTACGAGCAATTAAACCGGACAACAAAAAATACGAACCTGTCGTTCCTCATTAAATGCAGTTAAAATCACGCACATTCAGGGTTGATACGTACAGGAAGGGGGCAAAGTTAACCTAATTTAGCAGAAGCAAAAATACAAGCCGACGCTCCATATCGAGGTCAAGCCACTCTGGCTCAACATTGTTTATGAGGGGGAGGGTCAGGCAGCATCCATGGAGAGGGATTGACAGATGGTGGGTCCACAGCAACTTACCATGGACATCCCATACATCAGAAAGTAAAGATGACGAGCCCTGATCTCAGGGCAGGACATTTAAGTAGATTTAAACACTTAATACCTTTCTTGCCACTTTTTTATTCTTCTATGCAAGATAAAATTTGCGTTTTCTATTATAATGAGACAAAGGGATACAGTAATAACAGCAGCAAATAAAGCATGACTGACCCTTGTGACTTAATTAAGAAGGATTTTGTTTTATAATAGCAATTGCCTAATCGACTCACAACTTTAGACGCATTCGACTATTGTAAAGTCCTGTGATATATATATATAATTGTTCATTTCCTATTTAATCTCATAATTCCTCACCTTTGAAGGATAACGTTATTCCAAATGTCTGTGGAATCCACGATTTTTTCCCCTCAGGAGCCAAGTAAACAATGTCCAGGCTTTCCACAACTTGTACGCGACGTTGTCAAACTTCACGAATAATAATCCAAAGTCATTCAGAACATTTACATTCCATTCGGACACCGGGATGCATAATAAGGCCGTGTGTAGAGGAAAAAAAGAAGGGATAATGTCCTCCTAAAGGCCTCAGAGCGAAACCCACAGAAAGTGAGCAGGGGGCAGCACTCCCAAGTTTGGCCGGCTAACTCGGCGTTAGCTGCTAGCATTAAGTAAGCTGGTGGTTCGATGATTGCATATCTGGATTTTGAGAGTAAAGTGTCTTATCTTTGCTCGTCAAAACAATCGCCCATCCTCAAAAATAACACTCAACTCGCCTTAAAAAAATAGCAATTCCTAACACAGACAGACGTGACGATACCGTTAGGTGACGTGGAAACTGTTGTAGCCGTGTTAGCTTTAGCTAATTTGAAGCAGAAGTCTTTGGCTTGAAGTCAGTTTAAAGTTAGCCAACGTTAGCTACTAGCCAGCTAGGCAGCTAACGCTTCATATACTAATTTAGCTAAGATAGTAGTTGTCTAAGATATGCTGCGCTTCGTATAAAAGTAGACAGCATGATTAAAATCTGTCACATCTCCTTACATAGCCTAAAAATACACAAAAAAAGAGGTGTCTAAAATCCTGAAATGTGTCTCCTAAAAGCTCTGCTGAAATGATAAATCTATCAGGTTAGCACGTCGGCTAACGTTAGCACGTTAGCTTCGCGTCGATTCGGTGCAGTCGCGTCACCACATCAACGGGTCGACTCGGAAACTTCCAGCTAAACGTTGGACGTTAGCGAGGTCCCCTTGGAAAGAAAAAAAACCCGAACCAAAAATAAAATAAAATAAAATAAAACGTATGTTCCCCAGGTTCTTATCCGACTTTCCCCGGTTATTTTCCACCCGAAAAAACAGGGGAAAAAAGGTCCGTCGGTGCGGTCCTTCCCTGTCGCCAGTGCCTGCCAGCTCCGGCGGTTCGGGGCAGCCAATGGTGGGTTTCTCTGCCGCTGGCGCCGCGCGTCAGCCGGGTCCGTCCGCGGGGAGAGAGAGCGCTGCCCCGGCTGGCTGCAGGAGGAAAAAAAAAGGAAAAACGGCGGCGCTATCAGTTCCTGTCGGGATCCGCCTGCTCCTGTGTGGAACACTGGCCGTCACCCTTCAGGAAAACTACACATTTCACCAGAAAAAAAAATCGATTTAAGTTAAAATCACATGCTATTTCCGTATACACCTCAACGTGTCCGAGCACTAAAGGTGAATTTTGCCAATTAAATGTATGCAATATTGATCGCAAAGGTACATTTAAATGCTGTTAAATAAAAAAAACATGTATATTTTTATGAAAATAATGAAGTTTATTCTTTGTGTTTGTGCATCACTTTTAAGGCTTCAGGTCGTTTAATGTTAAAACTGACTAACCCCAAAACACGTGATATCAGGTAGTTTTAAAAAGGTTTTTAAAAGTTTTTTTTTATTATTTATCACCCTTTTACATGTTTATTTAAAAAATATTTCAAATGAAAAAGGCATTTGGAGTTTAAATTTTTATTAAATTATTTATTATTACAAAAAAGACAAACACAAAATCTTGATTTTTGTGGAAAAAAAATGTTATAAATGGACTTTTAAATTAATTTATTCATTTACCACTTTTTATTTCTGATTGGTTCAATTTTATCTTCATTTCAAAAATGCTTTGTGATCCCAAACTTTAGATAGTACGTGCTTATTTAAAAAAATATTTCTAATTAAAAAGGCATTTGCAGTTTAGAATATTATTAAATAATTTATTATAAAAAAAAAACACAAAATCGTGATTTTTGTAAAAAAAAAAAAAAAAAGTACATTTTTAGGAGACCTGATGAATGCTTCTTAAAACTTTATTTAAACACATTTTTGACTCACCTTGTCAAGTAATATTTTTCACAGACCAACACACAAAATTTTATTTAGTTTTGTAATAAACAATGAACATGTTTAGAGGAAATGTGCATTTTATTAAATATATATATAAAATATTTAATCAACCTAGAACATAAAATTAGGTAATAAAATGTGTTTCTAATTTTTTAAAACCTTTTTAATCAGTTAAACTATCCGGTACCGAGGGTTTAGGGTTACACCACATGACAGTTCTGACATTTCCCAATTACATATAGCCCACCCCTCATAAAATATACAGAATCCTAGTACTCTGCTGTAAAAGTAAATTCCCAACCCTCAAGTTTCCACATCCCACTTGTAAGTTAAATATTGGACCGTGATTGGCTTCCAAGCTATTTATGATTTCATAAATCATGCTCATGCGTTCACCTCTTAAAGTCTGCGAGCAACGAGCACAGAGAAACTTTCCACTTTCGGCCGTGAACGTGAAAACAAACCCTGGTCATACATCATTCTGTACGGCCACGCTCAAACATTTAAAGAACAAGAAAAACATTCTTTTGCGTCGGAGTGAGAGGGTGGAAAAGTGCCAGAAGAGCAATTTAAAAATAGTTTGCATATTCTCTATAGACCTTTCTCACAGCAGCATAATGACATGAAATAGTAGGTAAAGACAGGTGTTACCAATGACACTCTGCATGTTGACTCAATGGAAAGGTCCTGCTGCACCAATTGGAATAAAACCTTAATTAGTTTTATTGGTAACACCTCTGTTTTACTACTATTTTATGTCCATTTGGCTGCTGTGCAAATAGAAAAAAAAACGTCTATTACAAATAGAAGTATTAAAATCTCAAGTAAAAGTGTATACAAGCAGCAAAATCTAGTGGTTTGGTCCGTCTGACTCATCCAGTGGTTCCCAACCTAAGGTTTGGGCCCTCCAAAGGGTCACCAGATACATCTAAGAGGGAGGAAAGAAGAAAATAGTTCTGACACACAATTTTTTTAGTATTTGGACTTTTTCTATAATTGTTAGTTTTTGGTTTAACGTTTATTGAAATGAAATAATTAGAGAATGAAGAAAATCTCTGTTTGGTAGGGCTTTTAACAACTCTTTTTACCATTCACTTCTGTTTTCAGCTTTAATCCACTGTCTTAAACTGTCAGATAAATGTAGTGGAGTAGAAAGTAACATGGTGCTGAGAAATGTAGTGGAGACACATATAAAGCAACAGATTTTTTTTAGGACTTTTACTCATAATGAAGTCTTTTTACATTTATGTAATGAGCCCCTTTTGGATAAACTAAATGATCTTAATGTTTAACAATTTGTAAAGCAGTAAATGCATGTAAATAACACAAATGTGTGAGTAGGGACTATTAGATCACTAGTTTTTATTACAAATAATATATGGGTAATATATGGACTGTGGAATTTTAAAGAAAAAAGAGGTGACCTACATTCATGCAGATGAAATTGCTGATAAAACACACACAGAATACCAGCACCATCTTGTGGCGTGCAGACGCTGATACTCATTTTTTTTATTTCTTGTCAAAAAGATCACTAAAGAATTTTGACAGAATTTGTCATTTTTTAACTCCAAAGTTTATATAAGAAAGATATTCCAAGTCTATCCCATTACACTTGCAATTTAAACTGTTGAAAAAGCAGGAAAATCTGCATCTCTGGAACAGTTTGATGCCAAAAAATCTAGTTTTTCTTTAAGGTGCAAATGTACAATATCACACAATTTCTCTTAGAAACTAATGTAGTCTTTACCCACAAAATAATGTTCACTTTGCATTTTTTTTAACACTGCAAACAGATTACAGCAGATCCACAGATCTATACAAAACTGACTAAAGAGGTGACTATCTTGATAAATGATTAGTTATTTAAGTAATTTTTAATCAAAATCAACTCAAAAATTTAATTTTCTAGTTGCTGCTGACAATTTACAGATTCTCTATGTTTTATATTCTAATTTCTTAAATACCTGTTTTAATTTAGAGACTCTGCCTTTAGACAGGAATTTTCCCAACTGATCCACAACTTGATTGACTAATCTAGAAAACGACATAGATAAATCAATGATGGCAATAATAAATAAATAAATAACTGGCAGACGGCATGATGAGACGAGGATTTCAGCATTTTTCATGATTACAGCCTTGACTGGTGAAACATGCAGGTGTTTGCAACGTCATAAATCACTCATCAGTTTGCACTTTCTCACATGTACAATACTCAATCATAGTTTTACTACTGTAGTTGTACAACGTGCAATTTCTTACACTGGAATATTGTGGCTGTGATGAATTTAGATGGGATTCAGAGAAACTAAAGCGAAGGCAAGATTCATACAGGTGGAATATTTAAGAAAGTGTAAAATTTTATTGATCAATTAGAAATGATTGTAATTAAGCATGGTTATACATTGCATTATCAATCAACAGTACAAGCACAAAGGTGTGTTGGTGTCCCACAGCATTAAACAAACAAACTGAATCAACAAGAAGCTGCAGTGTTCTCAAGAGCAAAGCAGCAACCAAACTTCAATTTAAGGTGTATATGAGCAGGTGAGTGTTGCATAAAAATGTGAACTTTTCCTTCATTCCTCCTTCATTGTAAGAGTAATTTATTTAAACGTGCCTATTAACATACACCTGTTATTTCTGATTCATGACCACACAATTATCTGATAGCAAACATAATGAATATAGAATTGTTGTTCTGCACAGGCTCTAGCTTTCAAACACAGGCACAGGTTGGTATTGAACCCTCGACATTTTGGCTTTGTACATGACCACTGCACTGATCATGCCGACAGCTGCCAGGAGACATCCAGCGATGAAGACCAGGTTCATGTTCAGGTTCATGTTGTTCACTGGAGGAAAGAGTGAAAAAAACACTTTGAAAAAACAAAAAAAGGCAGCAGAGCTCTTGAGGAAACATTTCAGGTGTGGTGTCACCATACCTGTGTTTGCAGCTCTCTCTGCTGACCTCCTCAGGCGCAGTGGACCCTGGGAAACGAAGTGGTTTGCGCTCTGGATGATGTCCTCTCTCCTGCGGCGGTGGTGGTGGTGACCACGTGACTGTGTGGAGTTGACGCAGCCCCGTGCACACCTGGTGTTGCCGTTCCCTGCTTCACACAGCATGACTGAGCAGCTGATGTACACCTGAATACAAGAGAACACGCTGTCATTTTATATTATCACATATAGTGATGTATGCAATGCACAAACGTTTAGCGTCACCCAGATCATTTGGGTTTTTTTTAATGAAAGGTTAGGGTTAGGATAGGGTTAGGGTTAGGGTTAGGGTTTAGGGTTAGGGTTAGGGTTAGGGTTAGGGTCATCTCATTTGACTCCCAGCAACAAATTGTCGATCTATCACTTTGAAATGTTTAGAGATATCAATGAATCCTTTCACACTAACTTTCTCTATTTTATTTAAATAGTTAATTTCTTACCTGGTCATGCAATCCAATGAACTTGAACGCCTCCAAGCAGAACCTGACTTGATTTGGATGTTCGGGTGTATGGAATTTAACCGTGTCGTCCACTTTACACCTAAGAAGAAGACGAAGAAGTAGAGAAACACACTGGTGGATTGACGTCTAATTTCCATCTGGATGGAGGGTCAAAGGTCGTGTGCTGGGATGCTTACCCGTCATCGATGATGGGGTAGGTCGGCCAGTAGTTGGGGTTATCGTATGGCGAAGCCCTGCAGGACTCCACAAACAGCTGGGTGTTGTTGACCGTGGAGGTGGCGTCGATCTCCATGTAGATCTTGTCTCCTACGTCGTACTCCAGAGGGTACGAGTTCGGATCCATCATCCTCTGGTACCGGCTGCTCTGGTAGAACTCGAACTGGTAGGTGAGCGTACCGAAGCCCTTGTCCCACAGCGTGATGTTGCTCCTGTGTGCGGTGAAGCCCAGCGTCACGTTCCCGTGTTTGGAATACTGGCAGTAGAACTCCACCTCCAGCAGGTGCTTCCTGGTGATCAGGTCCCTGCGGTTCTCGAACGTGGTGAGTTCGTTCTTGAAGATGAGGCTGTCGTCGTCCTCCTGAAATGCAGAGCGAAACGGGTTTTTACCCGGTCCTCACAAATCTGGAATGTCAGGATTTGACCCTTGGTTACCTCGAGCTGAGTGCCGCAGGCGTTGAGCGGGAACACGGCCACGATGTGCGTGCTGTTGGAGTGTGTCTGGAGGCTGCACACGTTGTTGGACGGGTCGCTGAGCTGCAGATGGTCCTCGTGGAGGCCGCTGACCGGAGATTTCTCCACCTCAACTCTCATCGTGGACTCACCGCAGATCACGTTGGTTTTAACTGGAGGAAGGGAAATATTTTTTAGTTTTTAGTTTTGTTCACACATTGTGCAGAAAACTACATAAAACCAAAGGAATATTTGCTCCAAACACGGCAACGTGACGCTAAATTATACATAACTTATTATATTTCTTTTTTTGTTTTGCAAATTAATTTTATTGTAGATACTCACATGAACAATGAAAGATGTTTTAATCGCTGTAATTATTTCTCCTGTTCATACTGGCTTTTTAAAGATTTCAATTCAACTCAATCTATTTGTTTAGCCCAGAATCACAAATCGCAGATTTGCCCAACACCTGCCCTGTCCTTAGAACCTCACATCGTAAAAACGATGCCCTTTAAATGTACTTTCAGTGTAAGTGATGAGTTGATATTTACAGTTTTTATGGAATCAAATTCTCTCTTTATGTTTCCTCACACAGTGTTTTTCTTTTACGCTGCAGTGTCTTTAACACTAAAAAGACTGAAGTGCTGAAACATGATTTGACTCATTTGGGCAAATGAAACATCCTATTTGCTGTGTCTTTCTGCCCTCTAGTGTTAGGGTTAGTTACTTATTTCCATTTGCTGAATTTCTGTTGCAGTTGCCAGGCTTATTCAAACACAGCATTGTACAAAAAAATCTGTATTTTACAAGGTAAACAAGCAATATAGCCTATTCGTAATGTTATGCACATCATTTAGCAGGTGAAAAACACGGTAACAGGTGTAGTTACTGCATATATTGCAGAGACCATGTCAGTAAAGTCAGACTTTGACTCACTTAGCGACTCCTTAACGTCCACCAGGACACACCTCATCTCAGACTGATAGATGCCGGACCTGAAAAGCATTAGTGGACACTCAGTAAATACTTCATACTACTTTACCTGAGAGGAGTAATACCCATTACTCTTTCAATCAGGTGGATTTGACATATTTTTTGAATATATGCAGAGAAATGCTACGTACTGTGAGCTCGGGGTGGGGTGGTGGTGATGTTGATGGTTCACCCTTTGATTGACTGTTACAAAAGACCTGCGAAACAAAAAAACATGCAAATACAATTAATAAAAATGTTTGCACTTATACGCAGATGCCAGTGTGACGGAAGTGAAGCCGAGGCTCACCCTGTGAACGCTTCCACGGCAAAGCAGATGGAGTAATGTTCTCCCAGATCCTCTGGAATCGGCGTCCACCTGATGACATACTCGTCATGTGTGGTTCTGTGCTTGCTGATGTTCGTTGGTCCACTCATGATGAGGTCGTGTAGTCTGTACGGAAACAAAATAAAGGCAGATTTCCACTTTAATTTAAGTGACGAGCAAGCTGCTGCAACACGTTGATCTTGTTGGTTCTTACTTACATTGCATATCGAGCTTGAGCTTTGACCCTGATCTCCATCTCTTTGTTGACCTCTGCATGGATGCGTTCTTCATTTCTTGGTGTTGGACTCACAAACTTAGGCAGGTAGTCTCCCTCCTGGCATGAGGGAGCAGGTGGGTCCACTAGAGAATTAAAAATAGATCAACTTAAATCATGTATCCACTTTATTGGGTCAAATCTTTCAAGCTTTTGCACAGTTTTACATTTGTGGCTGGGGCTACATGCAAGGGATGAGTTTAATGATAATTTAGCTAGCTTCTTGTTATTATTCATATTATTTTTTTACAGAATTTTGTTTGTTATGTTGTCTGACTTTAATTAGGAACTAGACAATTCCCGTGACAAAACTTGAGAGTGGCTTAATACCGTGGCTTAATACAGAAGTTCAACAACACAGGTGGGATGCTGATGTCTTTCTGATCATTACTGCTAAGTTTGGTATGTGTCGGACATTTAGATCCAAAGTTATTAAGGAAAATCCAACAGCCAATCAGCTCTCAGTCTGTCATGTCTCCGGAGCTGGTGCCGTTGCTACGGTTACTGACACACACAGCTGCAGCTCTTTGATGTAGAGAAAACCATTAATGACCCATCTGACAAATTCTTCTTCCAAAGTGTGGGGAGCAACTGGTCCTAACTCAAAAACCGTAACTCTTAATCACAGAACGAGCATATTTTCTGAGACGTGAGGGTCTCACGGTCGTGTTGATATATCTTTCATTTCCGTAGCTTGACAAATGTGGGCACAGGAGCAGGTTAGAAATCCAACAATTTTGGAAGTCAGTGAAAATTTACAATGGGAGAGATGGGAAGAGCAGGAGGCGCAAGTTGTGGAGGGTCATAGCGCCAAAACCGTGAACATTTTTCCATGTAAATTTTGTATTTTAGCGATCGGGAGGGTCGTGCCGACGTTTTTAACGTGCGGTTAAAAACTCAGGCGGTGGCGACGAGTTAGAAATTTTTTTTCAGAGGAATTTTCAGTGCTTCTCCACTCTAAACTCTCTAGATAGATAGATAGATAGATAGATAGATAGATAGATAGATAGATAGATAGATAGATAGATAGATAGATAGATAGATAGATAGATAGATAGATAGATAGATAGATAGATAGATAGATAGATCAATCGATCGATCTCTAGGTGAGGCAGACTCCTGACCTCACTGACCTTCTAAAATCCTTTCATTCATGAGAGTCGACTTTATTTAAGGTTCAGCAGCAACTCAAACTTGACTCGGTAAAAACATAAAACCCAGACTTACCGAGAAAAGAAAACTGCAAAGGTAGTTTGCTGAGGGGAGGGCTGGTGGGGTACGTGTTCCCTGTGGTGGTAGTGGGGGGACGAGTGGTTGTGGTTGTGGTCGTTGTGGGGGTTGTGGTCGTAGTTTGTTGCCACCACCACCTCCATTGGGGCGTGGCTGCCGCTGTGGGTGCTGCTGTGGTTGGCCGCCACCACCATGGGGTTGTGGTTGTTGTTGTGGGTGTTGGTGTTGTGGTTGTTGTGGGTGTTCTGGGTGTTCTGGTTGTATTTTGCCACAACACCCACCACCCCCAGGAGTTTGTAGGTGCAGGCCCAATTAAGGGTGTGGCCGTAGTTTGTTGCCACCACCACCTCCATTGGGGCGTGGCTGCCGCTGTGGGTGCTGCTGTGGTTGGCCACCACCACCACGGGGTTGTGGTTGTTGTTGTGGGTGTCGGTGTTGTGGTTGTTGTGGGTGTTCTGGTTGTATTTTGCCATAACCCCCACCACCCCCAGGAGTTTGTAGGTGCAGGCCCAATTAAGGGTGTGGCCGTAGTTTGTTGCCACCACCACCTCCATGAGGGTGTGGGTGTTGTGTTTGCTCTGGGTGTTGTGGGTGTTGTGGTTGAAGTTTGCCACCACCACCAGGGGGCCGTGGTTGTCGTTGTGGGTGTCGGTGTTGTGGGTGTGGCCGTGTTCGGCCACCACCACCACCACGGGATCGTGGGTGAGGGTGTCATCATGGGTGCCGTCGTGGTTGGCCACCACCACCATTGCTGTGTGGGGACCGGGGTGGAGGTTGTGTACCCATGCCACCACGCTTGCCTCTTCCTCCTCAGGGCGGAGCTAAGCGGGAACCTGGAGGAGCGGGACCCGTCTGTGTAGGACAACGTGATGGGCCGCCGTGGGAAGTCCTCCACTGCCAGCTCAAACCCGTAAACTCTGGGGTTCGCGTAGGCCGAGCGGTAGCTCAAAGTGCAGGAATCCTGAAGAATAACAAGAACATTTACCGGTCGATTGAGGCAAACGATCAGTCTGTTGCTGTACAATATATGAGGAAATGTATTTTGAAACTGACCTGATCTAAGGAGAAACCCGAAGGACGGTCACACCTGTGGCACTCTGAATACCTGCTATTTCCATATCTGCATCGAACTCTGTCACCATCGGGGTCGAAGGACATCAGCTTGTATGTCCGCGGGCAGTTCTGAGGAACTCTTAAATATAGACATTAACATGAGATATTGACTGTTTTATAACATGCATGTCTGGGAATAAAAAGCAGCAAAGGCTTGAGGAAATAGAGTAAAATATAAAATACTACATATAATGTTTGATGATAATACACATTACATATGACTTAATGTGAAATTTAAAGTGGCTTTTTTATGACTAAGAATGACTTGTTTACTGTACAAGATGCACGATTTAGCTCCCTCACCATTTAAATTGTTTATTCCTTATTTCTCATGATATAAAACAAACAAGATTATCGATGAGAGGAGACTATTATATAGAACAGTGCCTGACAACTTTTTTTTCTTTCAATTGCAGCAGTTATTCTACAGATATATTAATTAATGCCATGTGGAATATATCACTTCTTTACTGTTGATGCAAAAAAGCCAGAGACAACAGGTAAAAAATTGAGAAATGTGATATATCTGGTGCAATACACTTAGTGTTCAGTGTTTTATATAAACCAATAAATTAAATGCATTAGAGGAGACAGTTTTTATTTTTTTTGCAAGAGACTTACCGTAGGAAAGGAAGAATGGCAATGTCTGGGGATCTGTTTGGCTTTCCAGTGTCAGATCTTGTTCCCAAATCCACAGAGGTCACTAGTCTCCAATAATTAACAGAGTTACGTGTTGGGACCCAACAGCAGCTGTATGCTCTGTTGGAGGGGAAACAACATTCTTCAAATAAAAAATCTAAGACATGCAGAGCCACAAAATACAGCTACATATTGTGGGAAACCGCATGACTCTAAGCCAGTCATTATCAAATAGTGGCACGCCCCGATGCTCCGTCAAGGGGGGGGGGGGGGGGGGGCGCGTTTGACCTCGGCGAACATGCTTTTTTAAATTTTTTACTTAGATTTTTTTTTACTGTCCTAGAATAAAGTGCAGTTGCACCTCCACTACATTGGAGGGCAGTGGCGCTCTCATTGGCAGAGGGTGTGCAGGGAGCATACAGCACAGAGTATGAGTATGAAGTGTAGACACCAAGTGACACCATGAAAACATATTTAACAGGGATGAGAAGACAGGCGGAGAGAGTCGGAGATAAAGAGACAAACGAAAGTCTCCCAAAGCTAAGACGAGGAAATATGACGAAGCGTCTGTAGCGCTTGGTTCACTGTGAAAGACCAGTGTGTTACTGAGTCTGAAATGTTGGCAGATAAATTCCCGCTGATAAGATGATTTTATGTAATATTATTTTTCAGTATCACATGGTCAGTCAAAAAATGTTTAGAGTTTAATTAAGGATTTAATTTTAATTTTTAATTCCAGATGCACTTTAAATCTTTTCTGTTAGTTAATAAAGCTATTCTTTGTTGTAAGTTGGTCCATATTTCTTTTTTTTTTATTCTCTTATACGTTAATAAGGATGCAGTGTTGAGAGGCACTACTTACTTACATAACAATTTTATAGATAAATGATTCTATTTATAGTCACGCGGGGGGGCGCGAGATGTTTTCTTCTTCCATAGGGGGGCTACAGAAGATAATTGAGAAGCACTGCTCTAAGCAGGAATAAGATGCTCCACACACCTGACGACCCTGTGAATAGAATGAACAGAATTGACATAACCATGACTGAACCACCCACATTATTTGGAAAGGTTTGTCACTCGTGAGACGTTTCGTCCAGATGGTTTCGGTTTCACGCCATATTCTGTTATATCGCTGCGTGTTCTGGCTCCTGTCGATTTCACTTCTCTGGAGCCACGCATCGTAACCACAGTTGCCGGTGTAACATCTCCAGTAGTAGGCGTTTTGGAACCGCTCGAAGGTCGCCCTGCTGCGAAGGTCCACCTGGGAAAAAAGGACCCAAACAAGCAAAAACATATCCTGAGATGCTGAATGTCTCTGTTTTCCTTTTTATTATTTTAAGAATGCATTTCTTCTTCCTCTTCTTCTTCTTCTTCTTATGATTATTATATAATTATTCATAGAAGTAAGACCAATTTACAATATAGAGAGTACCCGGGTTATTGTTATTTATCTTTAATATATATATATATATATATATAGGTAGTATTAAGTGAGAGAAACAAGAAGGAGGAGACAGAGTGAAAGGGAATTAGACGCAAAAAAAAGTGCCCGATGCGGGATTCGAACCGGCGCCGCCTGCGGAAAGGACTGTACTCTGTGTCAATGAAGCTGTAAACTGAGCTTTACACAGCTTTTTTTTTTTTTCAAATAAAAATCACAGCTTGTCATTGGACAGCCTGGATGCTGCTGTTCACATCATTTTACCTTCCAGACAAAATAACGTAATAATCTTTATTTAAGTTTCCCATAGTTAGAAAAAAAATCATCTCTTAAAAACATTCAGCATGCAGACAACACCAGTGTGAATGTAAAGTAAGACATTTATCAATAAAGACATGGCAAAGTAGAAATGGGACAGTAACAAATACTGGTTGGGAAGATCAAATAAAGTAATTAATTAAATACAGTATTAAAGCATTCATCAGGTATCTAGAAATGTACATTTTGTGTTCATGTTGGTCATTTGAAAGTCCATTTGTACTTTTTTTTTTTTTTTTTTACAAAAATCACACAGAATGTGCAATTTCTTGACAGAAAATATCAAATGGTGTAACCAAAAAAAAAGGAATAATAAATTCAAAATATTTGATCCACATAAAACTAGTTCTAGTATTTATTTATTTATTTATTTTACATTTTAAGAGAGTTAAACTATCTGGTCAAGTTGGGATGTTGAAATAATCCCAAATAATGAATTCAATAATTTTATGAAGCATTTCTCATTGCACTCATAAAAACCTTGCAAGATTTTATTTTTTTAAATGAGCATAAATATAGATTATAGAAAAAAAAAAAAAACATTATCATCTATTAAAAAGAAAGTGAAATCTGCAAGTTAAGTGGTAAACCTATCAAACCTGAGGTGATAAGTGATTTCCAGTACATAACACTGACATATTAACACGTTATCCGTCATGCATGTTGCAGGTTATTACAAGTTACACGTCTGACCTTGTGTGAGCCATCAGCGTTTCTTCCTTTGTAGGTGAAGGTCACTGTCCCACCGTAGTGATGCGACGCAGCAGCCAGTGAGACCAGGAGCAGCAGCAGCAGCACCCGCGTGGAGGCCATGATGCACCAAAACTCACCTGGGCCACGTCCACCTGCAGCATCTTTATATACAGGTGTTTGCAGACGCAGGCGGGCGCATTCCCTGGCATGCACGCTGGGTTTCACAACAATAGGCCAGCAGAAAAACTGGTTTTCAGTGAGCAAGGCATACATTCTGATTCAGTAACATAGTAAATAGTAAATCAAAACTTAACAACCAATATTCTATCATTGAGCGGCACATTTATAACCGGCTCCACCTATAATAACTTTGAAATGCAGCTTGAAACATCTGGAATGATTTCCAGAGTGGGAACGTGAGCACCGACAATGTATTTATTTAAGCGCATACTTTTAATGCTGAGCTCATTTTCACTGAAATGAAAACCAATAGTGAGATCCTGGCGACAGAGTGACTCATTATGGTTCACGCACCTTTGCAGCTTCTTCTGTAAGGGCCAGAACTGGCATGTTACTGGTGTCACCTTCAGACATGGACATCATCAGCTTGTATATATACATGTGTCGTCACTCAAGACAAACATTAAAAAAAGACTTAAAATACATTGCACCAGATTTTGGTTGCAGACTATGGTTTTAGAAATTATTTGACTTAACCCGAAAACATTGTTTTAATGCAGTGACTATCAAGCTAAACATGAATTCTAATATAAATGATCCCATACTTTTGCATATTAAAAAACTTACTAAACTAATTCACACAGTGCTGCTGAAGCCTATCATCACCATCAGGTAAATTCCCTTATCTCACTGAGCCTGTTGTATGAGCAGAGCATGCACTTTCTTTTTTTTAATCCATTTTTCTGTAATTAGTCTCTGACAGTCAGAGTCAAGAGACTTAAATTAAACATTTGCCTTTCCCTGATTGCAAATTCCAGCATTTATATTAATAAATTTCTGTTGATTTGTGTGCAACCTGCAGGTCTTTCTGTATTTTTTTTGGTATTTTCTGTGTTTCAGCATGTCTCTCTGACTTATCCTCTTCTTATTAGACATAAAAAACATGATGCAGTACTACTTATGCAATTGAAAAAAACTATGTCAGTCAAATGGTGTTCATTAAATTAATCATAATTCCTCCTGTCATGGCACTCCTTTGCCTCTTCCTATAAAAAGAACCATTTTAACATCAAAAATGTTATTCTGGGCACTAAAATAAAATACTAAGTAAAAGCAAGCAAACCAATTACCGCCTGTCTGGAGTATTGCTGATTATCTGAAAGTGTAAACTGTGCCCACATCTGTCACAAACATGCACATGATGATTTAAGTTTAACAGTTTAATTAGGCCTCTGGGTGTAATTGATCAGGTTGCTGCTGCCAGACACTTCCAGTAAACCAGGAGGATCTCAGGGTTTTTTTTTTGACGCGAACAGTCTTGCCAGTCTTGTTTCACCTGTTCGTTCATCTGTCTGTGCCTTTTAATCAATCGACTGTAACTGTAACAGAGATGGCACAAAGACAGCTTCCGATACGTGCCTATGTTTTCTGGGTCACATACCAGTACGTCAAACATCTCACCCACTCCCTTTAAATTCCAGTATACTTGATAATTGACACTGAGGACTTTCGTTCTGCACAATGAGATTAGGTCAAGGTGTGAGAACGTAAGAAAACATTGTCCTGTGTGCGATTCATCCCCCATTGTGCAACAGAAACAAGCTTTCAGTGGCATTGTGGTTTTAAAACAGCCGTTCTTCGCTTTCTGTTTCTGTTTCTCATAATTGAAGCAGCAGCATCAAACACATTAACAACAGGAGCTTCGCCTGTTGGCTGCCAAAATGACTTGTAAACTTTATGTGAATGAACCTATAATGTGCTGGTCATTCATTGTGCCAACACTGAATTCAGTTGCTTTTTTTCAGGTGCAAGATGTAGGAGCATTGCTGTTAACTCCTCTGTGTATTATAACAGACATAACATCCTGTCTCTGTATCGCATATCTCATTGTCAATTTGTTTTGGTTGTTGTGGAGTCAATGTTCTCTGCAGAGGGATAGAAAAACAGCTCTGTTAAAGGTTCAACATCCGAGGTTCAAGGTTCAAGTTCATCTTTATGTGTTTTCCTTACAAGAAATTTGTCTTGGAGGCAGGACTGTATCTGCATATACATATTCACATGGACAAAAGTGCATTAGAAAGACATGAACATTAAAAAAGTGTAATGAAAAGACATTGAACACTTAAAAAAATGCAATAAAAGGTGCAAAATAAAGACACTGAATGTTAAAAAAGTGCAAAAGAAAAACATTAAACTCTAAAAGAAATTGCAATAAAAAAGACATTACATATTGTGCAATAGAAAGATATTGAAAGTTAAAAAAAAAAGTGCAAAAGAAAAACAAACTCTAAAAGAAAGTGCTAAGAAAGACATTGAACATTAAAAAAGATGCAAAATAAAGACACTGAATGTTAAAAAAGTGCAGAAGAAAAACATTAAACTGTAAAAGAAAGTGCAATAAAAATACATTGAACATCTATAACAAAAGTGCAAAAGATGAGTGGGTTTTCTCCATTTTCACAGTCCAAAAACATGCTGAGGTAAATTCTCTAAATTCTAAATAGTCCATCGGTGTGAGTGTGTGAGTGGTGTGTGTGACCTATGACCCCTGCTGAGGAATAACTGGCCACCGACTGAAGAAGCCAAGCGTTTTGTGACTTTACAGGAAGCTTATCAGCAATCCAGTGTCTTTCCACAAAGTCTACGAGACAGCTCAACCGAAACCAAACATGTGCAACAACAATAATAATAATACACCCATGTCCTTGTATGGAAACCAGTCTTCCTGCATTTCTCCGTACTGTGACATGCCAATGGTAAGATAAATGAGGTATTTTGTATTTTGATTTCTCTGATAGAAGATCCCTTTGGGCTGCGTGAGGGAAAGTGTGCGTGATGATAACATACTTTTACTTCAATGAATATGTGAAAACACTGATTACTGTAACACACACTATTATCTACCAGGCTCTCAATGAAGTTTAACATGTTCCAAGTGAAGGTGAAACTGCTCCTTAAACACATATAGCAGCACTGTAATGGAAGTTACTAGTGTGAAATGATTATTATTAATGTGCGCTGGAAAAAATCATTGGTTTGTATTGATTTTCCAGTTTTTTTTAAATCATACTTTAGGTGTGTGAGTCCATGAAATGTAAACATGGTTGGTGCCACGACCTTAGTTATGAGTGTCAAAGGATTTACTTGTAAGCAACTGGACTTCTTGTAGCTTGAAGACGTTTCACTGTCTAAGACGTGAACGTCTGTGTCCCTTTTCCTTTAGATGCAGATGTTCTGCTGAGTCCTGTCCTGATGTGGTGGATCTCCTGTGTTGTGCCATGCGTTTACGCAGTGGTTGTTTGGTTTCTCCAATATATAAATCCATGCACTCTTCACTGCTTTGTACAGCATAAACCACATTGTTGAGGTTTTGTCTTGGAGTTTTGTCCTTTGGGTGGACCAGTCTCTGTCAAAGTCAAAGTCAGTTTTATTGTCAATTTCTTCACATGTACTTGACATACAAAGGAATTGAAATTGCGTTTCTCACTATCCTATGCGTTTTACATGTACAACAACATTAAAGTGCCTGTCTGAGGGTGTTGCCAGGCTTGAAATAAACCAAAACACAACCAAACACAACCAGAAACCAAAACACAGACTGACAACGAGCAAAACAACAGAAGGAAACATGTAGTAGTATCATACGTATCTGGTCTCTCTGAAACCCACACACACCAACCAATATCTACTCTTTGACTCTCATCACCCACTGGAACACAAACTGGGGGTCATCAGAACCCTTCAACACCAGCTAGACAGCATGCTTTCCAAAGCAGACACACACATCAAACATTAGAAAGTGTGGTTACCCCAACTGGGCATTCACCAAGACGGATAGAAGACAGAAGAAAACATGTAGTAATACCATACGTATCTGGTATCCCTGTTTATTTCAAGCCTGGCAACACCCACAGACAGAGACTGGTCCACCCCAAGGACAAAACTCCAAGACAAAACCTCAACAATGTGCTTAATGCTGTACAATGCAGTGAAGAGTGCATGGGTTTATTTATTGGAGAAACCAAACAACCACTGTGCAAACGCATGGCACAACGCAGGAGAGCCTCCACATCAGGACAGGACTCAGCAGAACATCTGCATCTAAAGGAAAAGGGACGCTCCTTTAAAGACACGGACGTACACGTCTTAGACAAGGAGGACAGGTGGTTTGAGAGGGGAGTGAAGGAGGCCATCTATGTCCTCACCAGGGGTCATAGGTCACCAGTAACTTGTAAGCAACTGGACTTCTTCTTGTAGCTTGGCTGTGCCATGGGCTCTCCAGTCTCCCCCTTGTGGTGAACCTCTACATGGAAGAAGTGGAGAACCAAAGCACTGACCTCATTCAAAGAAACAACAGCTAGCCATTGGTTTAGATACGTGGATGATACATTCTGCAAAATCAAACGCCAGGAAGTAGAGGCTTTAACAAAACACATAAACTCAGTAAACAGCTACATCAAGTTCACCAAAGACAGAAAACTGCCTTTTCTGGATTGTGATGTCCTTGCCGAAAAAGAAGGTGGTGGTCTCAGCACAGAGGTCTACAGGAAACCCACAATCACCAACCAATATCTACTCTTTGACTCTCATCACCCACTGGAACACAAACTGGGGGTCATCAGAACCCTTCAACACCAGGCAGACAGCATCCCTTCTAAAGCAGAAGGGAAAGAAAAGGAACACACACATCAAACAAGCACTTAGAAATTGTGGTTACCCCAACTGGGCATTCACCAAAACAAATAGAAGACAGAAGGAAACATGTAGTAGTATCATACGGATCTGGTCTCTCTGAAAAACTGAGAAGAATCTTCAGCAAACACAACATCTCTGTTTATTTCAAGCCTGGCATCACCCTCAGACAGAGACTGGTCCCCCCCAAGGACAAAACTCCAAGACAAAACCTCAACAATGTGGTTAATGCTGTACAAAGCAGTGAAGAGTGCATGGATTTATATATTGGAGAAACCAAACAACCACTGCGCAAACGCATGGCACAACACAGGAGAGCCACCACATCAGGACAGGACTCAGCAGAACATCTGCATCTAAAGGAAAAGGGACGCTCCTTTAAAGACACGGACGTACACATTGTTTGAAAGGGGAGTTAAGGAGTCCATCTACATCCATTTAGAAAGACCGACCCTGACCAGAGGAGGTGGGTTACGTCATAATCTATCAGCTACACACCATCCTGCCTTGAGATCTCATCCCAGGACGTTTAACTGCTCTCAACCAATCAGAGCAGGACTCATTCTCTGGATCATGTGACCACAATGACTCTCACTCCACTTCACACCTTGTAAGTGTGACTTATGGACCAGAGACATAAGCTCCTGGTTTCCAGCATCAGAACTGAAGAAGCCTCCTGGATGGGAGGTGAAACGTCTTCAAGCTACAAGAAGAAGTCTGGTTGCTTACAAGTACTGTAACTCCTTTCACACCTATAGACTCTTCTTCTTTCCTGACTTGTATTTTGTGTTTAATCTATCAATATGTATATTAACATGCCGATTTTTGCACATCACACACACACACACACATAAACACACACAACCAACTACTTGCGACTCTGCTTTTATTGCTTCTTGCTGCTCTGGTTTCCTACCGTTTGGCATATAGTGTTTTGTGTATTCATGTGAGTTTGCAACCAGGATATTTTAGGTTTGGGCCCTTGAGCTGCTCGCTGCAACAAATACTTGCTTAAGTGAAATGGAAAAAAATAACATCACTAATGGCAGCAAACTGGGTTTTTGCTCTTGGTTTTTGGTTAACTTTGGTTAAGTTTGCATTTTGTTTTATGCACGCATTCGAAGAATATGTATATTAACATGCAGATTCTGCACATAGCAGTTTGCCAGTTCTGTGTCAACTATTTATCCTAATTACATGAATTCACATTAAGTGTATGTACACTGAAGGCTGCACATTCCCACATCACATATATCACAGAAGTCTGCAGAGTGAAGCTGTAGGAACGAGAATAAAACACACATTTGAGTGGAGAGGAATTTTCAATTTTATTAAACCATTTGACTTACCAGTAGCTTGAAGCATTCGTTTTTTTATATGTAGGAAACTCAATCAAACAGAATTCATTGCAGTAATAACAGTCACCTTCAACAAACCTGTTCACAGCCAGATGTAGACCTGCAGCATTAATAACAGGAGCTTCACCTGCTGGCCTCACATCTTACATTTCTCTGGAAGTGATTCAGAATAGTTTTGCTGTTTCACTGAACTTCCGTGCAGTTTTTGCTTTACTGTCAGAGCTGTGACGTAGGAACTGCTGCTGGTAAAACTGTACAACACATGCATGTAGTTACTTTCCACCGCAGGTCTTTTGTTAGGAGATTATGCGTGCAGTATTTATATTTCCTTCTTTGTGTGTTCCCTTCAGCAGATTAATTAGAGTAATTCCAGACCAGTGGTGTTTTGTCTGAATCTAAATGAAAAGTTTCAGGTAACCACTGAATTACACGTCAGTCTCAAGCAACACCTCAATAACACTGAGCAAAAGGCTTATCTCTGTTCTTTTTTTCTTTTGCGTGTAAAAGCCGAGAGAAATCCGACCCCTTGTGATTTGCTGGTTATAAGTGGGGTGAGGCCGGGTTGGCCTGAATATCTGAGGAGTGCTGCAGCTTGCACGCATGCAGAGCTGCTGTGTTTCTGCTCCAAGCTTCCTTTAGGTAATGCACATCCACCATAGACGAGTTTTATTGAAATGCATTGAATCAGTGCTACTCAATTATTTTCTGTCTCGACTAAAAATAGAATCATTTGTCTATAAAACTATTATAAGTACCTCTGCATAACACTGCATCCTTATTAATGTATAAGAGAATAAAGAAGAGAGAAGTATGGACCAACTTACAACAAAGAATAGCTTTATTAACTAACAGAAAAGATTTAAAGTGCATCTGGAATTAAAAAATAAAATTAAATCCATAATTAAACATTTTCTGACTGATCATGTCAAACCATGTGATACTGAAAAATAAAACTACATAAATGGTCTTATCAGTGATTGTGGTGTAATGTCTTTAATGTCTTTGTCTCCAACATTTCACACTCAGTAACACACTGGTCTTTCACAGTGAACCAAGCGCTACAGACGCTTCGTCATATTTCCTCGTCTTAGCTTTGGGAGACTTTCGTTTGTCTCTTTATCTCCGTCTCTCTCCGCCTGTCTTCTCATCCCTGTTAAATATGTTTTCATGGTGTCACTTGGTGTCTACACTCCATACTCATACTCTGTGCTGTATGCTCCCTGTGAACACTCTGCTGCCCCCTAATGTAGTGGAGGTGCAATTGCACTTTATCCTAGGATGTAAAAAAAAATACCAATATATAAAAAATAAAAAAGCATGTTTCCCAAGGTATTCATTACTATGTCACAATGCCTCTACTTGTATGTCAGCATCCCCCTCTTAAATACCGTAACTGCACAACTATAAGGTGCACATAAAAGTCTTATATTTTTTTTTTTATTTTCTTCAAAATGTGCAACACGCCCCATGTATGTTGTTGTTGTTGTAGGGTGGATGTAGTAGAAAACACGATGAGAATGTTAAAGCGGGAAGTGTGGGCATGGATTGTAGATAAAATAACGGGGATGTGCGTTATGCAGAACATCGTTGTTTTAACAACCTGAAAATGGTAAAGAGACACGCTGATAAAGCACAGTTTAAACTGAAGGCGATGTAAATATGTGTACAACAAAAAGGGAAACTCTATTTTGTAATATATGTTCTTATATATGTCTACTGTAGTGTCTATTTGTCCTATTGTCTATGTCTTGTCTATAAGCAAGAAACGTAATAGATAATAATATAGACAAATATGTCCCTGTCTGTGATGTACAGTATGTTGCAGATTTAGGCAAACCCTTATGACAGGTGCTGCTTATATAACGTTATGGTATAGTGTATATGATACCAATATGACTTATCAGAATGCTAGAACGGCCCAGGTTGCTGTTCAAGTACCTGAAATCCCCCTTTTACTCTGAATTATCAATATTATCCTGGTTGAATAGGGGTAAAACCCTGCTGAACGATAATGGTGATAAGCTGAGTGCTGAACAATGAGAGCAGTGACCCGGTGCCGCTGCACCGGGGCATCGACTCCTACATCGAAGGCGTCTCCTCTCGCTCTTCTGATCGCTTGTTATCAGCAGATCAAAGATAAATGTCAAAGGAAGGGGCATATGTCGGCACGCGGCCCGGCGACATTCTTACCTCCTTAAATGTCGTCTCCTGCTAATGTGACAGACGGTTCTCAGGCATCGGAGAGATTGTTAAGATAAAGAGGAATCGAAAGCAAATGGGATTGGTTTAACAAGTATGAGGCCAAATCTAAAGACGTGAGGAGTATTATATTACCACATTAGTAGGTTATATAAGTATTAAATAAGTTATTATATAAGTTAGTGAATTATATATATTAAAATATCAAAATATATAAAATCACTATCCTCTTGTATTTTTATTTTTATTTTTATTTTTATTGATTCTATTATTATTATTATTATTATTATTATTATTATCCATCCATCCATCCATTGTCTATCCCGCTTATTCCCTTTCGGGGTCGCAGGGGTCTGCTGGAGCCTATCCCAGCGCGTTAAGGCGAGAGGCAGGGATACACCCCAGATGGTCGCCAGCCAATCGTGGGGCACACACACCATTCACACACCATTCACTCTCACACTCACACCTATGGGCAATTTAGAGTTTACCAATTAACCTGAGCATGTTTTTTGTATTGTGGGAGGAAACCGGAGTACCCGGTGAAAACCCACGCAGACACGGGGAGAACATGCAAACTCCACACAGAAAGGCCCCAGACCCAGGCCCAAGGCGGGTCACTATTACCAATATTATTATTATTATCGCTATCATTATTATTATTATTATTATTATTAATATTATTATTTTTCACCTTCTTCACTTTTCTCTCCCTCTTTCTTCTTTTCTTTCTCCTATTGTTTTTATGATGATAATCTAACATTCAGTGATGTACAAATACATCAATACCTTCACTCACTCTTTTTATATAGTGTAAAACTTTATTAGTTGATATCTGTCTGTGGTCGTCCCTGTTCACTAGTGGATGTTCTACGTTTGTGCAAAATCAATCAAAAGTGAATTATAAAAAAAAGAACAAGGACATGTTGTGATGTTGCGACACAAAGACACGTGTTGAGGAAAGAGTGAGCAGCACATTCTATTCAATCAATATTTCAAGAAATCACTATCAAGCTGTAAAACAGGATCATTTTTTAACCCTGCATATATGCTATTTGTCTTTTTTTTGTTTTTCTACAATACCAAGACCATATCTGGCATTAAAGAGTCTATTTGCATGATGTAGGACCTTAAAATCAGTCACAATCAGCCTACATTTGATTATAAAATCTTTATGTGAAAACAGCAGCATTCCTTGCTGCAGTCAATCACAACGTTTTTGTCTTAGTTTAAGAGTTAGAAACCAGCGATTGTGTAAAAATCTGAATTTACTAGTTTCACTTATATTGAGCTAATTGTGTAGTAATATTTTTTCATTAGTAATCAAATGCTTGATCAGTAAATGAAATGTTAGCAAATAGTAAAAGTAAATAATTAGCATTACTTACTGAAACCCATTCTAACACATTGAACTGTGAAATGAGCAAAAACCTGAAAGGAAAAATTCAGAGACCAGAGGAAATATCATGTACAGTAAAATCATATATTGTATAATGTACAGTGGCAAGGCAAGGCAAGTTTATTTGTAGAGCACAATTCATACACAGGGCAATGCAAAGTGCTTTACAGTTACACAAAATCACAAAAGGAGAGCAAAACATACATAAAATCACAAAAGGAAAATCATAAAACATAGAATTCATCATTAATTTATAAAAGAGTGAAGAGTGTAGATCAGATACTTTCAGTTTTCATATGCACGGTTAAACAGAACTGTTTTCAGCCTGGTCTTAAACATTGTCAGCGTTGAGGCCTGTCTCACATTCTCTGGAAGACTGTTCCAGATTTTAGTTGTAGGTGAACAACAACAAGTTAACAAGTTAGCACGGATGCTAACAAGTGAGCATGGATGTTAGCACGGATGCTAACAAGTAAGCACGGATGCTAACAAGTTAGCACGGATGTTAGCACGGATGCTAACAAGTTAGCACGGATGTTAGCACGGATGCTAACAAGTTATGCTAACAGGTTAGCACGGATGCTAACAAGTTATGCTAACAGGTTAGCACGGATGCTAACAAGTTATGCTAACAGGTTAGCACGGATGCTAACAAGTTAGCACAGATGTTAGCACGGATTAACAAGCTAGCACGGATGTTAGCACGGATGCTAACAAGTTAGCACGGACGTTAGCACGGATGTTAGCACGGATGCTAACAAGTTAGCATGGATTTTAGCACGGATGCTAACAAGTTATGCTAACAGGTTACCACGGATGCTAACAAGTTATGCTAACAGGTTAGCACGGATGCTAACAAGTTAGCACGGATGTTAGCACGGATGCTAACAAGTTAAATCACAAAAGGAGAGCAAAACATAGATAAAATCACAAAAGGAAAATCATAAAACATAGAATTCATCATTAATTTAAAAAAGAGTGAAGAGTGTAGATAAGATACTTTCAGTTTTCATATGCACGGTTAAACAGAACTGTTTTCAGCCTGGTCTTAAACATTGTCAGCGTTGAGGCCTGTCTCACATTCTCTGGAAGACTGTTCCAGATTTTAGCTGCAGAAAACTGGAATGTAGCTTCACCGTGTTTAGTCCTGACTCTGGGCACCTGCAGGAGACCAGTCCCTGAGGTTCTCAGGGTCCTAGATGGCTCGTATGGCTCTAACATGTCATAGATGTATTTTGGTGCTAGACCATGAAGAGACTTGTACACAAGTAAAGCTGTTTTAAAGTCTATTCTCTGAGTGACAGGAAGCCAGTGCAGAGACATGAGCACTGGACTAATATGGTCATATTTTCTGGTTCTAGTCAGGACTCGAGCTGCAGCGTTCTGAATGTTCTGTAGTTGTTTAACAGCTCGTTTAGAGAGACCAGTGAGCAGGCCATTGCAGTAGTCTAACCCGCTGGAGACAAATGCATGGATCAGTCTCTCCAAGTCTGGTTTAGACACTATATTTTTGATTTTGGCAATGTTTTTTAGATGGTAAAAGGCGGTTGATATTGTTGACTTTATGTGGCTGTGAAAGTTCAGGTCTGAGTCCATTAGCACCCCTAGATTTCTAACCTGTGTTTTTGGTTTTAGAGAACGAGACTGAAGGTGACTGATTACACATTCTCTTTGCTTCAGTGGCCCAAAGACGATGGATTTGCTGTTACTTCTCGTGTAAAATAATGGAGATCACTGAATCAGAATCGTGAATCGTTCTCCTGCTCAGTTTGCACACTGCAGCTGTTAATCTGATGGTTGGTAACGAATGCACACACACACACACACACACACACACACACACACACACACACACACACACTCACTTTACACATTAAGTCAGATAAAGTCATAAAATACTGTTTGTATTTGTTATAGTATTGCAGTGTACATTACTGGAACTATAGTTATGTATATCCTAGTACTATATAATTTTTATATATACTTTCTGGTGTCATTGGGATATAATCATGTACTTGTGGAAAATGTTGGAATATTAAAACAAATATTAATAATAATTCTAATGGTAGGATACGCATCTTCTCCTAATCCAGAGCAGGTGTCCAGAGAATAGAAGAATTTCTGATTGTGGAAAAAAACGACTACAATATAAAAAAGAAAAGGACAGATTTGGGTGTAAAACCTTTCAGAAAATGCAGGATTACAGCAGCTATAAAGGTTGAGGCACTGGATGTTTCAGTAAAAGTCTGAACTCCTCTTTGAGGTGAGGCGTTAATCCACCGGAGGTCAGCAAAGACGAGAGTTCTCAGGGTGGAGCGGATTTATGAAACTGCATGAAAATCTAGTTTATATTTAAGATTGAATTAATGTTTTAAATGTGTTTCATCACTGGGGTGAGACGTGAGGGATCAAAACTCATTTACAGCAAGACGCCATTCAGCAAAAGGAAAAATGCATCTATTTTTCTGTATTTAAGATGAATGAGAAGGTTTCAAAGGGTCTGTGTTGGTTTTATAACTTTGTTTGTTTGAGGTTTGCAATCAATTTACAACAAGGGATTTGTTCAACATGACTGTGACTATATGGATTGAGAAATCAAAGTTTAATCAGCGAGAACACAGAAATCTATTTGGGTAGACGCGGAAAAAGACGATTCCAATGTCATTTTGCCTGGAAATGATTTGATATGTGTCAGCAGATGAGATCAAATTCTAGAAAGTGACGTTGTGTTCATCTTCCTGAAAACGAGAAACGCGGGAAGGAAATGCTGCCAGTTTAATTACATCCAGGAAGTATGTATATATAAGTATAATAAAGGAGTATCACTCACACTTTTAATTTTCATTATCATTGTTTCCATCAAGCTGGATCTTCCAGGTCTGAGAAAAGAAGCTGAAGCGAAGGTAGCAAAAGCTTGATTTCCTCATGTTTAATTCTGGCGTCTCGTTTCTTTTTGCATTTGATGCAAAATTGCATCAACACAGAAGGCAAGGCAAGTTTATTTGTAAGGCACAATTCATACAGGGCAATTCAAAGTGCTTTACAGTTACACAAAATCACAAAAGGAGAGCAAAACATACATAAAATCACAAAAGGAAAATCATAAAACATAGAATTCATCATAAATTTAAAAAAGAGTGAAGAGTGTAGATAAGATACTTTCAGTTTTCATATGCACGGTT
>JAYKQN010000033.1:200000-215000 GCA_036785175.1 Eupleurogrammus muticus | reverse complement strand
AGTATGAATTTAATTTTAAATGCTGCATAGCAATTACATCAATTAATAAATATACCGTATATATAAAGGGATTTCACTTACAAATTAGTATTTCACTTCAGTTTTGAATTAAATAGGACACAAAAGAAAGTCTGAAGCCATAATAGATTTGTGTTTCATTAGAATGTGTAAATAAACGGAGTGAAAAGCAAAAATCACATCCAACAAATCTATATTGTAGAAAGCTCCTGGCAGGGCATGCTGGGAAATCTGTCTTTATATATATATACACTTTATAGTTGGAAGACTTTATTTTGGGTCCTATTTAAATAAAAACTGAGGTGAAATAATAATTCTTAAGTGAAAAAAATCAAGAAATCCCTTGTATCTTATAGGGGTATGAATAATTTTTGGTCTTTCTTTAGTTCTTCTCAACTGTGTGTGTATCTGTTGCATACAACTGCACATATAGAATAGAGCATGCAGATTTGTCCTGTAGGAAGTCAACAATTTATAATGTTTCTGAGAAAGAAAATAATCACATTTTGCAAAAATAAAGAAGTTAATCTCACAAAACTGTGATTTAATAATGATAAAAAATGTAATTCTAATCATGTAATATAATATAATATAATCTTATAATAGTCAAAATAATAACTCATGCATCCCCCTTTGACTTATTTCACCAATCTGATCTTTCGGCTCATGCACTCCGTCCGTCTGAATGCTCGTGTTTTACTCACTCTCCAGTGAGAACTGCAGCTTCACGCTGCAGAGAGACGGCGAGCTGGCGTCCCGAACCTTTTTTAACCCGTTCGCGTAGGTCAAGGTGATGTTCTTGGTGGGAAAGTCCTCCAGCGTCACCTCGAACACGTGGACGCCGACGGCGACCTGGCCCGTTCTGGTCAGTGTGCAGGTGGTCTGGGCAAAAACGGTAAATGTGCAAAGACATCAATGATAACTATTTCTTAACATAAGCCTAACACCAATACATATATTGATGATGGTATAATATTGGAATTAAGTGAAAAGGGATTAAAAAGTGGGGGCGACACGGTGGTGCGGTGGGTAGCACTGTTGCCTCACAGCAAGAAGGTCGCAGGTTCAAGACCGCCTTGGGCCTGGGTCTGGGGCCTTTCTGTGTGGAGTTTGCATGTTCTCCCCGTGTCTGCGTGGGTTTTCACCGGGTACTCCGGTTTCCTCCCACAATACAAAAAACATGCTCAGGTTAATTGGTAAACTCTAAATTGCCCATAGGTGTGAGTGTGAGAGTGAATGGTGTGTGAATGGTGTGTGTGCCCCACGATTGGCTGGCGACCATCTGGGGTGTATCCCTGCCTCTCGCCTTAACGCGCTGGGATAGGCTCCAGCAGACCCCTGCGACCCCGAAAGGGAATAAGCGGGATAGACAATGGATGGATGGATGGATGGGATTAAAAAGTAGTGAGGAGAATAAAATATTTGTATTTGTAATTTCTATTATTAATCAACTTTTTATTAATGCAAATGTTTCTTCTCACTTCTCACTTTTTTTTTCCAAGATGGCAGCCTGTTACGCAGCTCTCCAGTCGTTTTCTTTCCTTTTCTGGATTTATTTATTTTGTGTTAAATTCTTTTTTGCTTAAATTTGCTTTAATTTGCTTTGCTTATGCATATTTTTTTTCTTTTTTCTTGCTATTTTTTAGTATTTTTTCTCCATTCTATGTCCATAATGCATACTGCGTATGCGGATCAACAAATTCTACGAATTTTGTGCATAGTGTTGTTATTTTTATTTGTTATTTTCTTTTATTTACTCTGTACGCTGCAGTAACAGACAAATTTTCCTGTTGTGGGATCAATAAAGTCATATCTTATCTTATCTTATCTGACTATGAATGAAATAAAAAAGTGCAGTGATATTATACTGTAAAAGTGTTTTTTTTCTCTTGACCATCACACCTCCTGTCATTATCTGCATTCGCCACTTGAAATGCATGAACTACCTCATCCAGAGTGAAGTTGTCGCTGGCTTCTGCAGAAAAGCGACATCTCACATGGTCTTTGTCCGGATCGTGGGCCAGAAGATGAAGCTTTGAGAAACAGTTTTGAGGCGCCCTGCATGAACACAGCACGCAGGTTTATATTTGGTTCACAGAAACACGTTAACAGGCCCACATACGCTGGTTTTCCTGTTTTCATCCAATGTAAAAGCGTGCAACCACTTCAGAAATAAATGCAATATCTTGGTCCATGATTTGCTTGTTGTTCAAAGTGAATGAATGAACATGAATAAATACTGAAAGCTCCCTCCATGACTATTTTAGGACATATATATATATATAAATATCTCACAAAGACAACATTTTACCTGTGTGATAAATTGTCTTAAATAAATACATCAACCCATTTTCGCTCATAAAAAAATCCACAATATATTAATATGAAACTTCTTAAAACAGGATCTCTGTACAATATAAAATCATTATTACTAAATTTATAGTAACTGGAAGCAAAAAGGTATTAGTATGTTTAAAAAAACAATGAACTACTGTGATTTCAGCTGTATTCACAGTTCATTGAATGATTTATAACACAGTAATGCATTGCAGTAATACAACAATCTACTGTTATAGTCATTTATAACATGACTGTGTTTAGTCTCTGTAAATTATAACACCTGTGTTACGTGCAACGCGTCAGAATCTGAACATACAGCATTCTGCACAGAGAGGCTCAAACATGCAAAGAAGAGAAAATCACATTTTTGAGTGAAGGGGAACGAAGTCGTTAAAAGGAATGTTTCCCGTCATGTAATTATAATTCCTGAAAGGCACGTTTAAAACATTGGTGACAAATATCTGAACTGAAAAAATTAGCATTTTGGAACAACAAAAAGCAATAAATGAAATTTACTATCTCTATAGACATAAATCAGTCAGTGAATTACATTTTTTAGATCAAACAATTGATCTAAAAGCAGCAACACTGCTGTTATACAGTTATATAAAGAGTTATCTGTGCATGTTCTGTAATTAAAACACATGTTAGGGGTTTAAACAGATAAATAGTGTTTAGCTTGTCTAAGCAGCAAAGACAGATGATAATGTTTTAAACTTTACTGTCTCTGTGTAAATTTGATTATTCTGCAGTGTGATTCTCATGTTTGAAGCCTGGCTCCGTACCGTAGAGAAGACACCGTGGTGGTCACAGGACAGCTGTTGATGCTACGAGTGTCTGACCGGGTTCCCAGGTCCAGCCTTGCAGCAGCTGTCCAGTTCGCTTTCCCGTCCAGATTCGACTCCCAGCAGCAACCGGCCTCCCTGGACAAAAAGAAGGAGAAACCCAGTCCTCGTTTATCGACACGCTCCAAATCCACTCGCTCGGTGGAAGAGGTATTCTGATCTACCAATTACAAGTACGGCTTCAGTTGAAAATCCCATTAAAGTAAAAGTAACGACTTTTCATTCGATCTCCAGAGCAAAACCAAAACCTTGAAACTGTTAGAATCAACAGGAATATTCATGTGTTCCATATAAACAATTTTAATAACAAGAATAATGAGAACAGATTTAATTTTGACAAGCCTGCAAATAATTTTTATATATATTTTTAATATATTTCCACATTTGATTCAACTATTCATCTATATTTTCTGTATCTACATCATTATCTGTATTTTTATTGTAACGGCATCATTACATTTGCAGGTGTTTCTATGTCGGAGAGTATGAATTTAATTTTAATTGATGTAATTGCTGCATAGAAAATTGGAGTGTGTGTGTGTGTGTGTGTGTGTGTATACGGCTAATCCAAATTTTTTTAATCACCAGACTCTGTATATAAAACTGAAAAAGTGGTATAGTACATGGCAGACCTGATCCCAGGTCATCAGTGATGACCTCTCCTGGACCACCAACACCGCATCACTGGCCAAGAAAGCACAGCAGCGTCTCTACTTCCTGCGTAAACTGAAGCGGGCAAGTGCCCCGCCACCCATCATGACGACATTCTACAGAGGAACCATCGAAAGCATCCTGACCGGCTGCATCACCGTGTGGGGCGGGAGCTGCACTGACTACAACAGGAACGCTCTGCAACGCATCGTGAGAACAGCTGAAAGGATAATCGGTGTACCACTACCCTCCCTGAGAGATCTTTACACCACCCGCCTCAGCCGCAAAATCATTACAATCGCCACGGATACAAGTCACCCTGCATACAGTCTGTTCAGCCTCCTGCCCTCTGGAAAGAGGTACAGGAGCCTCCGCTCCCGCACCACCAGACTCACGAACAGCTTCTTCCACCAGGCCGTGAGACTGCTGAACTCTCTCCCCTCCTCCCTCTCACCCCCAGCCCCAGCCAGAAGGAACACCGGGCTGGTGGCAAACCAAACCTAGGTCACTGGACTGCCCCCCCCCCCAGTCACTGGACTGTCCCCCCCCAGTCACTGGACTGTCCCCCCCCCCCCCCACCCCCACACACACACACACACACACACACACACACACCTAAATCCACTCTGCACTAGGTCACTGGACTGCCCCCCCCCCCCCCCCACACACACACACACACACCTAAACTGACTCTGCACATGCAAAAATTTGCACACACCTGCTGCTTGTATAGTTATATTTATATATATATTGTTATTGCACTAGACATTACATTACAACAACTACCTCATAATGCACATAACTGGGACAATCAGTGTTGTTTTGTTTTGTTTTGTTTTATCTTGTTGAACTTGTCCTTCCACTCCATACTACTTATGTCTTGTCTTGGGGTACTCATGTCTTGTCCTGTCATACATGTTTGTTTGTTTCTAGTTTTAGTTTAGCACTTTACCATTGTTGTTGTATCGTAGTTTAGGATTGTCTCGTCTTGCGCACCTGCACTTTGATGTTGTTGTACATGTAAAACGCATAGAATAGTGAGAAACGAAATTTCGATTCCTTTGTATGTCAAGTACATGTGAAGAAATTGACAATAAAATTGACTTTGACTTTGACTTTGACTTTGACATCTAAGAGGTCTGGACGGTCCCTAAAACTAAAACTAAAGCAGATTTCTAGCTTGGTTTGTGGGCTTTAACGTCACCTTTGAAGAATTTAACATTGACCAGTTACGCTCATAAAGAATATTTAGTATTGAACTGCAGCTCGGTTGAAGCACCCAAGACGTCCCTAAATAATAAGTCAGAATAAGACAGAAGAGGCCTGCGCTTACGTCAGAGTGAACGTAGTTTTTTTGGTCGAGACGGTCGCCGTCGTGAGGGCCTCGGACTGGCACCAGGTTCCTTTGCCCGATTTGCCCTGGTCCGTTTTCAGCAGCTTTCCCTTGTCCAATCCCACACAGGCGCCTTCCTCACATGCGTAGGAAGACGGGCCTACACAGGTCTGCCTGCCGTTCTGTCTATGAAGGAAGCTCACCTACAGGGTTTGGAGGAAAAAACAGTGCTGATAGTATATAATATTTGTGAGAAATACTGTATATTTCTCCTTTGAAACTATAACATGGATTCTGTCTGACTGTGAAGCACCTAATAACTTTTAAAAGTTCTCTGTGTGCTCATCGCAATGTTTTATTATCCTATTTATTATAGGCTGGGAGGTTCCATTACAGAATAGTAAAAACCATAAATAAAGTGTATATAAAATAAGAAAAATGTCAACACTGTAAACTACTGGTCACTTGTTAAATCTATAGCTACATACTATACACACATACACAACACAGAAGTTATAGAATAAGGATAGCTCAAAATGTTCTAACTTTAAAAGTCATGTATGTCTTTAAACTATCAGGAAATGCACATGGCAGCATGTCTTTTTTTTCTTTAATCCTTCCTCCTGTTCATATTAACCATTAGAAAATCCCTTCATACGGCACTTATAATGCAAGCGATAGGGGCAGAAATCCACATGCCTCCTAATATAAAGCTACAACTGTCTGAAACTAATGAAATCAAGTAGATATCTTTTTTTACACTCCTTTTATAAATATATATATGATATATATAGAGCAACATCACCTGTCTGACAAACTTGTAATATTATGATTCTATTCTGCTCTGTTCAATACAATTATAAGACACTTAAAAAAGGAAATCCTTTTTTTTTTCTCAAAATAAATAAATCAGTACCTTAAATGTCCCATCACTCTTGCGCTCTATAGGCATGAAACTGACGCTGTCCCCGTTGAAGGCGCGGGTGGTGCTCAGTAAGGCCGACAGCAGCAGCAGAGCAGCACCTGCCTCCATGATGTCGAGCTCAATGTGTCCCCGGGAAATACCTGCTCAGTCGCTTTCAATGTCACAGTCGAGATGAGATGTGAGAGGCGGTTCGCTCTCAGAGTTCGCCCGACAGGCCTGACCAGATTTTTGTCGATGTAAAAAGGATTTCAAAACAGATTGTGTACATGCAATATTGTTGTGACAGGCTTATGTCTGTAAATAAAATGGATATAGTCAAAATAATAATTACATATGTGGAAAAAAAATCTAAGCCACCAAGGTTAGATGGAAAGGATGTTGCGGATGGTGTGTTCAGATATTTGCAATATTATTAAATAGTATTATTGTCTATTTATTCTATGTCATCAATCATTTACTTGATGTTTGTTTTTCTTGTTCTGCATAACACTAAAGCAAATTCCTTGCATATACGAACCCATCTGCCCATAAACCTGTTGAAACCATCCATCCATCCATCCATTTTCTATCCCGCTTATTCCCTTTCGGGGTCGCAGGGGTCTGCTGGAGCCTATCCCAGCGCATTTATGGCGAGAGGCAGGGGGATACACCCCAGATGGTCGCCAGCCAATCGTGGGGCACACACACCATTCACACACCATTCACTCACACACTCACACCTATGGGCAATTTAGATTTGCCAATTAACCTGAGCATGTTTTGTATTGTGGGAGGAAGCCGGAGTACCCGGTGAAAACCCACGCAGACACGGGGAGAACATGCAAACTCCACACAGAAAGGTCCCAGACCCAGGCCCAAGGAGGTCTTGAACCTGCGACCTTCTTGCTGTGAGGCAACAGCACTACCCACTGCTCCACCGTGTCGCCCCTGTTGAAACCAATTAACTTTAAATATAATTTTTAGAGGTTTTAGTATTTAGAACATTTTCTTCTTGTCTGATTCGTAATGTTTTTTAGTAGACTTTTGCATACTAATTAGTTAACACATGCTTAATGCTGATTGGTTCAGAATTAAATAAAATTCAAATATCACTACCATGAAGCATGAAGCATATATATGACATAAAATACCATAAAACGCACATGAATGTGTTTATAGTACCAATCACTTATATCATGTATATATATATATATATATCATATTTAGAGTTTTTAGTATTTAGAGCATTTTCTTCTTGTCTGATTCGTAATGTTTTTAGTAGACTGCTGCTGTTGGTACTATATATATATATTATGTGCAAACCATAAACTAAAAAAAACTAAACTAAACTATATACATATAGTTTATGGTTTACACACATCACAGTAAAAAATGTGAAGTAAGAAATAAGATATATATTATTTCTGGTGAATACAAAAACTAGTTATAACGATTGCGACGTCCACGTATTTACATGCGCTTTCGCTTTTTTTGCGGTCCAGCCGAAGACCCGTCGTGACGTCACTTTGTGGAAATTGTTAGAGTGGCAAGATGGCTACGGAACCAAATAAGACCGAAATTCTCACCATTTTCAAAAGATTACGATCCATCCCCACAAACAAGGTAAGGGCACAAGACACCGCCGTGTTTGTGTTCGTGTGTGCCTGTCCGTGAACGTGGCGTTCACGGGCCGCCGTCCATATGCTTTATCTGTCCGGAACTATGCATTAGCTTAGCTTAGCTTAGCTTAGCTTCGGCTACACGGTCAAACGGCTAACGGGAGCTAGCGTGTCGGTAAACCTGTCAAACCTAAAGGCCACGTATGCGATATGTGTACGCCGAGGAGGCTAAACTACACCGAACTAGACGGTGGATGTGTTTGCTTCTTTTAACGAGTGACATTGACCTCTAGAAATGTATAATATAACGCTTAAAATACTGCGCGAAAGGTTATAGATACACGTGAAGTCGAAACGTTTGCAACTTATTTTTCTCTAATGCTAACAGTGATGTTGATGAGGTTTGACAGGGTTGCTGCCATATGTTCACATTTATATCCGGATTTATTTATTTATATAGTGTTTTAACGTTATTATTATCATTTGTACACCGTCAAATTAATATATTTTATAAGGAATGTGTTTTTACAGCATGTAGCTAGCCCTTTGTATTGTACATATCTTTCAACAAGGACTTTACACTATTGTATTCAACCCCCACTGTTACATAATCGGCTTTATTTACTTTTGTATAAAGTTTTACATTTCAAAGGACACATACAAACAAAAGTGACAATAAAAATAAAAATTATCGTAGTATTAAGGGTATTTAACAATAAATCTGCATACATACAGCAATAGGAAGGACTGTGTTGTTTTAAGTTGGTGAATTTGAGAATGAGATTCACTCATTATATAGATATATATTTTTAACACTACTTTTAAGGGCATTGTTTTTAAATAAATATATAAATAATAATTAATCGGTTTTATTTACTTTTGTATAACGTTTTTTCAAAGAAAGCATACAAACGAAGGTGATGAGCTAAATATTATTATAATAATAATAATATTTAATCTTATTTAACAATTCAATCTACATAGATACAGGAATAGGAAGGAATGTGTTTGTTTGGTGAATTTGGTGAATTTGAGAATGAGATTCGCTTAGTGTTTTACTGTGTTTACAAGGATGTAAGGGATGTACTTTTTAATAAAATGTTCTCCATTTATGTTGGCACTTTTTTTTTTTTTTTTTTTTTAGCAAAATGTTAAACATGCTTTAGGAAGGGAAGCTTATTTGTACCAGATTGTATTTGCCAAGTGTGGGAGAAAACAAAATATTTAGAATTTAGTTTTAAGACTGACCTTTTAAAAGGGTAAAATTATGTAATGCAATTGGATGCTCAACGTGTTACCTTTCTCATAAATCTATGTAATTTGAATACTTAAGGTGCAAAAGAAAAAAATATTACATTTGACAATCATTTATACATAAAGTAATATGTACAATCTGTTACATTATTTATTTTACTCTTGTTGCCTTCATATGTCATACACTTAATTTCTTTATACAGAACAGTCTAGTTGTTTTTTTTAATACAGTCAATGTTTCATTATTTCATTTCACATTCTTTGTATTCTTGCATACTTGACCATAAAATCTTTTAATGACGAAAGAGATTTTTACTTCATTATCTGTTTTAATCTCTTGTTCCTCATTTCTGGAAGTTTAGGGCTGCGGTGATTTTCTCTATCTCTATTAGATGCTACTTTATATTTCCACTCCACTAAATTCCAGAGGCATGCCATGTATGAAAATATAATTTACCTGGCAGGCAATAGTGTAACTACCATTCTGATGTTGGGTGCTGCCCATCGGATCGCATTGTGATTACGAATTTGCATATTGTGTCTGTACAGGTATGTTTTGATTGTGCGGCCAAGAATCCCAGTTGGGCAAGTATCTCCTACGGTGTGTTCCTGTGTATCGACTGCTCAGGCATCCACCGCTCGCTGGGCGTGCACCTCAGCTTCATCAGGTGAGCAACAAGAAGCGTTCAGCAAAAAAACACAAAGGCTGTCCTCGACAAAGGAAATTAATAATAGATTTTTGACCCACCAGAAAGTTGATTTCAATGACAAATCTGGAAATAAAAATATGAAAAACTAGTTTAATATTAGCCCATCTAACTTGGTACCTGAAACTAGATTTATCAACATTAGTGTCTATACGAAGGTTGAGGTCTCTGTTGTGGAGGTCATTGGACAGATGTGTGGAGAATTAAGGACTATATCCGTTGTTATGTTTTATTCCCCACACTCTTCCTTAGATCCACTGAGTTAGACTCCAACTGGAACTGGTTCCAGCTCAGATGTATGCAGGTCGGGGGCAACGCTAATGCGGTAAGTCAGAACTTTACCAATTACTCTATGAGAAAAAGGGTCTGAATAATCTCTGTGGTGATTGGATGAAATGACTAACTTTTTTTTTTTTTTTTAAGACGGCGTTCTTTCGCCAGCACGGCTGCGCCACAAATGACACCAACGCCAAGTACAACAGCCGCGCGGCCCAGATGTACAGGGAGAAGATTCGGCAGCAGGCGAATGCTGCGCTGTCCAAATATGGCACAGATGTAAGTATCACTGAGTGAGACCTTTTCATTCTGTTATAGCTCTGTGTAGCCCGTGTTTCTGTATTAGACTGTCAGCTTGTTACTCTGCCTTTGTTCATCAAGCGATAGTATGCGTTAGTGATGCACGATATATCGGCCAACCGATATATATCGGCTGATATGTCACGTTTTTAACTTATCGGCATCGGTCCGATGTCAACAAATTCTGGCCGATATGTCAACAATGTGCAGAGTTAAACCGCTACAGTTAGTTGGGTCACTGTCTGCGTGTCTCTCGGCGACGCGCTAAGCTAGCTGGTCCTAGCGGGCTCCTCCGTCACATCGCATCGCCCGAAAAGACAAAAAAAAATGCGCGGAACGTTGCTCCGGGGTGTCGGACGCCGTCCTGCCGCCTTCGCGGAGCTCCATCGGGTCCGCCCCATGTGTGTATATATGTGTGTGTGTGTGTGTGTGTGTGTGTGTGTGTATATATATATATATATATATATATACACACACACACACATGTTCATGTTGGTTTCTGTTCATTTAAAAGTCCATTCGTATCATTTGTTTTTACAAAAAGCTCAACTCTGTGATATTTTTTATTAAATGTTAAATAATCCACCTAGAATAAAAAATAGTGTTTTTTTTATTTTTCTAAATCTTTTTTAGAAAGTTAAACTATCTGCTGCCAAGTTTTTCAGATTACACCACATGACACAGTTTTACAGTGAGCCTTCCTTTAAATAAACAGCACTGTTGTGCTTTTCTAATGTACAGTGTTTTTTTGGTCTGTACTAAATTTGTGACACTACAGAAAACTTTTTCTCTACATATATCGATATTGGCAAATATCGATATCGGCAGTGACTGCAGATATGTATATCGGATATCGATATCGGCCGAAATTTTCACATCGGTGCATCCCTAGTATGCGTCCAATCGTCATAAACCACCCACTTCAGCTTTAATAAAAAACATTTTCAGCCTTGAATCGTTTTAAATCAGCTTGTGTTTAACTCACTGGAGTTAACACGTCATCTGACCGTTATCTCAGACTTTATTGATCCCCACTGGATTCAAATCAATAAAACTGAGCTGAGCCACGCTAATCAACCTTTGCTTGACCCTGTAATGTTTAGTTCAATGTGTGTATTACACATAAACACACACTCAGCTCTTTCTGTGGCTGTCAAAGTACACCTGAAATAATCCTATAAATATGATGGGAACATCTACGCTATGATCTAACATTGCTATTTACATCTGCCCCACCCGGCTCCCATATTCTGTGAGCTAATCCAAAATCCACACATAACCTGATTTTTGTCATTGAATGATTTGTGTTAAATTCCATAGATCCACATACCATCATGACTATCGTCTCCTGGTGCTTATTTTACAGTAGTAGATCTAGATAAGAGTCCACAGGGTACCCGTTAATTATATTTATTGCAGTCTATGACAACATCACTGGCAGCGTGCCATGAATTGTGCAACATTAAACATGTGTGCACGAGTGTTACCTGTATTCATGTTGTTTGTAACCCTCCACTGGTGCCTGTTTTACTGCCAGAAATAAAACCCTCCCACTACTTTCCTTGTGTTTTATTAATCTGCTAAAGGAAACTGTGAATGGTCTTTAATGAAAAAGTTTAAAATAATAAAGACTTCTGTCGTTGCAGCTGTGGTTTGAGTCTTCTACGGCAGGAACTCCGGCTGCTCCCGAGGAGAAAGAGACAGACTTTTTTGCAGAACATACGCAGGTATGTTTTTGCTTTTGCAGGGTTTAAGGCCTGCTGCTGTCTTCAGTAAATTAATTTGTTGTAATAAATGTCAGATGCTGGATATGTTGTTTTCTTCTTATCAGGAACAAGAATATTTTGGTTGGTAGAATTCCATAATCTGTACTGAACAGGACATATTACAGTTGGAAAAATAACACTTTCCCAATGGTAAATTACCTGAATACACATACAAAAATGGAAATCTGAACAATCTTAAATATTGGTGAACTGCAGTAAACATTAATTACATTATGATTATATCACACTTCTGTACTCCAATTTGTTGGATAGATTTATGATTAACTCAGATTCACCATAAATTCCAGGTAGTGCTAATCTAATCTCCACATATTTTATCACGAATGTTTGCTGTTGTTTGTGTAGCTGCTTTAGGAAAGCTGAATTCTAAAACCCTGCTAACGTGGCTTCATGAGAATACTTTATAAGACTGTGCTTATTTGAAATAAAGTTTTTTTTTTTTTTTATTATTCAATGCTCCTTTTTTCTAATAATTTTAGTCTGCTAACGACTGGTGCATGGCGCCGCCGTCTGAACCCGAGCAGAATGGAGCCGCCATCACCGCACAGCTGACGGACACAACACCCAAAACCCAGGATGACAACCGTTAGTAGAACCTAAATTATCCTGATGAACCCTCAGCTGTATAACTATTCAACAAAGTGTTGAATAAAAGTCATAAATGTTTTCCCGTGCTGCTTCAGATTTTTTTTTTCTGCTTCTCTGTAGAGCCAGAAGAAGGGCCGAGCATCGACGGTCTGAGCACATCCCCCAAAGCCTCCATCGGTGAGTCTGTTCGCTTCATAATCAGCCTCTGAGTAAAGGCACAAGCGTTACACCGTCTCATTTTATAACCTCAGCGCCGTCATCTGTAAATTCCATTCTCATATGAGACAGTTGTGCTTATTCACTGGGTCCAGCAGATCTCTTCCTTTCTATTATGCAATGTCCTGATCTTTCTTTGTTTTTGCATAGTTGCGTAATAAATAGCTGCAGTGCAGTTTGCTTTGTTTGCACAAAGATAATTACTGCATCTCTTTCTCGTGACTGATATTTCTTTTATGTGGTGGTGGCAAGCAGGGAGTGTATTTTCATATGTGTGGAAAATTAATTATGTACATTCTCAACTTGTTGGGAACAGTATCAGGGGACACAAGTCCACCAGCATTGTTTTGTCTAATTTGGGCTCAAAGCTTACCGTATTTTCACGACTATAAGGTGCACTAGAATCTCATATTTTCTTCAAAATGTGCAGCGTGCCCTATGTATGTATGTATGTATGTATGTATGTATGTATGTATGTTTGTTGTTGTTGTAAGGCAGACGTAGTAGAGAACACAATGAGAACGTTAAAGGGGAACGTTTAGACATGGATTGTAGATAAAATAAGGGGGATGTGCGTTATTCAGAACATCGCTGTTTTAACAACCTGAAAGTGGTAAAGAGACACGCTGATAAAGCACAGTTTAAACTGAAGGAAATCTACGCAGAGGAACACGGAAATCGAGCAGCCGCAAGAGAATTTAAGATTAATAAATCGATGGTTCACAAGTGGAGGAAGCTGGAAAACGAGCTTCGACAGGTGAAGAAGACGCAGCTGAGTTTCCGCGGACATTTTCTATCTGGACCAGGACAACAGTAGCGCAGCAACCTTTAGTGGATTATAATGAAAAGCAGAACCACAGTGTCACTAAGAGTGGAAGACAGCGCCAGGCGAGTTACGCCACAATTTGTGACCACAGTGAAGAAGGTGAAGCTGACATGTTTGATGGAGATTTAGCTGCTGTTGGAATCAGAAACAGAGGATGAGGACTTTGATGGTTTGATTGATGACATTACCCCGCTCTATTTTTAAATACACACACTTGTGTGCTTGTTTTATCTGTTTTACCATGCCCACGATGATTAAAAAATGTTAGTACTTTGTAGTCAATACTTAAATAAAGCACAACCAAACTCAGTTTAGCTCCCACTCTATTTGTGTATATATTTGTGTGTGTATAAACCCTTCCCTATAGTTAGGTTCCTTATGTGTGTGTTAAATACAGTAATGACACACAGAACTGAGACTGAGCCTTTTAGTACGGTGCCTTACGGTAGTTAAAAAGAGGCTTTTGCTGATGTAAAATCCACTTTGTCTGTGTTTTGGAACGTGACGCTGGTGTCTGGTTTGGTTCCGTCCCGTAGAGGACTCCATGCGTTTGTCGTCACAGGAGGAACGGACGCTTCAAGGTGATCAGTGTGTGGTTTGTGCCGGCTGCCTCGGATGCATGACGCTTTATTCACCCGTTGTCAGACGCCTCTTCATTCTCACCTCCTCTTGTCACGCAAAAGGCTGAAGGCTTGTTAAGCAACACTGGTAATTACTCGCTTTTGTTAAGGTGCTCAGGTGGTTAAGATTAAAAAAAGAGCGAGTAAGCCATGGAATTTTTGCTTTTAGCGCTTCTGATGGAACCTATCAACTATAATTGTGGCAGCACTCTGAGAGAAAACTCACTAATCCCTGGGCTTACTAAAAAAGGAGAAATGTTTGTCCTCGCTGTTGTGCAGGAAATGTGAAGCAGTTGATTCAGTAGTTGAGTTAGTGGTGATTTTGTGAAACGGTTGTTTTTTTTGTCTTCTTTAATGCTGTGATGCAATGACCTTCATGTCACTGACCACCCTGCTTCCCGCCTGTAATGATTTGATGAGGTGCAGTTTAAAAGTCAAAAAAAAAAAAGCGAAGTCTTCACATCCTGAGCTATATCAATATTAACATTTGTTTTTCTTGCTCGGTTTTGCAGGTGGTGCTTTTTATAATTTGTTCTCACGTGGTTGCAAACTTTTGTTTTAAGGTTACCCGTTTGTGTTACAGATGTGAAACCTTCCATCATTGGGAAAAAGAAACCCATGGCTGCCAAAAAAGGAGTAAGTCGTGTTTTTATTTATTTTATTCAGACAACATAACTGCTGATGTAAAACACGATCAGGAGCAATGGAAAAAGCAA
>JAYKQN010000033.1:77500-197500 GCA_036785175.1 Eupleurogrammus muticus | reverse complement strand
GATTTCAATTTGAAAATAAAATTATATTTTTACAACAGAATTAATTGGACTGAATAGGAATAAAACCTCAGTAGCAATAAATCTAATTTAAGCATGTTTCATTGCAACCTTTGTTCCATTTTTTTAATTTTAAAAACTAGCATAGGATTAAACATCTTTATTTCCTTGTTTAGTCAATTCCATAATTTAATTATTTAAAATACATATTTTTTGAATAAAAACCAGAATTGAAACCTAATTTCTAATGTTTTTGAATACATAAAATATCCAGAATTTTATTCAATTTTAAGGTGTGAGATCTTATAAAAAGCTTATTTGTTAAATAATGATATTCAATTTTATTTATTATCCTAATAAATCTTTTCTTCAGTTTAATTATTGCATATAGATCAAATTTCAGCACAGTATTTCTTATATAATTAAAAACAACAGCAAATGAAGGTGATTCTTATTCAGTAAATCTTTCCTTTTATAGAGAATAAAAATAGACTTGGTTAATTTCCATTTTATGTGAGGCTTCTAAAAAATTTTAAACTATTTTTACTCCCTAAAACTTAGTTTTGTAGGTTCTTTAAACTTAAAAATTGGGGTAAAACTGAATTTAAACTAATCTAATTTAGTTTAAGCAAACTATCTGTTAAACTTCATCAGTTCTATCTACAGTTTTTCACAACTCAAATATAACATTTTAATCTCACTTACTGTACAATTGTCATTTATATAAAGTAGGAAATACCAAAGATATTGAATACAGTTCTGACGTGTTTTAACCAGACTTCCCAGCAGAAGAAAAGCGGATGTTGCTGCTCCGGTCTCTGAGTCCAGTGAGGCCAGGCAGAAGTTTGCGAACGCGAAGGCCATCTCTTCAGACATGTTCTTTGGGCGGGAGACCAGCGCCGAGGTGGGGGCCGTTTCAGAGTTTTTGCGAGCTGTTGTATTCAGAGTGATTTCGGTGTTCTAACCCTGGTGTTTCCTCGCAGTACGAGGCAAAGACGAGACTGGAGGGGATGTCTGGGAGCACCTCCATCAGCTCAGCCGACCTGTTCGGGGACGGCAGTGATCCTAAAGGTGAGACAAAATCAGCATGACAAAAGGCAAAAATACCAACAATCCTGTGTTTTTAAAAATTATTGTTAGCATTGTGTGTGTGGCCCATTAATTTCCACTGGTTAAAAAAAAATATTTTAAAAACTCGTGACGCAACAAACAAAATAAGTGTTTCTATAAAACGTCAGTCTGTTCCTCTCATATCTTTCATACTGTTTAGATCAACCTCAACTTTCAGATGTAGTTAATGCATGGCACGGATTTTTAAAATGGAGAGGCAAAAGATTATTATATTTCTGTCATTAGGTTTTTTTTTTTTTTGTTTTTTAATTTTTTTTTTTTTTTTTTTTTTTAGTTTTTTTTAATTTTTTTTTCCTTTTTAAATTTTTAAAAACATTTTTGTAACTTCCCTAACTGCTGCTGTAGCACTGTAAATTTCCCCACTGTGGGACAATAAAGGAGCTATCTAATCTAATCTAATCTAAAGTCCCATAGGTGTTGTGTGGGGGTGTAGGGGGTAGTGTTCTTACCTTGAACTCTACAGACCCGTGTTTGGGTCACTAAAACATTCCTTTGTGTCTGTACCACAAAATCCCAAAGTAAAAACTCCTCCACTTGCCACAGACTATTGTTTTATGATTAGATAAGTTGTTGTGAATATTAAAACACTAAAAAATGTATTATCCTTTCACTATTTACTACACATTCTGTCGTTATCAGCGTTTTTGTGTGGGACATGGGGAAAAAATCACTTTTGTCCTATCTATCTGCTTATTCATAGTACAGACTGCATTAGTACAAGTGAATGAGGAACTGAAACTTTCAACCAACTAAGCACTACTAGTTTAGCAGATCTCCATCTTGACACACTTATTTTAAAGATTTATGGTTTTGTACAGCAAACATTCATTTTGAACCCGTAAGAACGCACAGTGTTGTTACACCGGTGTAACAAGAACGTTGGTTCCCCCAGACTCTTCATTATGAGGTTTTATGTCTGAACTTAACTCATTAAGTCCCAAAGTGACAGATACTAATCATCCTGATATGGAATATGTTTAGATATTTCATGATTTTATAGAAATGTTTGTACATGTGGATTAGAAAGCACAGAATTCAAGTAGAGTATGAGGTGATAAAATAGATTTTGGCTCCATATCGTCACTGTGAAATCATTCCTTATTCATTCTTGATTATGTAACTTTCACTGTATGAAAACTTTTAGTTTTGACTGTCAACAATATTGAAATTAAATTAGAAGTTATGCTGTTTACACCTACTACTGTGTTAATGCTGATTCTGTGTACACTATCTGTATTTTGCAAAAAAATTAAAGCTAATATGGAATACGTTTACCACTAATGCCCAATGTTACATATATGTTAAAATACAGATCTTTGGGAATAAAAACTATTATCCTGAAAAAAACTTGGTCTATGGTATAACCCACATTATTTTCCTTTCAGGAAAAATGGGTTCTTATGGGTTAAGGGGGGAAATCTAAATCAATAAATTAAAATAAATTAAATTCTGAGAAATGTTGAAAAATGTTGATTTCACTCATTTGGAAGCTTCATATTATGTTTCAGATGAACTTTTCAATACATTTTTGCACAGGAGGACGACTGTGGACAAATATGTTCATTTCAGCTCCTTAAATAACTTTAAGATGATCTGTGCTGTTATTTATCTGAGACTTGAAGACACGTTTGCTGTTTGCAGCATCACGCCCCATTGAGAGAAAAACAGGATCACAGATTTAAGTTCATCTCCATGGAAATAATTGCCTAACATTTACAATTAGTAAGAATTTCTCACTAGCCAACTTAAAGAGATGCCTAATTAACACCATCCTAAAAATGTAGATTATTGATGAGATTGATTATTTCCTCCCGCCAGGCGGCGCCTCCGGCTTCGACAGCGTGCTCCCGTCCGGTCCGGACATCGCCCAGTTCAAACAGGGGGTGAAGACGGTGGCGGGGAAGATGGCCGTCCTGGCCAACGGAGTCATGAACACGATCCAGGTGACGCGTCGCCTTCCTGCCCCCGCCCCCCAACGTCCTCCGTCTCAGCCAATCAACCGTCGTTGACACGTTTCTTTTCTCGTTTCCTGCAGGATCGCTATGGCTCCTACTGAGCGGCCTCGGGAGGAGACGGCCGACCTGCGGGAAGAGGAACCGACGCCTGTGTGCAACCGAACGCGCGACTGAAACGAGCGATCGGCCGGAGACGAGACGGACAGGAAGCAGGAAGGATTTGCATGGGGATAGAAATCGTCCTCCTCGCCCGTCCTCTTCGTAGAGACCGTTTCACAGGAGTGAGACGGTATTTTCTCCTCGCATTCTCATTAGCAGACTCTTTGAGTTTTATTTTCATAACGGAAACTATCAGAGGATGTTTTTTGTTCTTTTTTTTCGTGTTATTTACAGTTGAGAATTTTTTTTTTTTTTTTTTTGGTCTTAGATTTTCAAAATGGGATAATTCTATTATATTTGATTCCTTATACATAAATCAAGCTGTTGTTTTTATTCATATTATCAAATACTTAATGTTTTTCTTTTGTTTTGTGATATATTAAAAACGGCTCAAGTATATATTTTCAACTTTAAAGTGTTAATTTGATCAAGAATCCACATTTACAATCAGTGTTCAGTCGACTTCTATAATAGTTTAATAGTTTTTCATTTACACAGAGCACTGACAACTGACTTTTTTTTGACCATTTCACTTTTTTTGTGAGCTTGGAATTAAACATTTCTGTCTGGGTGAATAATAATTGGAGCATTAGAATATTTGATGTCCTAGCTGCTATGTTTTATCTCTCTAAAAAAACATGGGGAGAACATGGGTGCTGCAAAAAAAAACCTGCAGAAGATGTTGTGCAGGGGGAATTTAGAAAATTCTAATTAGATTATTGGAATAAATGTAAAATGCATTTGTTAAAAAAAGAAGCATAATGTCATTTAAAGATAGAACTAGTAACTTCCAGCTCATAAAACAACAACACTGTACTGACTATGCATCTCACTTTTCTGAACCTTTGCTTCTACGTTTTCTTATGGTTGAATCTGAAGTCTGCCTCAAGTTTTTGGTTTTGGATGCTAGTTTTAGCAATTTAACTTTTTTTTTTTTTTTTTAATCTTTTTCAGTTTCACATTGGCCGATTTAAGAAATATTCGTCGACGTTTACGGCGCAACATGAGGGTTGTGACTCTTTACGTGATTCACAGACAATGATTTGTGTCCCCAGCACAAGGCACTGGGACAAGGACCTTTTAAAAAAAAATATATATATATATATATATCTTTACCACTTTTAGCTTTCAGGACAAGACAGCATGCAAATTAAAAAAAATGAGCCTCTGTACTAACGTCATATTGACACGTCGCAGCCTACGTGACATTCAACAAGTTATTGAAAGAACTCGGAGAATGCGAGAAATCTGGAAACCGGGCTCTAATTTTCTTTGACAGGTGCAGAGTGTGTCGTGTTTTTTTTTCACCCCTCCTAGAGCGGCCACACCCGTGTACGTCCCATCCGATGATTAAACCAACACACAAAAAAAAAAAAACGAAACGTGGACTAAAGAGGCTTCAAACTAAATTATTTATTTGTAGGCTACAAAAAGAAACTTATTCCGTATGTTAATAAAGATTGAAAACCTCAGGTGTGTGTGTTCTTTTCTGTGACTCCAACACACACACACACACACACACACCAGTTCTCACAATGTTAAACTTGAATCCGCTTCCACTTTTTCTAGTGATCCTTTTTGTTTTTAATGGATTTTTTCTTTCAAGTGAAAGTGACAGATAATGAGTGAAATAAACAAAACCCGTTATTTTCAAGTCAAACCGCATAAATCATTAACAACTTGGAATTAAGTGCTGACACGTCTGACTTTTTAAAGCCAGGATGACAGAAGAAGAAAAGACAAACAATAAAAAAACAACAAAAGATTTCTGGAATTATTACTAAAATAATTAAATCACAGTTCTTTATCAGTTTCTATTAGCAGAAAGTGTTCATCGTTGCCTGGAAATGGGAATTATTCCCAAATCCTGATTTGATCTGAGGGGAAAACCTGGTGAGTCTCTTGTCCCTGGGCCTGCAGAGGCATCATGGGAGTTTATTTTTATTTTTTTTCCTGTTCTTTGCCGCTTCATGCGTCGACTTTAGAATCATCACGCGATCTGGACCAGGTTTTATCCCCAGTTGTAGAAGTAGATCTTCTGCCAGGAGGGGAGGTAATCCATGAGAGGACCTGAGCAGAAACACATGAGAGGAAAACAGAACAGGAATTAAAACGTTAGTTAATAGTAATAATAGTAACTTATACATAATTGTTCAGTACAGTTGTCTGTGTAGATTCTCACTCATCCAGGTCATTGTATTAAATCAGTTACTAGTAAGCAACTGGATTTTACAAGCAATTCCTTTAAGTACAGTTACTTCAGTCGTTTTCAGAGGCTTAAAAAAACAAAAAAAAAAACTTTATTGGTGTCATGAAATACTCACGTGCAATAAGACCGATTCCTGGAATGTGGTCAGCCAGAAGTCTGAGCAGGAAGAGAATCTTTTCCCTAATGGTAGAAGGAACGCAAATCACACATTTTGAAAGCGCTCATACTATTCAAATAGGCTATTTTTTTTAGTTTAGATAAGGTTTAGTTCAGAGGTCACCAACCCTGGTCCTGGAGGCTACTGTGGCTGCAGGTTTTTGATTCCAACCAGGTAATAACACCTGATTCTACTAATCAACCTCTAGAACCCTTAATAAGGACCTTAATTAGTGGTAAACATATTCAGGATGATTAGTATCTGTCACTTTGGGACTTAATGAGTTCTCATTACACCGGTGTCACTGTGGGTCAGAGGTCACCAACCCTGGTCCTGGAGGCCACTGTGGGTCCAGGTTTTTGTTCCAACCAGGCAGTAAAACACTAGATTCTAATAATGAAGGTTAATATTAAGAAGTAATGGTAAACCCTCTACTGAGCGTTCTTCCCTTTTTCCCCGTTAAAGAATTTTTAGGGAGTTTAACCTTGTAAGATGTGAAGGTCTGAGGACAGGGGATGTGTTGCTTTTGTACAAACTGTAAAACCCATTGGGGCAAATCTGCGATTTGTGATTTTGAGCTATACAAATAAAATTGATTAGTAGAATCAGGTGTGTTACAGTCTGGTTGGAACAAAAAACAGCAGCCAGGACCAGGGTTGGTGACCTCTGACCTAAACACTTAACAAAACTCTGAACGAGACAAACCCTAAGGGGGTCCAGACACGTATTGTTTCATAGATGAAGGGATAGATCTTCCATCTATCTCAGGGGTCACATACCCTGGTGCTGGAGGCTGCAGGTTTTTATTCCAACCAAGCAATAAAAACACACACTTGGTACTAATGAAGGTCCAGGGTGGTAGTAATTAGTAGAATCAGGTGTTACTGTCTGGTTGGAACAAAAACCTGGACCCACAGTAGAACCCTCCAGACCAGGACTGGTGACCCCGGGTCTAGAGGTTATATAAAACCTGTCCCATGTACCCAAACTCAATAAAAAAATAACCAATTGAAAATGAGAGGATTCCCTAAAGTCTCTGGTTAGTTAACTGTACGGATTCTGCAGAACTTCACTGCATCCATAGACACTTACTCTGAGAATTTGTCATAGAAGGGCGAACGCAGAAAGTAGTAGAGCAAAAGAAAAGTCCTCCTCCTCATCTCGGCCCTCTCCCATCGATTCTGAAAACTTTTATCGCCGAGCACCGCGAAGCTGGAGAGGAAAGAGAAGCAAGCGTCATTCACGTGTCTATTGAAACCATTTAAATAAATCAGGATTCTCTACAAATGCAAATTTGGAGATTCCTCAGTGATGTCTCCTTATCTGTGCTTTTATTTTGTAACTAAATGCATGTCTTTGCTAAATATTTCATCATATATTGTATTGTTCTCTTTCCTGTTATCGAGAAAGAAAAAAAAAAACAGGCAAGTCATCATTTATTTCACCTGACACAGAAATGCTGAAAAACCTGCTCACCTGGAGAGTTCCAGAGCTCCAGAGATGAGCCACGGCTTCCACGACTGTTTCCCACAGAGTCCGAGGCAGATCACTGCAGCCGGGAAGGCGGTTAGGGAGAAATACCCATAACAGGAAGGGCTTCAGCAGAGTGATTATAAAGCTGCGCTATAATAAAAATATCACATTTTTACAGTTTGTTACACTTTTGGAGGGGGATCTGTGGAAAAGTAAATGCATGTTGATGCATTTTAAGATTATTTCTCTAGATTTCATAAAATAAATAATTACACATAAAAAAATACTTATGGTACAACAGCACAGCAACTAAATGAAATAATGAAGCTTATCTGCATTTCTTGCATCGGAACAAGTGATTTTCTTGGTTTATAAGTAACTCCAATGCTGGGTTCTGGCACATTTATTGGCTTCAAGCATTGCACATGGAAGTGAATCAGGCTTGTGTGTGTGTGTGTGTGTGTGTGTATAAATGATGCAAAGATTGATCCAAATTAAGAGAGTTGGTTAAAATAAGGATGCTGAATACACGTTTTGTAGCCTATATTGTGAAAAAAAAGGACAAAAGCATCAGTGGATGACTAACCTGTGCAAAACTTTCTGGGCTAGTGGTAAATTCTCTTATTAACTTTAACATGAATGTTTGCTGGACAAGGCCATGATTGAGCTATTTTAAAATGCATGACCTTTACTTTTAAAATCAGTGGGGTTGCGATGGAGATCTGGTAATTTATTTGGATGCTAGCATGAAGTCTTAAAGATTTCAGGTCAGTCCATGTGTTCTCTCATTAACTTGTACTAGTACTAGTGGTTGTAGAAAGTGTGTATTCCTGTAGAAAAGTAGATAAATGGATTAAAGTGATTTCTCATTCTCTCACAACAACTCATCTATCCATCCATCAAATGATAGTGTCTGAAATTCCTGAGGGTCTGTGAACGCCTCTTGGAGTTTCACTGTACAACTGAAAGCGTGCAACTATTTTTTTTTGTAAAATATGTTATAACAGAGACACAAAGGAATGCAAACCCTGGTCTGTTGTTTATGAGGCAGGAACACTGCCCCCTACACCACCACAGAACACCTACAGGAATTTAAGTGTTGAAGATAATAATCTAATAATCATGTTTTGACTCTGAGGAAAAAAATTAAAATCACCAAAAAGGATAGAATTCATAAAAGAGGATTACCCCCATTGTTTCAGCCACATGTGTGTGTGTGTGTGTGTGTATGTGTGTGTTCATACGTTACCAACCATCAGATTAACAGCTGCAGTGGGCAAATTGACCAGGGGAATAATTCATGTTTCTGATTCAGCAATTTCAATTAGTTTACACAAGAAGCAATAGCAAATTTATCAATTTATTTTATAATTTTCATTTTTTTTCCCCGTTAAGGTTTTTTTTTTAGGGTTTTACCTTGTACAATGTGAGGGTCTAAGGACAGTAAATGTTGTGTTGCTTTTGTACAAACTGTAAAACCCATTGGGGCAAATCTGTGATTTGTGATTCTGGGCTATACAAATAAATTTAATTGAATATCATCAATCATATATTATACAATATATGATTTGTACTTGATTTTCCCTCTGGTCTCTAAATTTCTTTTTCCCCTTCGGGTTTTGGCTAACGCTTGTATCTGTGCTGTGGTGATCACATGATGAGTTTACGGTTTGGAGTGTGAAGTAAATATTTTAGGTGAAAGTTATTGAGAAGTGTGTGTGTGTGTGTGTGTGTGTGTGTGTGTGTGTGTGTGTGTGTGCACGTGTGGATGAAGGATACGGTGCACCAGCGGCCGGCCGATGTACACGGCCTCTGCCATGGTCTCCTGCAGCTTCAGCTCCGTGGGTTTACTGTGCAGCTTCTCCTCCTTCAGGCTGCTCCTCTTCTTCCTCCTGGTCTGGACCGGTGCCCCCCACAGCCGGGTCTGCAGGCAGGGAGCTAGGAGGAGGAGGAGGAGGAGGAGGAAGAGGAGCAGAGGTTATCCCAGTGGCAGTGGGATAATGAGCAGAATTGAGAAGGGACCCCCCCTCCTTTGGTATTACCCACAGTAAGAAGCTTATTGAGAAAAGAAACCTTTCTGCTTCCTGTGGGCGGGGCTAACCCGGAGAAACCAGTCAATCATGTTGTTCTCATAAAACAGCTTTTCATTTCTGGTAAACCGGCTTTTGTTCATCCAGAAATCAGATCCGTACGCCTGTGTTTCAGCCCAGTCACGCCGATGATTAACGAGCTCTGATTTTCATTGGCACTGCTTTCGAAAACCTATAAAAGCATCTTAAATTTCAATTATTTTTTTCACAATATCCTTACAGCTGCCCAGAGGCCGTATGACCCGTCCTGATCTCTGGCCAACGAAGACGGGGTTGTGTTGTTGCTCCACATCGCCATCATCTGGGGGGGACGAAGAAATGCAGGAAAATCTATTTAGAATCTCTTTTCACGTGTCTTCAATGCACAAAATGACAAGATCCAGATGTGACTATGCCACAAGAAGCTGCGTATGAATAAAATTCTATACCATCAAATATCACTTAATATGTAATAGAGAGAGTCCATCACTGACCTTCCTCATTAAAGTCTACGCCTCTATCCAGGGGGATGATGGGAGGTGAAGTCTGGATGCCCGATTTGTACCACAGAAGAAGCACGATGCGAAAAATGGCCCTGATGACAAGAGAATTTATAGCTCTCATCAGTTTTCTGAATACATCCATGGTATTTGGTCGTAATACAGTGAAGGTGAATTTATCGCAGCGATTAACAATGCCTTAGTAGGGGAACATAACAGAGAATTTTTCAATATATATTCATTCATATATTTTAGCAAATTAAGAATGTCCAGACAGTGCAGGTAATTGTTATGTTGTTATTTAGCTTAAGCTACATTTAGCCAACAGATAAGAAGGTCTAACAGGTAAAGATAAAGTACAGAGATAGTATTGGATTCAGTGGTGGAGACGTTGCCTTCTGTACTAATGACTTTTAAACCTAATAATAATCAAATTCAGTATCTGAGGACAATGTTTATTTGCACCAAAGTTGGTTTTCCATTCAATAAAACTAATTTCCATCTGGACATAAGGTCATAAGGTGACATTCCCCAGTTCTGCACCTTTAGTGCAGCTAAAAAAATTCTAATTCCACTGCAGTCACAGGAAAAGGAACTCGTACTTAAAGATCTGAATGAGTCCGATCACCATCCAGCGGCCCAGGTCGCCCCACAGCTTGGAGGCCCCCATTTCCAGGAAGACCTCCACATACTCCAACACACTGAGCCAGGTCAGGAGCCTCTGCTGAGACAGAGACTGGAGAGAAACACAGAGAAAGAGAGGGTGTATGGGACAGGAAGAACACTTTATGCTTCAGACTGGTGCAGCTGCAGCTTGTTTAAAGTAATAGGGAACATCTGAAGTACAACCACATCTAATAGATAAGAATCTAACAGATCAAAAACAATAATCAGCAATTATCTCTGCCTTGTTTCCTGCCTTCAGGGTAATCTGAGCGTGCTCTGCACAACTGAAACACACCACATCTGTGTCTTCCCACAGTGGAGTTTGTAAAACAAGCATTTAATTATCTCTGTATCAAACTACCCAGCGGTGCTCACCACGGTCAGGGCTCGTCTCAGCCCTTTACGCAGGATGCTGTCATTGAACAGCACCAGGAGATTAGACGCAGAGTACACTGAAAAAAAAGAAAAAAAACACAAAAACACAGTATGATCACTACATGAACTAATACTGACAAAAACAGCAAAAGGATCTCTTCACCCCATGTGTTTCCAGATGTAAAAATATTTATATCTCTATACATCATTTCTAATATTAATATCTCTATCAGCCTCAAAATGTATTGGCTTGAATGGGTAATAATGTAAATACAACTTCATGATTAACTTGAATTGATCATTGAATTAAAATACTGCAGCTGTCAAATATTCTCTCCTTTAATTACTTCAATTAATTAATTAACTGAGTCTATTTCTAAATTCCACAGGTAGAGGATGTGACCTGGAAGGAGCCCCTGGATTGACCTTTGACCTTTACTTACCTAGTTCAGATATTTCATGGGAATCTGCAAAACGCCCTGCAACACAGAGTCATGACATGGTTTAATTTATTATGTGAAAGTATCAGAACTTTACTAACACCACAATGTAAAAATACTACTATAATGTAGGCCTGAACCAGCTTGTTTTAGATTGAAAACCACAAATTTCCAATGCTGCATCTTTTTTTGTTGTGTTTTTCTAATCCAGGTTTTGTTTATTATATTTTACATGTGTGCCTACTCCCTGACCTTCACTACTATAAGTTAAAAGCTTTTTTGGCTCTAATTTAAAACATAGATACACTTCTAGTTCTTTATTTGTAGTAACTGCTCATATAGTTCTGTGGATGAAAATGATGCCAGAGGTCAGAGGAGAATGGTCAGACTGGTTCAAGGTGATAGAAAGGCAACAGGAACTCGAATACTACTAATAACATGATGGTCTACAGCAGCAGAAGACCACACTGGTCCACTCCTGTCAACTAAAAACTGAGGCTAAATCACACAGGATCATCAAAATTTGATAACAGAAGACTGGAAATACATTGTCTGGTCTGATGAGTCTTAATTTCTGCTGCTACATTCGGATGGTAGGGCTGTCAACAACATGAAAGCATGGATCCACCCTGCCTTGTATCAATGGTTCAGGCTGGTGGTGTTGGTGTAATGGTGTGTTTTTTGTGTTATTTTCTTGGATATTTTTGTCTCCTTAGTACCAACTGAGTATTGTAGCAGCACCACAGCTTCCCTGTAGTATCGATGCTGACCATGTCCATCCCTTTATGACCACAGTGGACCGCATCGATACTACAGGGAAGCTGTAGTATCGATGCGGTCCACTGTGGTCATAAAGGGATGGACATGGTCAGCATCGATACTACAGGGAAGCTGTGGTGCTGCTACAACACCACAGCTTCCCTGTAGTATCGATGCTGACCATGTCCATCGATACTACAGGGAAGCTGTGGTGTTGTAGCCGTCTTCTGACGCTGCTTCCTCCATGTCATGAAGCTGGAATCCTCTCAGACTGGGTTTTATTGAACACGATGAGACAAGGTTTTCAGACACCCATGTTGAATCTATGCCATGAAGGATTTAGAGAGTTTTGAAGGGTAAATAGGGTCTAACCAGGTACTAGCTAGGTGTTCTAAGACAAGGTTCCATCATGTTCATATGGACCAAACTCTCTAAAAGCAGTGTTTCCAGGACCTTGTTGAATATTCCATTAAGAATTAAGACAGTTCTGAAGGTAAAAAGGGGGTCCAACCTGGTACTAGCAAGGTGTACTTTATAAAAGTGGCCGGTGGGGGGTAAAACTTGTTGCTAGCACGAGTTGAATTGTCATCACAGTTTTGTCCCACATACATAAAGAAATCCTTTAAGTATAGTGGTCTTATTGTAGCTAAGACACTGCTGCATTGGAACTCTGTGACGTCACTAAATGACGGCCGGTTCACCCACCTGCGATCAGGTAGGACAGGGTCCGCACCGTGCTCTCCAGCTGAGCCGTGGCCGCCGGGTTCCTCCTCACGTACTCGGTGTAGCGCTCGTAGAAGCGGCTCAGCGCGTCCGCGAGCTCCCTCACGTGCGGCATGGCTAGCTAGCTAGCTAGCGAGCTAGCGCGCGCTCCTCTTTCAGTTCAGCCGACCGCCTGAAAGAGGAGGGGGGGAACGAATATGTACCGGCTGTTTAGAGCATGGTATCGCTTAGCGGAGCTAACCTGTCAGACGAGCTCTTTCAACAACAAAAAACAAACTTCCGCGCGGATGGTCCGACGCTCATTTCCGCCCCCCCCTCCCTCCCTCCGTCCGCTCTCAAGGCGACGAAGGTTCCGGTTCCTACCGCTAGCGTTCATGGTTGCACGGTTTTCTCCTCCTCCTTCTTCTTCTTCTCCTTCTTCCGGACACGTTATTGTTGCATCAGCATCCAGGCATTCAGCACCGTAGCTATGGCGAGCTCAGGAGAACCAGGTACCGTTGAAAGCCGTGTGTTTGTCCCGCTTTACAGACTCGGTTCATGTAACCACGAAAGACACGATTTAACGGGATTTAATAAGCTAACGTTAGCCTCTCGTTAGCTCGCTAAACCTGTGGCTAAAGCCTGCAAACGAGCTGCTCAAAAACAGCCAGAGATACGCCAAAAACCCTTTAGAAACCTGTCTGTTTCATATATATATATATATATATATATTTATATATATATATATATATATATATATATATATATAGCAGCATGTCAGTGTCTTCCTCTGAATATTACATATATTCAGTCAAACAGCAGTTTATTAGCAGCTGTTAAATTACTCTATTTACGTAGAATCTTGAGGTAATTTTACTCCATATTAGTAGTTTACATTTGATTCTACTTTGTGCTTGAACTTCACCACATTTCAGAGAAAACTATTCCACCTTCTGTACATTTTGTTGTATAATAACATGAGAATAAAACGCTGATAATATATCTTTGGAGGAATTAATCAGTATATTCTTTATGAATCAGTTTAACTGAAGCTCAGTTTGATCAGGATATAATTGTTGTGTTGACTTCACTCATATATTACATTATATTATTGTCATGAACTAATGTGGCTGCATAGAGAGAAATTGAGGAGAAATTGGAATGTGTGACGCATAAAAAATGTGTGTATCTATAAATAATTTGTTTTTTAGTTTGGCTTAGTTGAATTTAGTTTGATCTGTTTTGACTTTATTATTATGCTTGTTTGTTGTTCAATTGTCAAGTGTCATTTTTAGTTTGGGTTTCACTCTTAGTGAAACAATCCGACCCATTTTTAGTTTCACTTTTAGTTCTTGTTTGGATGCAGTACACCCAGCACCATGTAGACAGCGTTACTGCCTTGTCAGCACCATACACACTACGTATATATACATGTGTGTATATATATAAATGGTCAGCATTGGCGGACTCAGGGGGGGGGCATCTGGTGCCCAGAGGATGAATAAATGCTGCAAAAGTTCGCTCTAGGAGAACTTAAAGTACCAACCTTCTAAATGACCTTCTTATGTGTAAATCATTGACCCTGGAATGTCTCTATTTGATCTGGGATGACGTGCCCTCATCATTGCTTTTTTTCAGTGGAGGAAAAAAGCATACAGATGTGTATGCTTGGCTTAGAATTTAGAAGAATTTGAGTTGGTCCACACATGCTGTGATGCAGCTGCTGCCCACTTGTGTGTGTGTGTGTGTGTGTGTGTGTGTGTGTGTGTGTGTGTGTGTGTGTGTGTGTGTGTGTGTGTGTGTAAGCATGTGGATGATGGGTCAAATGTCGAGGATCGGTTTCACCGCTTCATGTATGTGAGAAATGGAAAGTGAAATTTTAATTTCATGTGCTGTGTTACTACATTATTCCCCCTCCCAAATAAGCAGTAAAACACCATGAGGAATAACCGCGAACTGACGTGTCACACGTAGGAAGACAATACTGTCATTTAATGCATTGTTCAGGCTACGTTTAAGTGCCTTGAAAACTGATAAAACAAAGAATGGAATGATGATTCTCTAGAGTGAAGCTGGTCAAGATCCAGCTCAGAAGGGGAGAGTTAGATCTTCTGGTGTCGGCTATTTTGACGTCTAAACCGATCATAATGAGGTCTTTAACGTTTAAACTAATGGCCTAAATAATTCTTTCAATCCACAGACATCAACTTGTTATCAAGCTTCTGTATTTGTCAATATTTGGAATCAGATGTTTCCAGGAAAAAAATCCTGCATTTAGTAGATCTCCAAGAAGCGGGGATGGTGACCCCTGCCCTAGATGTTCCCAAAATGAACATTTAAGAAGTAAATCCTTTTTAATATAGATTCTGTTCTTCTGTCCAGACTTCCTCTAAGATTTTATATTTATACTGGTTTAGACATGCAGCTTAAATCTCAACCAGTGATTTTTTTCTGACCGTTTTTAGAGTGAAAGCTTAATCCATAATGAAATAGCAGCATCCCTCATTTACAGTCATTCTCTCCTTATACCTGAATCACTGTATGAAACGTTCCTCTTAATTGAATCTAATTAATTAAGTAATTAATTGTCTGCTGACGGGTCCACTGAACGCATCAGGTCCATGTTTCTTCTCCCCTCAGAGTTCGCCACTGCTGCTCATGATCCACTCGTCTCTCAAATGTGATGTTTGCTCTCACACTTGTTGCAGCATCCGCACTTTTTTTTTTTCTTTAATTAAAGACGTGTCTCCTCTCACTCACTATGTGCAGTTTTACAGTTGCACAGGCAAATACCATTTAAAAATCCAGTTCGATCTAATAGCAAATAATCGATTAGTTGCCAACTATTTTATTGATTTAGTCATTTTGAGGCATTTTCCAAATTTGCTGTTTCAAATGTTCTCGTTTCTTCATTTGCGGCCTGAGAGATTTAATAGACCAAACCACTAATCGATTCATTGACAAGTTGATCATTGAAGGAGATAAATGTTAGTTTCAGCCCTAAATAAAAGCCATTTTTAAATCTCTTTTCCTCTAATCACAAACATGACACTTCAGCAGTTTGTGTGCCTGTTTGTTTTAGTTGGGACAAAAAGCGTTTTGTGTGTCACAGTCTGCAGGATCTGACTTTAATCTTGAGTTGGGACCGTGCTGGCTGCGGCTGTCAGTGTATCGGTAATCCTTTGCGAACGTTTGCCCCTCTCGTTTCTGCAGCCTTTGAGTTTGGCTTCTTGCTGCAGATCAGTGAGGAGGCCGCGCTGGCGGCGGCCCTGAATGACTACCTGACCTCACGCAGCTACCTGGCCGGGTTCGGCCCCTCCCAGGCCGACCACAGGGCCTTTAGGCTCCTCCGCAGGCCCCCAGACCCGCACCATGTCCACGCTCTGCGCTGGCACAGACACATAGCGGCCCTGCAGCAGGACCTCGACACACACAGCAGTGAGTAGACAGCGGGAGGCATGAACAGGGTAGACGCGTCCGTGGTCCCGAACCTGCCGGCCTGGGAGGTCTCCTCGAGGTCCTTATAAAAAAAAAAAAAAAAGAAAGGCAGGAACTCTTATTTTGTTGGTTGAACTAAAAGCAGCTTTCACCTGCTCCTCTGCCATCACTCACACGCATGAACCCAGAACCAAGGTACAGAATTAATGTCTGTGTTTGTGGGTTTTTTTTGTTGTAGCTCCATAATTTGTGCATCCTGCAAATGTGAATTATAGTAAAACCAGTTTGATAAAAAGGGAATAATATTTAATTGACGAACGCTGCAGAAATTTCCTTTTGATTCATGAGAAATGACACAAATACAAGTGCTATTGGGTTCTTGTTTTTTCTCGTCATCCTCTTTATACTTTTACATGAGCTGAAGTGTTTTTACAAAATCCTCAGTGTTTAGTTGCCAAACGAGATGAGATGATTAGCGGCTTTTTCTGACAAGAACACAGAATTGATCAATTATAATTGAGGAAATGAAGGTTTGTGTAACTTATGTCATCCTTTTCTTGTCTGCATTTTTTATTATTAATATTATTTGAGTCAATTCAGCTTTATCTTTCTGTTCCTGCACCGTGGTGTCGTCATCTGTTCTCTGAGGAGCGTTAAACTTTATCACTGTTCAAACAAAACAAAAAAAAAAACGACAGCAGCCGGGACACAAAGTTAGTTTTGACGTGTTGCTGTGAAGAGACGTGAGTTTTTTTTTTCTGCAGCAAATTACGTGTTTTTTCGTGTTTCTCACACGGTTGCGCTGCATGTGTTCACAAACATTTGTTAATTGGAGTCTGTGTCTGTTTGCATGCTGTGTGTGGCTCTGACAGCAGGTTGGTAGAGTACATTAGGTCTTTGTGACATCATAAAGACGACCCCTCTCCTCCCTGGTGTCTCTGACTGAAGGTTAAAATAAGTCAGAAGTTTCCTATTCGCTGAGCAGCCTGAGTGTGGACTCACCTTTAAATACTCTAAATATATATTATATATTGCATATATTAATAATGTCTAACACCTTTCTAATCCTATTTACTGTCAGTGATCATTTACTTTTAATCCACTGCTTTAAAACACATATTTTTTCCATGCTTTACCTCAGCTGTTTTCTGCTTCATTATGATAAAGATGATGATGATGATGATGTCAAGACTTCCTCTAACATTTTACATTCAGTCTGGTTCAGAGATGAGATGCATCTTAAAACTCTTCCATCTTCAGGTTTTGGACGAATCAATAATGAAAAATAAATTACTAGCGGTGCCCCGACATTACATTTATGTGTTGGCTTTATTTCTGTTGCTTTTATTTTCTATTACATTGCAGTCATTTACTAGCAAATTTTTGCTTTTTCATTTGCTGATGTACAAACCCATAAAATGTATTCAACATGTACAACAGTTAAGGTACTTTTGTGGAGAATATAACATGAAATATAAGCTTTGTTTAATGTATGAAGGCAGATGAATCTTAATTAAGATTAAAATATTGGCATTTATTGTTTAAAAAATGGTCGCTTTGAGTGAATTCCATTTGTGTACAGCTTGTGTTTGGTCATTTTATTTCAGTGAAGGGGAAGCGCGTTCAGCCTCCCTGGTCTCCACCGGCTGGAACAGACGTTGCACAGCTTCGTCTCTACAACAGTCTGACGAGATCCAAGGTACAGAATTCATGTCCGTGTTTGTGAGAAATATGGGTTTGATAAAAAGGGACCTCATTTTTCTGCGGCCCCACAACAGCTCACATAGAATTGAGAAATTTAATAAGAAATACCAAAAGTAAATGTTTAAACATAATGTAATACAAGCTGGTCATGTTTTCTTTGTATGGTTTCATGGTGCATTCAAGCACATCTCGTTAACTCTGAAATCTGTATAAATTTCAATTGACCACAGAGGTTGTTTAAAACGGGAAAGCTTCCATTTTTCATCATCCTCCTTTGTTGAAATACGTCATCGTTTTCTTGTTCTTTCGCTGCATAATAATCACATAGCAACACAAAAATCTATAAAATAAATACATAAAATTAATAATAGTAGTTGTCAGCATATTTACATACGATTCTCTAGATATCTACAAAGGGTTTAATAATAATAATTAGATGCTAACATTATATAAGTATAGATTTATTTCATTTTCTAAACCCACTTATTCCTCATTATTCTACTGGAGCCAATCTTAGAAAGTAATGAACTATTAGTTATAATAATTATGAATGGAGAGGCAATTATATAATATGATAAACTATATGTTTCTATAGGATCTTTACAACAAACATAAATCTGATGCAGCCTGACATGAAACACACTTAAAAACCAGTTTTTTTTTTATTCATTATCGCCTTCATGTTTTCAGGAGCTGTTTGTGCCCCAGAAAGGGAACCAGGTGACGTGGTACTGCTGCGGGCCGACCGTGTACGACGCCTCACACATGGGACACGCCAGGTAGACAGCTGGAGACGAAACTTTACTTTTTTTTATTTTTTACGATGCGACTCGTACAACATCAACGCGTTGTTTTACGATCTCTTCGACCGCTGTGTCCAGGTCCTACATCTCTTTCGATATTCTGCGACGGATACTGAGGGACTACTTCAAGTACGACGTCCTCTACTGCATGAACATCACAGACATAGACGACAAAGTGAGTATTTTTACACAAGTAGAGATTTTTCTTCACTGTTTTTGTTTTATTAAGTACTTAAAATTTACAATGGATTTCTTTGATATTCAACCAAAAGACTTTAATTTAATTCAATTCAATTCAGTCTAGTTTTGTTTTTTACTGCACAGTGCACAGCTCCAGGACGCCATTACTTGCGCTTTATGTTGGTACTTTTCTTTGAATTCAGATTATCAAACGGGCGCGGCAGAACTACCTCCTGGACCAGTACAAGGAGAAGAAACCACAAGCTGCACAGATCCTGCAGGATGTGCTGAGCGCCAGAGGGGTGAGAGGAAACACGCGAAACACACCTTTTAAAACAAACAAACAAACAAACCCTCCAGGTTTGCAGCTTGGACGTTAAAGTGGCTCGAACTGACGTCACTTCCTTTGTTGCATTGTTGAACCTGTAAATAAATAAAAGTGGTATTGTCTCTGGAAAAAATTAACAAAAAATGATTTTGTCTTCATGAATAAAATTATGATTATTTATAATCACCTGGTGTCCAGTGTCCACAATTAAACAAGAACAGATTTCCTAAAGGTTTCTATTAGGGATGCACCAAAAACAAAATCATAAAATGAAACGCTTGGCTGAATATCTATAATCAATTTCAATAAAGTTTTTTTTACTACTTTTTCTTTTTTGTTGTGGACTCCAGTAGCAACACAGTCAAACGTCTCTGGTTAACACACATCTGAGAAATAGATCTGAATCTGCTCTGTGTGTGTGTGGCTCCACAATGTTGATCATCCAAAGCTGAGAACAAATCACCTTCTTTGCGGTTTCCTTTGCTTTGGAGCTTTTGTTTGTGAATTTTTTTAGTTTTCCTTTCAGCGGCTGCAGCCGTCTCTCTCTCTCTCTCTCTCTCGTACTCAGCTGCTGTTAATAAAGTTTGGCTTTTAAAAGACTAATTAGTTAAAGTTCGTTGCAGAGGAATCTCCTCTTCATAGTTTAGTTGAACACTCATTGAATAACTGCATTTCTATTCTCTCTCCTAAACCCTTTAAAATATCTCAAAAACTGACATTTTAACAAAAGCTTCGTTCAATAATCGGTGACAGAATAATCAGCGCATCCTTAACTCTTGTATTTGTTGTGTGTTTGCTGTTCGCAGCCGTTTCGGGAGCATTTGGCTTCGACCACAGACCCCGACAAGAAGCAGATGTTGGAACGTCTGGACGCCGCCGTCACCGCCGCCCTGCAGCCGCTACAGACGGCGTTGGAGAGCAACGGGGCAGATGTGCAACCTCTGGCTCAGGTCAGTCTGTTTAATGTGAACTAAGACTTGTCATTCTTTGGTAAATTAGCTTCTTTTCACTTATTTAGGTTTTAAATAGGGGAAATAATTCTAAATTATAAGGGCAATTATTTTCCTAGACAGTACATCAATGAAAAAAAAACAAAATGCTTTTTTCCATTTTTTGAATTATGGGACGATGACACTGTCATGTGGTTTAATGCTGAAAATTGGTACCAGTTTAACTCTCTTAAAAAGGTTTTAAATATTTAATGCTATCAACTAGTTTTATATTCTAGGTGGATTAAAAATGTAAATGTAAATTCATCATTCTTTTTCAGTTATACCATTTTACATTTTGTTTCACAAAATTGCAAACCTTGTAAACAGAAATGATTTAGTGTGAAAATGATCTTTTCATTTATTATTTTCTTGTATAATAATAATTATTATTATTATTAATGTTTATTAAATCAATTTTACTCTGTAAACATGCAATAAAAGCAAGTACATGAAAAGAAAAATACACTTAATTCTAATGATATTTGTTTCTTTATTGCTTATAACCATATTTCTTCTTCTCTTTCTATTAAGGTGCTGTTGGAGAACTCCAAAGATCTTCTGTCTGATTGGTTGGACAAACAGTTTGGAAGCCAAGTCACGGAGAATTCCATCTTCTCCATTCTCCCTAAATACTGGGAGGGCGAGTACCACAAAGACATGGAAGCGCTGAACGTAGGTTGAGAAGAAGCAGAAGTGTGTGTTCAGGTGTGGTTTATGAAACATGGGGACAGGAGCGCCCCCTGCTGGCTGACTGCAGTCATTACAACCAACATGTTGCTGACTGGGGAGAAAAAAAATGTTTCTGTCATTTAGGTCATTCTTATCCTGTTGATATGTTAAACTAACCTGTTTATGTTAAGTTGGTTTATAATTATACATTAGAAATATAAATATAAAATGTGTGTGAAGTGAACAATTTACTTAGAATTATTTATTTATGTATTTGGGGGGTAACTGACTCCTTTTTATATGGACATAGTATGCATTAATGCCTAAATATGTTATATAAAAATCAATAAATAGATTTTTTTAATCATAATGCATCCATTTAAAACATTTTTCTATAGTAAAACATGTTGTAGTGTGAATATGATTCATTAGAGAAAACAGAACGATGTGTGAGAATAAGCAGCGTCACAGCTAAGGGCTGAAATATTTTCCTGCTTTTTTTAAAAACAAATCCTGCTAAATCACATCGTTATTTGGCATTAATAATCTTTGTTTCCTGCAGGTTCTTCCTCCCGACGTCCTCACGCGAGTCAGCGAATACGTGCCCGAGATCGTGGACTTTGTGAAGCAGGTTGTCGCCAACGGTTACGGGTAAGAAAGCATTTATTCATCCTTTCCATCCATTAGATATCACATCAACCGTTTTTTATTTCATGTAGATTGTCTGTTAATCTGTGTTTTTTTTGTTCTTTTCTGGTGTTTCGCAGGTATGAATCGAACGGTTCCGTCTACTTCGACACGGCGAAGTTCGACAGCAGCCCGCACCACTCGTACGCTAAACTGGTGCCGGAGGCCGTGGGGGATCAGAAAGCTTTACAGGAGGGGGAAGGTACGACGGAGCCCAATAAGATGTCCCAAAACCTAAAGATACTTTTTTATTTTAACTGTTCCCTCCACCTTGCGTCTTCCTGTAGGGGATCTGAGCATCTCTGCCGACAGGTTGAGTGAGAAAAGGTCCCAGAATGACTTTGCCTTGTGGAAAGCTTCCAAACCTGGAGAGCCTTCATGGGACTCTCCATGGGGGAAGGTGAGAGTTTTAATTTAGATCTAAACTTCCACAAAGGGACTTTTTTTTGACGTGATATTCACATAAAGTTGCTTATGTCGTACCAGGGGAGGCCTGGCTGGCACATCGAATGTTCAGCCATGGCCGGCTCCATCCTGGGAGAGTCCATGGACATCCACGGGGGCGGGTTTGACCTGCGATTCCCCCATCACGACAACGAGTTGGCTCAGTCCGAGGTACTGGACTTTAAACGTAATATAGAAGCAAACATTTAAACCGTATTAGTTTAAATAACCAGAACATATTAAACTGGTGTGTTTCGTTCTTCCTCTCGTAGGCGTTCTTCGAGAACGACCACTGGGTGCGTTACTTCCTGCACACGGGGCATCTGACGATCGCAGGGTGCAAGATGTCCAAATCTCTAAAGAATTTTATCACCATTAAAGACGCCTTGGCGAAGAACACGGGTAACTCATCTGGTTCTTGCTGTGAACACCTGATTAGTTCGAGCTGGTGTAGCCAGGCCAACTATCAGATGTCTTTTGTCTGGCTCGGTCGGGAATGGTGTGCTATGTCTTTTGGGCGTCAATATCTGTTACTATGGAGACGTAGTCAATGCATTCTGGATGGAGAGGCTAGAGTGGTGATGTCATCGTTAAAGTGGATTACCACCAAAAACTCCTCTGGGAAAATTTTTTTTTTAACTCTCCGGCACGGCCTGAGTTTTGACCGCACATTAATAATTTTTGCATCAAAAAGTCTGCACGATCCTCCCGATCGCTTAAATGTGAATATGCTTTCCTGAAATGTTTACGTTTTTTGAGCTATGACCCTCAAATCACAGCTTCGCGCCTCCTGCTCTTCCCATCTCTCTCATTATAAATTTTCGCTGAATCAGCCTGCATTTTCCAAAATGTTTGAATTTCTAATCTGCTCCTGTGCCAACATTTTTCAAACTATGGAAATACAAATTATATCAAAACGACCAGGGGGCCCTCACCTCTCAAAAAATATCCTCACTTTCTGGGTATGGGTTACGTTTTTTGAGTTATTATGAGTTCTGTGCTGGTTCAGGCATCTTTTCACACACACTGTGAGCAGATTTTGTTGGTTGTGGTTGTTAATGGTCTCCCCTACATCAAAGAGCTGCAGCTGCGTGTGAGAGTAACTGTGGCAACGGCCCCAGCTCCAGCAGCATGACAGACTGAGAGCAGATTGACTGTTGGTTTTTCCTTAATAACTTTGGATCTAAATGTCCGACACATACCAAACCTGGCAGTATTGACCAGAAAGACATCAGCATCCCACCTGTGGTGTTGAACTTCTGTATTAAACGACAGTAGAGTCCGATTCCCAACAGCCCAGCATGAACTCTCACAATTGCTGCAGGAATTGTCTAGTTGATTATTTGTGGTTCCTGAGTCTGAACTAAACTAAAGCTTGTTCCAACTAAAAAAAATCCTGAGTAGTTCCAGTCACATTAAAGGAGATGAGAAGGTCACTCCAGCTCAATTTAAATATTAAATGATCTCCTTGGACCTCTTCGTCTTCCTCCTGCAGCTTGTGAGCTCCGTCTGGCCTTCCTGATGCACTCCTGGAAGGACACGCTGGACTACTCGTCCAACACCATGGAGTCAGCCGTCCAGTACGAGAAGTTCATGAATGTACGTGAAAAACGTGACGTTTTCAGGCTGTTTTTTTTCCTGAGATGTGTCTTAGTTCAGTGCTGATCTGTGTTTCTTTTCTCCCCTGTATTACAGGAGTTCTTCCTGAACGTCAAGGACATCCTTCGAGCTCCCACTGACGTCACCGGCCAGTTTGAGAAGTGGGAGGCTGCAGAGATAACTCTAAACAACAGGTCAGAGCAGCTAGAAGGAAAAAAAAAAAAGCAAACGGGTTTTAACACTAAAAGGATGAGGCTGGCTGCATGTTTTTGCAATATGGACAAAATCCTATATTCCAATCTTTAACCAAATAACTCAATATCAAACAATATTATATATAAATTATTATTATTGTAATGCAGCCTATTTATATCAGGAGAAGACAACACTTATGTTATATCACAATATCTAAAATTTAAAACAATATTTAGTCACATATCAGAATTTTAAGGGAACATTTATATTATTGTGGAGCCCTACTGCCTATTTAAGTTTTTTTGATGAGTGTAATAGACAATGTACTAAAATGAGAAGTGTAGCACAATAAACTAGTGAATCACTGTAAATTGAAGAGTGGTCTCTGTCTTACATAGAACATGAACACTTGAAAATCCCCAGCCTCATCCTTTAATATATTCAAAAAAGATGTAGTTTTTATATCTATGGTAAAAAAAATCTTTATTCAATTCAGTTTTGTTTTTATAGCTCTAAATTCACAAATTACAGATTCACCTCAATGGGTTTTTAATAATTTGTACATTAGAGTAACAGAAATATATAGATTCATGGTGTATGTGGAGGATGACTTGAACCCCTCCAAATACTGAAGAGAATCCTGAGAATGAGAAAAAATACATTTAAAATGGTACATCAGAGGGTCATGAGTGTTACCAATGGAAGAAAGAAGAAGCTCAGAGTGTCTCATTAGTCTAAACCTATAGCACCTTAACGCCGAGCTTTTCTCTTTTCTCTCGTTCTGCAGCTTCTACGACAGGAAGCGAGCCGTCCACGAGGCGCTGTGCGACAACGTGGACACGCGCACCGCCATGGAGGAGATGAGGGTCCTGGTGGGTCAGAGCAACAGCTACGTGGCCGCCAGGAAGAATGCCAAGCTGAGGCCCAACAGGATGCTGGTGGAGAGCATCGCCCTGTACCTCACCAGGATGCTGAAGGTGAGCAGGAGGAAGATGGTGGTGATGATGATGACGACAAGAGGATGATGATGATGATGAAGGTTGTGATGGTGATGATGAAGGTGGTGGTGGTGATGATGATGACGACAATGAGGATGATGATGATAAGGGTGGTGATTATGACTACTACAACGAGGGATGATGATGATGCTGAGGGTTGTGATGATGATGATGATGATGATGACAACAAGGAAGATGATGAAGGTTGTGATGGTGATGATGATGATGAAGGTTGTGGTGGTGATGATGATGACAACAACAAGGATGATGATGATGAAGGTGGTGATGATAATGACGACAAGAGGATGATGATGATGATGAAGGTGATGATGATGATGATGATGAAGGCGGGGGTGATGATGACGACAATGAGGATGATGAGGATGATGATAAAGGTGGTGATGATGAGGAAGGGGGTGAAGGTGGTGGTGGCGATGATGATGACGACAACAAGGATGATGATGATGAAGGTGGTGGTGATTATGATGATGAAGGTGGTGATGACTATGATGAAGGTTGTGGTGGTGATGATGATAATGATGATGATGACGACAATGAGGATGATGATGAAGGTGGTGGCGGTGATGATGATGATGATGTTGATGAAGGTGGTTGTGGTGAAGATGAAAGTGGTGATGATGATGAAGGTGGTGATGATGATGATAATGGTGGTGGTGATGATGATGATGTTGGTGAAGGTGGTTGTGGTGATGATGAAGGTGGTGGTGATGATGATGATGATGATGATGATGAAGGTGGTTGTGGTGATGATGAAGGTGGTGGTGATGATGATGTTGATGAAGGTGGTTGTGGTGATGATGAAGGTGGTGGTGATGATGATGATGATGATGATGATGTTGATGAAGGTGGTTGTGGTTATGATGAAGGTGGTGATGATGATGATAATGGTGGTGGTGATGATGATGATGTTGATGAAGGTGGTTGTGGTGATGATGAAGATGATGGTGGTGATGATGATGATGATGATGATAATGGTGGTGGTGATGATGTTGATGAAGGTGGTGGTGCTGATGATGATGATGAAGGTGATGATGATGATGATGCATTGACTATTCTTTCCATTTAGTTGAATCTTAACTTTTCAAATGCTCTTCTCCTTGTTTCTGTCAGTTTTTTATTATTAATCTTTAAAAAATACACTTGACTACAAACATGAGACAGTTTTCTCTTTAAGTAGGAAGTGTTGGGTCACGCATTGTTTGTTTAGGTCAGAGGGGGTCACCAGTCCTGGTTCTGGGGGGCTACTGTGGGTCCAGTAACACCTGATTCTACTAATGAAGGTCCTTATTAAGGGAATCAGGTGTGTTACTGTGTGGTTGGAACAAAAACCTGGACCCACAGTAGCCCTCCAGGACCAGCGTTACCCATGCCTTGTTTAAGTCCTATTTATTTCCTAACAAACGGGCGATTTAAAGCTCACATTATTCAACCGATCCTGTTGTCCTCGTTTAGATATTTGGTGCCATCGAAGGATCTGAGCCGATCGGTTTCCCGGTGGGAGGACAAAGTCAGAACGTCGATGTAAGTAAAGAAAAACGTTTTCATGACAAATGTACTGATATTTTGAAACAGCTATACGTCAAATACAGCCTTGGCTTGTTATATTTCGTGCAAAAATGCGAAACATCTGATAGTTCACGGCTCTTGAATTCTTCTATTTTTAGGCCTTGCCTTAGTGTAAATCTACTATTTGTTGATTTGAATGAAATAACACAACCTGACCTGTGTTTGTCAGCTGGAGACCACGGTGATGCCGTACCTCTCCGTGCTGTCGGACTTCAGAGAGGGAGTCAGAAAAATCGCCAGAGAGCTCAAAGGTAAGCGCTGCGTTAAATTCAGATTTTATTTTTAATCTCTGCTTTGAGTTTGTCTTCAAGATGAAAACTGAATCCTTATCCTCGTCTTGTTCTTCCTCCTCTTCCAGTGATGGAGCTGCTGGAGCTCTGTGACGTCGTGCGCGATGACACATTGCCGGAGCTCGGAGTCAGACTGGAAGACCACGAAGGTGACGCAGCTTTAAAAAGAAATACAACACAGAGCGATGGAGGCTTTGGTGCAGCTGCCCCCCCTCCCTCTGAAACACCAGCACTCTGCTGTCTTATAAAAAAACAGCCCTATAAACCCACCTGCAGCGTTGTGCTGAAAATACGTTCAATTCTTTAAGAACTCATTCATATTCTTGTAAATGTGAACTGATCGTTCTGTATTTTTCTCCTGATAATCGTTCATTCTGGCTGTGAACGCTGCTCTCTAATAGTAGAACTTAGTTCCAGAGTGTTTCAGATTTCATTAGATCCTTCCAGGGTAAAAACCCAGCTAAAAGCTGAAAACCAGCTGATCTGGCAGTGGCTGTCATACCTGTCACACTAAGAAATACGTCATAAAACACAGAGCAACAGCCAGGAGCATGGAGGAAGGCAGCACCACAGCTATGAGCATTAACACAATCTGATGGAGTAGTCAGGAAATGATAGAATTTGGTTGGATACAGATTGAAACTGGAGAAAAAGATGAATCTGATCCATAGTTTCAATGTTAAAACTGATAAAATAATTTCTGTTTCTGGTTCTCTATGGGATGTGTAAATAATTTTGATAAAAACCAGCTCACAGCAACATATTGGGGAAAAAAAGAACTATGTTGAACTATAATTTGATCTGGTTCATTTAAAAAATTGTGACCTTAACTTTGAACCATTTCATGTATAAAGTGAACTTTCCCAACACTGTAGAAACATTGTTTAGGGACCTGCTCCCCACATAGAAAAAACAGCTCCATGTAAGGTAATAAAACCACTATTCTTATTTATATGATATTAACGCCACCACCACAGCTACTAGAGAACATCACAGACAAACTCCTTGACTCAGTTCAAACAGATGGATTCAAAACAGCATTAAAACGATTCAGAGGGGACTCCATCCTTTAGAAAACACACAGATTCTCATTCCATACGTCATAAAACACAGAGCAACAGCCAGGAGCATGGAGGAAGGCAGCACCACAGCTATGAGCATTAACACAATGTGATGGAGAAGTCAGTACTGACCCAGACTGAACCTTAAGGACTACAGTCCTGCTTTTATTTTACCAATAAACACCATTTAAGCTGCAGCTTTGGAGAATATTTTGCAGCTGCTACTAGTGTGGACTGAATGGATGAAACAAAGTGTTAGGAAATGATAGAATTTAGAGGCTGTCACCTCAATACTAAACCCTGGTTGATAAGGAGTAAAAACTGGATAAAAAGATGAATCTGATGCATAGTTTTAATGTTAAAATGAGATTTTGAACTAAATCATGTAGAAGAACAGCCTCCTGCTCACGTTAAAGTGTGATGTTCTGTTTCAGGTTTGCCCACCGTGGTGAAACTAGTCGACAAGGAAACGCTGCTGAAGGAGAAAGAGGAGAAGAAGAACGTAAGAGATGGAGCGCTCATAACACACAAAAGGGATCAGGGCAACCAGGCCAAGTGGAGACAGGAGGCAGCAGAGCTCGATTTAGTCAAAAACAAGGCGATTAACTAATGGTGGTACACTTTAAAAATAGAAAACAGTACATGCTCAGGCAGCCCTTTTATACATCAGCCTGACTAGGCTTAATCGGACCAAACCATTAGTGAGGGGGGGGACCAATATCTCAATTAGTTGCATACTACATTAAACAGTTGAGACTTCTGCAGACACCTATTGGTTTTATCTTACAAAAAGCCAAATTTCTCTATTTGTCAAAAGCTACTACTCACTGTAGTCACTCTGTCACTTTTTCTCTTCACACACATCCTGCACCTTAAGTGTGCATTAGCTATGTATGTGTACATGTGTGTATGTGCGTGGATATGTATGTCCATATATATATGCAAATATGTGTGTATGTGCATGTATGTATGTATATATGCTTTGCTTATTCATACTTTTTTCTTACTATTTATTAGCATTTTTTCTCCATTCTTATGTCCATAATACATACTGTGTATGCAGATCAACAAATTCTATGAATTTGTACATAGTGTTGTGTATTTTTATTTTTTATTTTCTTATAGTTTTTATCTTCCTCAGCTTTTATTTTCTTTTCTTTACTCTGTAGCTGCAGTAACAGACAAATTTCCCCGTTGCTGGATCAATAAAGTTTTATCTTATCTTATCTTATCTTAAGCACAGTGTAACACACACAGGCTCATTCTGAGCAGTGACACTTTAAAAGACATGACAAGAAACAGCAAAATGTGTAAAGGCAGGGTGTGTGTGTGTGTGTGTGTGTGGGGGGGGGGGTGATCACCTTCTCACATGTACAAATGATAATTACAGTATAGTTTATCCTTTTTTCATCTCATTTCCTTTAAACCCTTCATTGAGTCCACAGTAACCAACACAAATTATAGTATATTATAGTTTAAAGGGGGGGGGGGGGTTGACCTTTATTAGACAAGGGTTAGAATTAGTGTTTTAGGGGGAGAACAATTAAATTCTAGGTTGAATTTGTAGAAACTAATAACTAATCAAATAAGCCACATTTTAGTCTAAGTGATTATTGGGGAACAAACACATCAACTAAAGGCTTAATCTGCTGTTGTTCAGACCTGAAAGAACAATCATACAAGTTTTTAATGCGTCACACGTCATCCAAGTAAAAGTTTGTCGTTTTCCTGCGTTAACTTTTAAATTGGATCAGAAAATTGACGGTTTCTAACGTAAATCTCCTCATTCTTCCACAGATGGAAGAGATGAAGAAACGGAAGAAGGAAGAAGCTGTCAGGAAGAAGGAGGAACAACAGGTCAGGCTGAGGGAAAAGCAAACTACACGTTTCAGATGCTTCCAAGACAGAATAAAATCACGCTCATTTACTCGCTGTCTTTCTCCTCTCTTCAGATGGCTAAACTTGCAAAAATGAAGATTCCTCCGTGTGAAATGTTTCGCACAGAAACCGACAAATATTCCAAATTTGACGAAACGGTAACAAATCTTCACGTTTAAAGAGTTCCAAATATCGACTCATTCCTGCTTTTAAAATGTGATTTTTGAGAAAGTACTAAAACTTTGATGAAATGCAGAGAATATTATATATATTGATCACCTCAATTAAAAAGAAAAAATGTGTTTGCAGTATGACAGGATGACTGTGGACATACACAGAATGTTGTGATATTAAAGAAATGAACAATTCCTGAACATTCTAGTGTGAGTTTAGTCAACTTTAAACCTGGATTAAACTGTCCTTTAGTTTTTCTTTCTACTGTAAAACTTAAAACTTACATTACCTGGAGTTAAATTAAACTAATGTCAGGTAAATTAAATTCATCATTACTGTTCTACCTCTTTGCTTGCTTCCAAAATCTGGTTTTGACAACTTTTTAAATCCTGAGATTTTGCAAATTTTCAATGATGTGATGACAAACATTTAAGGGATTGAAGATCCTGGAACATCTTTTCTTTTTCTTTATACTCGGCTACATAGTTTTTGACATGCACAACACTTTATATTAAATGCTAAAATACAAGTATAACTTGTGAAATTTAGACTTAATAACTATAAATCAACCAATAGCCTTTATCACACAGAAAGAATCCCATTTAGAGCTTCTTCTGCACCATAGACAGGTTTGGTAAATTGTCGTTTTATCCTTGGACAAAAAAAAAAAATGTCCATTGTCCTAAGATGATTTAATTTTCTTCTACTGCAGGTCAAGCAGGTGGAAGTAAATTCTTTTGTTTGCATGCATTTGTTTTATTAAATTTAAGAACATGATAATATTAAACATCACTGTGAAATAAAAAAAACTCAATAATGCTCAATAGACAATATCCTGCTTTTTGCATGAAAATGTCCTGTAACAAAGAAATGTGTTTTAAGGTTTTCCAATATAAACGACTAATTGTTTGTCCTGGTTTCAGGGTTTTCCCACTCATGACACCGAGGGGAAGGAGATCAGCAAAGGCCAAGCCAAGAAGCTGCGAAAGCTCTACGAGAACCAAGAAAAGTTGCACAACGAGTACCTTCAGATCGACTGCAATTGAATATTGAGTGTGTTTAAAGCTAGCAGAGACACCACCACCACCACCACGCTACAGAAATCCAACAGAATAAACGTTAAGGCCAGAGATGCTGGATCATGGTTTATCTCCTCCATTCGTTTCTGCTCAGAAAACTACACACACAAAAAAAATGGAGACGACCACTTGTTCTGTTCGTATCTCACCGTCTCCACACGGCAGAGATACTGGATGAAGTGAGGTTTCATTAATGGGAAAGTGCAGCTAAATCTGACTCTGTATGTTGTAAACACTGAAATTATGATGTTACACTGCCAGACATCTAAAGGATTAAATACATGTTTTTACTGTGCGATTCAACTTTGAGTTTTACAATTGACCACAATAAAAATCACATTACAGTATATATATTATATGACATTACTATATATATATATATATATAGTATGTATATATATATAGTATATATGCATATAGTATGTATATATATATATATAGTATATATGCATATAGTATGTGTATATATATATAGTATATATGCATATATAGTATATATGCCTATATATATGCATATATATAGTATATATGCCTATATATATGCATATATATAGTATATATGCCTATATATGCATATATATAGTATATATGCATATATATATATAGTATGTATATATATATATAGTATATATGCATATAGTATATATGCATATATATATATGCATATATATATAGTATATATGCATATAGTATATATGCATATATATATATGCATATATATAGTATATATGCATATAGTATATATGCATATATATATATATATATATATATGCGTATATATGCATATATATATGCATATATATAAATGCATATATATAAATGCATATATATATATGCATATATATATATATGCATATATATATATATGCATATATATATATATATATATATATATATATATATATATATATATATATATATACCTCTCATATGCCTTTATTTGGATAATAGCCAATATTGGATGATATAAGTGGGTAAATGATATAAATAAATATAAAGAAGAGTTTGGTGCTTTTTCACAGTATTTAAGTGACCTGACACTGACCTAAATACTGTACAACAGTGTGAAGCGTTCAGGACTTTATCTGCACAGGAAACTGACAGGATTAAATGTGTGAATGGTTTTAACTTGACAGCTTATCAATGGATAAATTTATTAATCGATGACTGCAGAACTTGATCTAGGTTTTTCAGGTGTGTTTGTGTTAAGATGAGAAAGTCAAAAACTTTTAAGGAGCATTCATCAAGATGTACATTTTGCGCTTTGTGCTGGTTTCTTGTCATTTTATTTTACAAAAATCATGATTTTTTGTGGGGTTTTTTTTTCTCTCACACAAAATGCCAAATGGTGGAAGTGAATGAATTTTTTTTAGATACCAAGTTTTTAGGATTACACCACATGTCCCATATACTTTAATAACATTAACCTCATGTTCTTTTGTTTTTGTTTTTTAACTCCCCATTCCTCATTTCCATTATATATTTATTCAATTTAATGGGTGTGTACAATATGTATGGATAAGGCTGCAATTATTATAAAGCTTTCAACAGATCACATGATAGATCAAAACCAACAATACTTTAAACAATTATCAGTTCCAGAAATTAAATGTTTAAACAGCTCACATGTAGACAAATTTAGCAAAAAGTACTTAACTATGAATAAATAGTGCATATGTTAAGGACTATTTTCAGCGGCGGATGAATCCACACGCACATAAAGTGCAGTGTTTGTGTGTGTTATAATGATAATGAAGGAAAATGTCACCTGATGTGTTTTTAAATAGGTTTTTTAGAAAACACATATCAGGCGTTGGATACACACGTATAATAGTCTTAACACATCACCTCATTGTTGGTTTGGATCTGAACGTGAGATTTGCTGACAGGAAAATAGAGGAAATCACCTGACATGTCGCTTAAATCCCGGCAGCTGCTTCTCATCTCAGTGGTCTCATCTCATGACACGAGTGGGTGCTTTTCATTATTCAGCCGTCCATGAGGGTTGTGTATTTTTGTACGCTTTATGTATTGCAATATTGTAAAAGTACAACTTCAGCAGCTCAGGTAGAGAGACGCTTAAATAACTAAGCACTAAACACCACTTATTCCATTCACGTGACTGGACTGGTCCTAGTAACTTAATTCAGACTCCTTTCATGGTAAAATAATGTCATTTCTGCAGAAACTGGGTTCAGATTCCAAATTTAGCTGTAAATGTCTTTTTATTTAGAAATGCTCCTCTGTGTGTTTTTCCCATTGAAAGGATGTAGAATCATACAAATGCAGCTATGTGGTGGTTTGGCTGCACAATAAATAACAGGCTAACAGGAGTGTGATTCTCCTGTTAATCTGTATTATTATGTGTTTTTTTTCCCTCTTAATTGATAGGAAACTGAGCAGCGTGGTCAGGGGTTATTTAATGAAGAAATGTAACTTGCAGTTTAAAGGACAGATGTTGGCCTGGGTGTTGCATACATCAGTAATTAGGAAAAACGTGTATTAAAACATGTTGGAATTGAATGTGGGTTTTTACTTATGTTTTATTGAAATAAAGTCATCGGGATTAAATGGTTGAATAATCACATCACGTACATCCTGAATAAGGGTCAGTGACAAATCATGGTTGGACACATGAGAAAGTCATACATAATTTGTAATGATTTTGAAAATACAATGTCCTAACATTTTAAAGTATGAGATCTTATAAAAGATAATTGTAGATTCACATTATCCAACTTCATTTATTATCCTAGTTTATTTATGCATTTTAATTATTGGTCCTAGGTTTTTTACTATACAATATTAAGTATAATTTTGACATGCTTACCTGTACATAGGATAATATCAATATATGTTCAAATGAACCAGTATTCAACAAAAATATGTTCAATAATGTGAGAAAAATTCCAAAAACTGAAAACAGATGTGTATCAGAGCTTTGTTTTTCTTATTCATTTAATCATCTCACAATGTCAAAGATCTATGTAGTGACTTTTGGTCTGGGCCAAACTCCTAGAAACCACTGAAATAAACCATCTAACCATGTTTAAATTAGTTAAAACTAGTAACATGCTGCTCACATGATGCTTCAGTTTTCAAAATCAAAGGATGTCGTATATCATAATGAATTTTGTGCATCAGCATAAGATGCACATAGATATATAGATAGGTTGACTGATTGATTGATTGATTGATTGATTGACAATTTGTGCAGCCAGGTTTTCTGCTAAATCTGCTATATAAAATATAATTTGTTAATAGACAATATGCATATATCTATGTTTACTCCAGGACATACATGCAACCACCTTGCTATCTATTTAAATCTTTTTTTTTTATTTTAATTTTGCTTTTCTGTGCTTGACCTGATATATGTATATTTTGTAAAATAATTCTCAGTGAGTATGAAATACTTAATTAAGATTTTATTTATTAATAAATAAAATCTGCGGCATCAATATATTTAGCATCATTACCTCTGTTCAACTATTATTATTGTTATTATTACTTAAACTACTGTTTTGATTCCATTTTTCAAGCCTTTAAACTGCACCTTCACCTCTTTACTCTCAGCCAATCAGCAGCGTCCGTTCAGAGCCCTCGACCAATCAGATTCCACGGCGTGCTATTTGAACGCCGCTCGGCTGCTTGTTGTTTACCTGCAGCTTTCGGTGTTTACGGTTCAGTTCGGTAAATTCTGCTGGTTCGTGTTAAACCGACTCGGTTCTTGAAGTTACCTTTTCGCCTTGCTGCTTTTTTAAATTCTAAAACATGTCTTCTGTGGAGGTTCGCGCTGTGAGTAGATTAACGTCGCTGTTTGTTTTTAGTAAAGTTAAAACCGGGTTTAGAGAAGCTAGCTAGCTAAATGCTATTAGCTTCACTTTACTCTGTTTCCCTGTTTAACTTTCACGTCGACTATAACGTTCCTCTTAGAAATAGTTCTCCTCTAGAGAGGTTTATTCTGTCCTTTTTCCTGTAGTTTTCAGCCACCAACAACCCGGTGAGGATGGGTAAAGCCACCGCAGCGGGACCCAGGAGAGCGGCTCTGGAGGAGATCACCAACAAACCCGGAACCGCAGCTGCTGGCAACGCGAAGGTTGAGGCTCGGTTCATTAGCATGTTTTATACCTCTTTAAAATGACTACTTTAGTGTGCTTAAAGCGTGTTATAACAGCCAGAAGCTCAGTGAATGTGTAACGGGGTTGTGTCTCTTTAACTAGACGTGCCGTGTAAGTCAACGGGGGTTTAAAAAAAGTAGATTCTCTAGTCAATGCAATAGGAATCAGTGATAAACAGACTAAATGTTAACAACTTTATGACTCTTATGAAGCCTCACGAGCTTCGTGTTAAATGTGTTGTCACTTGTCCTAAAAGCACCCTTTTTTTAAAGGCTCTAAATAAGTCAGTGTATTGGCAAATTTCTGCAAATGAGCTAAATTGGATATTTGTGGGTTTTGATTGCTGCATAGTTTTAAGCATATATGGTGAGGTGGCAAGCTTTTCAAATGCAAAGCTTATGCACCTTTTACTGTACAGAGAATGTTGACTTTGTGGTCTGACATACGATGGACCTGGTTTTGTGACCTTAAGTCAATGTCAGTTTTAATTTCTTCACATGCAGTTGACATACAAAGGAATCAAATTACATTTCTCACAATCCTGTGTTAACATGTACAACATTAAAGTGCAAGTGTGCAAGATGAGACCATCCTAAACTAAGTTCTTAACAATAAAGTGCAGTAGCTTACAGCTGCTTTTACCACATGTTGCTAAAACAAATGGGTATGACAAGACCGAAGTACCCCAATCTCTCTACTCCCATTAGCAGGGTATGACAAGACAACACTGAGTGTTCCAGCTTTAAGCCTCTACTAATACGAACTTATATAGCTTATACACCAAATCCAACACTTGTACAGCCCAAAACTCAGAATCTTCCTTCTCTAGAAAAAGGGACTGTCCAAGGAACCAGCCAAACCATCCTTCACCCAGAAGGTGAAACCGTCCCAGACGCTGCCTCCTGTGGCACCAGTCAACGCGCCTGCAGAGCCTCTCCCTCCCGTCCCAGAGGTGTCGGCGGACGTGTCTATGAAGGAGGACGAGCTGTGCCAGGCTTTCTCTGAGGCGCTGCTCCACGTGCAGGACGTGGACGAACAGGACGCCGACATGCCGCAGCTCTGCTCGGAATACGTCAAAGACATCTACAGCTACCTCCACCACCTGGAGGTGAGTTGTCCTGCACACGGACAAACGCCAGAGCTCCCTGTGGGTGTCTTACGGCCTCGTCTGTGTCCTCAGGTGCAGCAGGCCGTACGAGCGGACTACATGAAGGGTTATGAAATCACTGAACGCATGAGGGCTCTTCTGATCGACTGGCTGGTCCAGGTTCACTCCAGGTTCCAGCTGCTGCAGGAGACTCTGTACCTCACAGTTGCCATCCTGGACCGTTTCCTCCAGGTAGGAACTGTCTGAATACTCTTGTTTTTCCATGTAATTGTGCTGCGTATAAACGTTTTCTGCCGTGCTGTAGGTCCAGCCGGTCTCTCGTAGGAAGCTGCAGCTCGTCGGTGTGACGGCCATGCTGGTGGCCTGCAAGTATGAGGAGATGTACGCCCCGGAGGTCGGGGACTTCGCCTACATCACGGACAACGCGTTCACAAAGTCTCAGATTCTGGAGATGGAGCAGCTGGTTCTGAGGAGCCTCAAATTTCAGCTGGGGCGTCCACTCCCGCTGCACTTCCTCAGGCGGGCTTCTAAAGTGGCAAACGTGAGTTGTTGCAAGGATGAAAAATATCAGTCTAGATTTACCAAGATGTCCAAACATACTGTACTCATTGCAAAAATACCCCTAGAACTTTCACACTTGATGTCTTAATAAAGTGCACAGAACTATTTGAACACATGTTGCTCATAATTAAAATGACTTGCCAGGCCAGTTGACTTTGTGAGTGCCTCCAGAGAAGCATAAACTAGTACAGGACCTTCTATAACTTGTGTTTGTGTCTCAGTCTGATGTAGAGAGACACACTCTGGCCAAGTATCTGATGGAATTGACCCTCCTGGACTACGAGATGGTTCACTACCGGCCCTCAGAGATCGCTGCTGCTTCCCTCTGCCTCTCTCAGCAGCTTCTGGAGGGGCTGCCATGGGTCAGTTTGGGATAAATCGACCGGTTTGATGCAACCCTTTCCTCAACTGCTTCTTAAAATCTATTTTCTTGTCAGTCTCCCACGCAGCAGCACTACTCCTCTTACGACGAGGCCCACCTGAAGCCGATCATGCAGCACATCGCCAAAAATCTTGCGCTTGTGAACGAGGGGAAAACAAAGTTCCTGGTGAGTCTTCTAACAAAATACAGTAACTCGAGGAAACATGTGAAGCACAAGTTTAATGACTCGTCTCTCTGCAGGCTGTCAAGAACAAGTACTCGAGCAGCAAGCTGATGAAAATCAGCCTCATCCCACAGCTGAAGTCTGTGGTCATCAGGAACATGGCGGCCGCTCTACTCCACCATTGACCAGCTTTTTTTTTTATTTTTGTCAGTGGACATTTCACTTGCACTTTAGCTTCATGACATGTGGAAGAACCTTATAAATTTTTAATTAAATGTTTTTATACTTTTTAATGAAGCTTGTGGTCCAGAACTTTGGGAACTGAATTTGTCTTGTGTTTAAACTTTTTGGTACACCACTCAACAGTGCAGTTTTCTTGGGGAAAAACTTTTTTTTTTCCTTTACTGACATAAATAATCAGTCCACCAACTGGTTTATTTTAAGCTTTAGTCAGTCTACCTCGTGCCTAATTTAATTCTTGTATGGGTTTTAATTCAGAAAGCAGGTTAATAAGCTGAGGCAGAATCAAGGGCTTTCACGTCCAGCAGTGATTTCCTCACTCTACGGACACAAACATGGGTTCTTCTTCCCTCATTCAATCAACATTAATGACAGTTTTAGCCCTGGGAAACATATTTTAATAAAGGGCATCTAATTTCTGCATACACTGGGTTTAATTTTGGGGTGAACACTAATTGTGTAACTCAAAATAAACTGCTTCATCACCGTAGAACTGATCACCTTTGGACCTGGCACCAAAGGTTCATGAACTCTAATGTTGAACCTGCTTTCTGGGTCGGTCACATGTCTGCTAACATGTCCTGAGCTTTAGTTGTATTTCAACTTTATTGTGCTTTTTCAACTTGTGCATGTTGGGACCTACAGGGATTTTTTTTTTTCTGGATCTTTTGAAATAAAACCTCAAACTTTGGCTATTGAATACTTCTGTTTTTGGAAAAAGCCATTTAATCTAAACACCAGCTGTTAAACATCCCCTTTTCCTAGTCATAAACAGCCATATCTTACTAAGCAAAATCTTCAATTCCTAAAGATGGAGTATTGATCTGAGACTCAGTGTTTGTCTTTTTAAACAGTTTATTACTAAAATAGGTTTTGTGGTGTGTGTAAAGCTGACAGGTTTCATCAGGATGGCGTTGGGGGGGTTGTGGTGGTCTAGTTGAAGCGGACTCGGCGCATGGAGCCCACCGTGCTGTTCTGGCTGCCCCAGTCGGAGAAGTTGTTGTAGTCACGCTTCTCCAGGATGTAGTGAGGCCCTCGGTAGTTCGGCTCCTGATAAACCACCCAGCTGGAAACAGGAGGAAAAGAAGGTATAACTTTAAATATACATAAATGCACTTTAACTGAACTGACTCAAACACTGAAGTTATCAATGGAGATTAGGTGATTGAAACATAATTCAAGCTAAAATCTTTTTTAGAGAAATAAATGGTCAGTGAAATAGTTTTTTAAACATTTTAGAGACTAAACCAATCATTTAATTAATCACTATTGTTATCATGAATTTCAGCCTACATCTAAGTGGGAAATTTATTAATTGGAACAAATAAAAAGGCACAAGCACACATCATGAATATTCATTTATCAGGAGAATAGTTGATCTCAGCTCTGTTAAAGAGGGAAAGATTATATTCTAATGGACTTTTAAGTGCTTCAGAGTTCATCCTATTGCATGATCTACATTAATATTGTCATTTATCAGAAGCTCTAGAACAGACTGACTTACTTTTCTTGACTTTACTCATCTTAAAGGATTTTTAAAACTACCAACGTGCTAATGACGCATGACAAACCCCTTTAGGATCCATTTGAGTTAATAAAGACAATCTGGTAACAACCAGAATGTAATTATCAAAATCATGGGAAAAAAAAGTAGTGGGAAAATAGCCAAACAAAGCATTAATGTTATTCTAGATAATCCGCTGCATGATTCGTTTAGTTCGTTTTTTTAACCACTGATTAACCCTTCGCTAACGTTCCCTCTGTGGCACTCACGCTCCTCCCAGCACGCGGATGGAGGCCACTCTGTTCAGGCTGTAGCGGCTCATCAGGTTGGGGATGTCGTCCTGCACCTCCATCTTCTTCCCAGAGTAGCCGGCGCGCTCAAACAGCTGAGCCTTGCACGGGTTGTTGTCCTGGAAAAAAACATTAAAAAAACACAGAAATGCACTGATGCATCAATGGTGAGAGAGTGTGTGTGAGTGTGTGTGTGTGTGTGTGTGAGGGTTTCTGGGTTTGTTACTGTACAGATTAATGGGACGATGCCAAAAAGTGTAAAAACTCGGTACATTATAGTTTTTATATTCTAGGTGGATTAAATATTTAAAATCTATCGTGCTTTTTCAGTTACGAAATGCACAAAATCATGCATTGTAAAAACAAATTGACTTTTAAATGACGAAAAAAACAGCATTAAGGCAAATTGGACATTTTAAGGTGATGAATGCGTTTCAACCCATAAGAACTCAGACCCATTCATCCTTAAAGTAAATTATGTGGGTTCTACCATAGAATAAAACTTTTTACTCCCAAAGATCTGTATTTTATCATATATGGCATTAGTGGTAAACATATTCCATATCAGGATGATTAGTATCTGTCACTTTGGGACTTAATGAGTTAAGTTCAGACATAAAACCTCATGATGAAGAGTCTGGGGGAACCAACGTTCTTGTTACACCGGTGTAACAACACTGTTGGTTCTTATGGGTTAAAACTGTATTTTAAAACGTCTGTGTCTTTCTCATCTTGTCAAACGTGATTTGTCCCTGAGCTGATCTGCATGATGCATGACATTTTGTAAATTAAAAACGTGTGCAAGTGTATATTTTTTTTCTTTTGCATGCTCTGAATTACAGATGAAGCCTCATCTACGACTCCAGAGCAGCTCCAGTGTGCACGCGTCTGCAGAGGCCGTGATAAATGTTGTGTGTGTGTGTGTTGTTTTCACCTGTTTGACAGCGCGGACAGAGGAGATGTGGTCCAGCTGAGCGCTCCACTTGTCACAGCTGTTGTACTCTCCTCGGTCGGCCATGTCCCACAGGTACTGACGGCCACGGAAGTTCTCCTGTTCATAGCCGACCCACCTGTGGGGAAACAAGCAGGAGACGGGAGAGTCAGAGGCAGAGAAACAGCACGACGACCATGAAGCAAGGCCTCACTATCAGGTGAATTTAAGATCGATTCCAGTAAAATATGAGGGTTTTACTTAATCCCAAAACCTGAATCCCCTCATTTATGCTGTTTAATAAGTAAATCCTCCTCACTTTCCATTTTTATTTGGCTTTTTTCAGTTTGTTCTTATCTATTGCATTTTACTTGTATTTGCTTTTTATTCCATTGTTTTTTTCCCCTATTTTGTTTTTTACGTGCAGAACATTTTTTTGCAGCTGAGGATGTTTTAAAGCACAATTTGAGTTGAGTTTTTTTTACTCATAAAACACCTTTTAAAAGCAGTTGCACGATGCTCTTATAATAAAACCACTGTAGAAAATTCTTCTTTTTTAATAAAAGCAAGAAAAAGAGTCAGTCACACTGTAGACTCTGAAACTCTGAAGAGATTAAAATAAGTATAATAATAAAAATGGGCTTTTCTATATATTAACCTTTTTGTGATTAAACTGTATATTATTATTAATTCAGTGTTAATCTCTGCAAAATATTAGATGAGGTTTATAAAATACATACATTTTCCTAATCTGATTTACAGATGTTTAGGCCTGTGACGTTCAGGCTTTTTGTTATATCTTATTTTAATTTTTTTTTTTATCGAGAGAAAATAAAAGTAACTTTCAACTTTTCTTTTTCTTTGCAAATCACCTAATTAAATATTGGGTCAGGGCTTATATATCTTCTTATATAAGTGTCGCATTGTAGTAATCTAGAGAGAAAGCATGGCATAATTAACTATATCTACGTCTGCAGCCTTTAATATGGTGACAATGTGATGAAATTCCTGCTGAATTCAGGGTCAGAGCTGCATCCGCGGACGGTGACTTACGCTCCGCTCTCCACCTGCACAGAGTTGCATCTCTCTGGGAAGTTCTTCTCACTGAGCCTGGAGCAGTCAGAACTCAGGTCCAGGCGCCGGCCGGCAAAGTTCCTCTGCTCGAAAAGGGTCACCTGGGAACACCGCAGGAGAAAACGATCATTCAAGCCAAACATACAGCGAAGGATCAAACAGACGTTCAAGCTGAATCTGACTGTCACACGTGGAGACCTCAAACTGATATTTAACCCCTTAACGCCTGCTGTCGCACATATGCAACAGACCGAATTTTCTATTTATTTTTTCTGCAAAAGTGAAATGAATAATCTCACCATCTACTTAAAGGCAAAAACACATAAAACATTTTTTTATATACAGCTTTATAAATTCAGGCGTTAAGGGGTTAAATGTTCAATGTGAGATGTTTAGACTGGAAAACGTTATTTGTGAGACCTCAACTAATCACAGAACGTTTCAGGTGAAAGGTCACAAGCCAAAAAGCTTAGAAGACCCTATTATAAGATTGTTATGTATTTTTTTCTAAAACGTTAACCTAAAGAATTGCACTAATAGTCATAATTTATTAGGATTTAAAACGCTCCTACTCTGCTCCATTGATTTTTTTTTGTGTGCATATGACAAATCATCCTTGACTTCTGCATTCAATAAAATCATTCCTGATTTATTTTAGAAACTACATCCATATAGAGCCGCTTCGTTTCTCCTGGATATACATTCACAGATCAGTAGACAGATAAATACAGATAAACTCACCCTCCCACAGGACCCGTAGAAGGCACGTTGGAGCACAGACCCCAGCTTGCTGTAGACGTAGAAGCATTTTAATGAGTCATATAGAAGATTAAAACAGGAGAATCTTTTCATTTCTACAGATGTCAGGATGATTTTAGCCTTAGTACGTCAGTGGTTCAGTTTAAGTTAAAACCATCGTTATTAAAAAGAATAAAAGGGAGTTATTATGTGCATCACAGATAACTTTTTTTTTTTTTTCTTTTTTTTGGGGAAACTCGCTTGAGCGGGAGGTGGGATGTGGACCCCCTGGACGGACCCCCCCACCCAGCCGCCCGCCCACCTGTGACCCCCCGTGAGGCTGGCTGGGTGCTCCGTGCACATACCTGGTTTGTTGGGCTAATCCTGGGACCTTAGTAAAGATGTTCATGTCAGCTCTGCGACGCCACAAGAAATCCCCTTAAATACAGCAAGGTGAGGCGGGCCGCAGGTACTAGAAGGCTCAGACCGGTTCTGCAACAGTCCTCGGGGCCCGGGACGCCATTGATATGCTAAACACACACACACACACACACACACACACACACACACACACACAGGACCACGCTCCGTGCTGCTGTCTCTCTGCACACACACACACACACACTCTGTACAAATGGCTGCAAAACACTGCAACCGCATGCAGTGCACAAAAACACACATGCAATTGTAATAGGTGTGTGTGTGTGTGTGCGCGCGTCTGTGTGTGCGTCTGTGTGTGTGTGTGTGTGTGTGTGTGTATGTGTGCAGACAAATATACAAACTAGCAAGAAAGAACACAGATTCTGTACACACAGACACATGCACAGCAACAGGTATATGTGTTTGTGCGTTTGTGTGTGTGTGTGTGTGTGTGTGTGTGTGTGTGTGTGTGTGTGTGTGTGTGTGTTTAGAGTGCAGTGCCAACAGTTTTTTTTTTTGGCTTTGAACAATTCAGCGTTTTCTACAACAATAGTGTGTAAACAATGCAGCGTATGATAATGGTGGTTTTCATGCTTTGTGCAGCCACTGTATTCAGCCAGAGGTCGTGACCCTGGGGCGGGGGGCTTCCTGTATGGCCGTTTCACCACCGTGAACCTGAACGCACGGATAACGGCTGGCACCGCTGTGAGTTTGTGATGTCACAACTGCACGGTCAATCACGACCATTCAAATCAGGCAGTTATAGGAGAGGCTCATTAATATGAATGCAACAGACAGACAACACGGCCTGTTCTCCATAGAGGTCCACAGGGAGGAGGCGTGTTAGTGACATCACAACTTCAGAAAAACAATCCATAACGATCCGACATTTTATTTAATGAAATATTTGTTGAGAAGTAAATTTAATTTAACAAAAAACACTGGTTCAGGACAAATACAAAGCAAATATTCAGTATCTGTATGTGGTGTAAAACTTAGTTTTTTTTATTGTGTCAATATGAATCTACGTTACTTGTCACACATATTTCGTATACACTACATATACCTACTTTTACTGTTTGAATTGATATTAGATAGGAGGAAACGTGTAGTGTTTTTTTTTTATAAGAACCAGGTGAGTAAATTACTTTTTCTTCTTCTTACTCCTTTAAAGTGACGACAAATGATTTAGTTTGAACCTCTGAGTCCTCTCCTGTATTATCATTTTCATTTGTTTCAGCTGTTTTACAAGTTGTTAAAGATGATTTGCAGCTTGATATAAAAAATTGAATTGATTGGACTATACGAGACAGGAAAAACTCTCTTTAATAAGATTAAAGACAGTACAAATATGGTTTAATAATATAATTATAATATTTGAATATTTAAAGAAGCAGAGAAGTCCTGAATCTATTAACCAGGTGCCTACATTACCCACAATGCAACACAACAACCACACTCAATGCATTGAGCTGATAACCTCACTACGTTATGACTCCAGATATTTTTATTTAAAACGTTGTTTTCTTCAGCCACAACCAAGTGACTTGTGAATTAATTTTTACACATCAGGAAACACACTTTAATGTGTAAAATCTGTATAATTCTGTATAGTTTACTTAAAATTGTAGGTTAAACATGTATTTTAAAATGCTATCAACTAGTTAAATATATATATATATATATATATATATATATATATATATATATATATATATATATATATATATATATATATATATATATAAATAATATTGGTCACATTTCTCTACACACACATCCTGCACCTTAAGTATGCATTAGCTATGTATGTGTACATGTGTGTATGTGCGTATATATATGCAAATATGTAAATATGTGTGTATGTGTATGTATGTAGGTATGTACCTGCATGTATGTATGTATATATGCTTTGCTTATTCATACTTTTTTCTTACTATTTATTAGTATTTTTTTCTCCATTCTTATGTCCATAATGCATACTGTGTATGCGGATCAACAAATTCTACGAATTTTGTACATAGTGTTGTGTATTTTTATTTTTTATAGTTTTTATTTTCTTTAGCTTTTATTTTCTTTTCTTTTCTTTACTCTGTACGCTGCAGTAACAGACAAATTTTCCCGTTGTGGGGTCAATAAAGTCATATCTTATCTTATCTCTTATCTCTATATTCAAGGTGGATTAAATATATAACATTTATAATTCTTTTTCAGTTTTGTGTCAAAAATCACACAAAGTTCAGATTTTTGCAAAAATAAATGGTACAAATGCACTTTAATATGACAAGAAACCGACATAAACACAAAATGTACGTTTTGAGAGACCTGATGAACCCTTCTTAAAACTGTATTCTAAACAGTTTTTTGACTTTCTCTCTTTCTCTTTCCAAACATGATTTGTCACCGACCCTTATACGCGATGTTCATGATGTGATTGTTCAGTCATTTCATCCTGGTGACATTTCTCCTGCACTGTCAGCACACATGACATTTACATTTAAAGACTTTATTTCAATAAAAACAAAAAGCCAGAACTCACATTTAATTCCAACATATTTTAATACACAATTTTTCCTAATTACCTTTGCCTCTTAAACTGCAAATTACATTCTTTTATTAAATAACCGACGACCACAATGCTCAGTTTCCTATTAACTAAGAGGGGGAGAAAACACTTAAAACACATTTTAATACATGTTTTTCCTAAATATCCTTTAACTTGCAAGTTGCATTAACTCCCATAACTGATATCTATCTGCAAACAGCATCCACATAAAAAACTCCTCTGTATTTGTGTGTCCATCCTGTGTGTGTGTGTGTGTGTGTGTGTGTGTGTGTGTGTGCGTTCAGGCCGCTCACATTCACTTTGCTTACAGCGTCAAAATCCCTCCTTGTTCCAAAAGATCTGTTTGCCCCAGCAAATTCACCCTCACACTCCACTGACTTCAAATGGACGGGTATTTGGCCTGTGTGTGCGCGCGTGTGTGTGTGTGTGTGTGTGTGTGGAGGCTGATGAATAGCAGCAAATGTCCTGGATGCCTCAGCGCGTTTGGCCCCCGTGCCGCTGGCCCCGGACCAGCCCGTGACGCTGGCCAGCCTCCACCAGAAGCTCCAGAAGCTCGGCGACGTTTCTTGCGTTTTGGAGCAGTTTCCAGGTCGGGGACAAATGCGGAGACGTGTGCAGCAGGTCAGGCGTGTATATGTGGCGGCCGATGGGTGGATGGATGGGTAGTTAGATGAGGGGAGGAGCGGGGTCGACTGGCCAGGGAGAAAACTTCTCATTTTGATGCACTTTTTTTTTTTTTAAATCTTATCTTATCTTATCGGAGATTCCCAACCAGCCTGAAATGTCGCTGCTCCTGACCGTGCTGGACAAGCTGGCTTATTTTCTGTCTCTCATAGCCTTCTGCGTCAGCGTGTCTTACAGCTGGCTGAAATGAAACTCTCCAGTGCATCTCTATATATTTATATGACGGGTTACATGTAGGGTTTGGGGGTTTTGGGTCAGGAAGGTTTTACCTAAAACCTGTGGACACCTGACCCCTCGGCGTGAGTTCACGCAGCTTTGCTTGGGATTTGCTGCCTTTTTCCCCCCTTCTCTCTGTTTAAATCTCCTGTTTTACGGCTCCAGGTGTAAGTGCAGACTCTGAGCTCCTCTCCAGACCGAACCAGAATGCCGCGGCGCTGCGTGCTGAGGCCGTGCCACGTCCTGGCGCTGATGCTGTGCGTGTCGGCCGCTGAGGACTTCGACTGGACCAAGAACGAGAAAACCTCCTTCTACTACGGCACCTTCCCATCCGGTAGGAGAACGACCCACAGGCTGCTAGAATAAACCCTCAGATGGGAAATAATCTCAGCACAAAGTGCGTTTGGTGGCTTTTCTGCAGCTTTTGATCATAAAACATCCGATGGATTTTAGTAAGTTGACTCTGAATGGGACATTGTTAAAACTGTCATAGGGTTTAACCATAAAAACTTGGTACCAGTTTAATTCTCTTAAATAGGTTAAAAAAAATAAAATACATGCAATCAACTAGTTTTTTATATTCTAGGTGGATTAAATATTTAGAGTTTATCATTCTTCTTTACACCATTTGAGTATAATGTGTGAAAAATAGCACAATATGGTGATTTTTGTAAAAATTATTGGTACAAATGGACTTTTAAATGGCAAGAAACCAACATTTTGAGAGAGCTGATGCATGCTTCTTAAAACTGTAAACCTGAAAATCATTAAGGCCTCATCTCTTAAGGGCTTTTCCCCCATGTGGGATTCAAAGTTTTTAGTTTATTTTATTTTTAAGCATGCATCTAACAAAAGAATCTAATCAATAGAATGCTTTGACAATCCAAAAAGATAAGTAGTAGAAGTAGGTGAGAGCAATATATAAAATAAAATTGACTTAATAAAACACAATGAAAGAGAATAGAGAATTAAGATGGAACTGTTATGACCTATTTATCCTTAAAGGTTAAAATTATGTGGATTATACCATAGACCACATGGGCAGTAAATATATTCCATATGAGGATGATTAGTCACTTTGGGACTGTAAAACTGTAAAAACTTGGTACATCATAGTTCAACTTTCTTAAAAAGTTTAGTTTTTTTTAAAGTTAAAAACACATGCTTTCAACTAGTTTTATATTCTATGTGGATTCAATATTTAAAATCTATCATTCTTTTTCAGTTACAAAATGCACAAAGTCATGCATTGTAAAAACAAATTGTTTAAATGGACTTTTACATGACAAGAGACCTGATGAATGCGTCTCAACCCATAAGAACCCAGACACATTTATCCTTAAAGTAAATTATGTGGGTTCTACATGGACCAAGTGGGTCACATAGAACACATTTATAAAGTTTTCTTCTGAATACTTAGTTTAACTTTCCTAAACACATACTATGAACTCATTTTATATTATAGGTGCATTCAATTTTACGTTTTTTTTTATTACATGTTTGACATTTTTGTCAAAAAAAAAGAGCATAAAATCATGATTTTTGTAAAAAAATAAATAAAAACGAATTAACCGCTAAATGTAAATCACACAAAATCATGATCTTGCCAAACATTTGTCACTGACTCATGTACCTAAATATATTCTATTAACCCATAAGAACCCATTTATCCTTAAAGGAAAATAATGTGGGTTATAACATAGACCAAGTGGACGAAATAAAACACATTTATAAAGGTTTAATATCAGAATAATACTTTTTACTCCCAAAGATCTGTATTTCTACATATACATAACATTGAGCATTAGTGGTAAACATATTCCATATCAGGATGATTAGTATCTGTCACTTTGGGACTTAATGAGTTAAGTTCAGACATAAAACCTCATAATGAAGAGTCTGGGGGAACCAACGTTCTTGTTACACCTGTGTAACAACACTGTGGGTTCTTATGGATTAATTCCTATATGTATTGTTAAATAAACTGTACAATAATATTAAATATACTGCAATATATGAACTTACACTACTGCAGGTTATCTATGCTACACGCTTTACAGTAAGTTGAATATTAGGGTCACGACTAACACTTATTTTAAATATTGATTATTACTATGCTTATAAAACTCCAGAAACTAGTGTAAATGTGTGATTGGTTCCTCGGGTGTGTGTGTTTCCTCGTATTAACGGTGTGTTTCCTGGTGCAGGTTTCTCGTGGGGGGCCGGCAGCTCGGCCTATCAGACGGAAGGAGCGTGGAACATGGACGGGAAAGGGATGAGCATCTGGGACGCGTTCGCCCACAGGAAGGGGAAGATATTCTCCAACGACACGGGCGACTCGTCGTGTGAGGGCTACCTGAAATTCAAGGTGAGAACAACGATAAATGTTTTTAGAAATATTCAACTGACTCAATTAAATTACATTAAGTTTTATGGAGATTTATTATCTTATTATAATATAAGTATTATAGCAAAATAGTCAGAGGACTAAGACTTATAAGACTTACATACAAGGATTCACAAGGATTTAAAGTCGTTTCCAACTGGATCAATGCAACCTATTTTCTGCTGTTCTTATTTTAAGGATGACATTACGTTGATGAAGGACATGAAGTTGAATCATTATCGTTTCTCCATCTCCTGGCCGAGGATTTTACCCAGCGGACTGATAGGTAACATACCTTCGGTTATTCTCAGGAGTGTTGATGAATGAATTAGCCATTTGCCTAATTATTCATTTGAGAGTATTTGATGTAAGAATTACATTAATATATTTGACAAAACAATTCACACTGAGGTACAGTAAAGGACACCATTTGCCATGTGTGCAAAAATAACACAATATGGTGATTTTTGTGGAAATAAATGGTACAAATGGTCTTTTAAAATGACAAGAAACCAGCATTTTGAGAGACCTAACGAATGCTTTGAAAGTTTTTTTCTAACTTTGACCACAGATGACCACATCAACGAGAAGGGAATCAAATACTACAGCGACCTGATCAACCTGCTGCTGTCCAACAAGATCACCCCCATCGTGACCCTGTACCACTGGGATTTACCTCAGGTGACAAAACTCTTGGTTTTCATTGGCCGACAGGGAAGCTTCGCCGAGGAAGCTAATGTGAACTTTACCCTCCGGCCGCTCAGGTTTTACAGGAGAAATACGGCGGCTGGCAGAATTCTAGCATCGTCAACTACTTCAACGACTTCGCCAACTTGTGCTTCGAGAGGTTTGGGAACAGGGTGAAGTACTGGATCACCTTCAACAACCCGTGGGTACGTGGAGCGGAGGAGGAATGGTTGGTGGTCACATTCTGCGGGTTTTATGCAGAACATAACAGAGACTTCTGTCTTGTTTTCTCAGTCCATTGCTGTGGAGGGATACGAAACAGGGGAACATGCACCGGGAATGAAGATGAAGGGAACAGGAGCTTACAAAGTGGCTCACAACATCATCAAGGTAAAAGTGGAAAGTGGCCGGAACTCACCCAGACGCCCAGAGTTCCCAGTTTCACTGCATGCTGGTGATTTAATAACAGTCAAACAATTGTTTAGTAGCTGCATTGAACTGATTTCTCTGCAGATGCTGCTTGTTCAACTTTAATGGAATTGTAGTTGTTCCAATAATACAATAGAAATCTTGCCAGAGCAGCTACAGGCATTTAATGTCTGACTATATGCAGATGATGCACTTGTGTTTGTTTTAACCCTTCCCCATCAGAAGCATTCACTGCATCATATTTAAGAGTTTTCGGGACATAAGTTTTACTTTAATAAAAGTAAAATAATACAATTAATGAACTCTCATACTTAAATTAAAATATATTTCACTGAAGACTTATTTAAATGTTTCTTCTGTCTTTGTCCCTTATGGAAATAATAATATAAATTAAAATGACACTGCTTCTAAAGTTCCAGTCTCTCCACGTACTCCTCCCCAAATCCTTTTTTTTTATCATTAGATTTTCTTTTGGCTAAAAAAAAGAGAATTTCTCCTTCCACTAGATCATTGTTTTAAACTCTAACAGGTAAAATCAGGCTTCAAGGTGACATTAACTTTCAGTTTTTTTTTTTTACTTCACCAGGCACACGCTAAGGTTTGGCACACGTATGACATGCAGTGGCGGAACAAACAGAAAGGTAAAAAAAAAAAAAACAGTGTAAAAACTGATGCTTCAGATCTACAGTTCTGATTGAATCTATTTATTTAACAACAATATTTATTAATGTGCGTTCAGGCCTGGTGGGGATCTCGCTGACGGCGGACTGGGGGGAACCGGTGGACGTCAGCAACCAGAGGGACATAGAAGCAGCAGAGAGATACATCCAGTTCTATCTGGGATGGTTTGCTACGCCTATCTTCAACGGAGACTACCCCCAAGTCATGAAAGACTACATCGGTACACTAGCCCAACTATTAATCTTTCTTACATTTATTATTCTATCTATCTATCTATCTATCTATCTATCTATCTATCTATCTATCTATCTATCTATCTATCTATCTATCTATCTATCTATCTATCTATCTATCTATCTATGGGGACGTTAGAGTGGTGATGTCATCATTAGAGTGGGGAAAGGAACAAATATTCCTCTGAAAAAAAAAATTCTAACTTGCGGCCACGGCCACAGTTTTCACTGTACATTAATGAGTATTATATCAAACATCGGCATGACCCTCCCGATTGCTCCAATGTGATTAAGAAAGCTGAGAGTTGTACGGTTTTGGCGCTATGACCCTCCAAGCACAGCTTCGCACTCTACATCAAAGAGCTGCAACAGGTGCGTGCGTATCCTAGTAACCGTCCCAGCTAATGCTGCAGGACAGACTGAGAGCTGATTGGCTGTTGGTTTATCCTTAATAACTTTGGATCTAAATGTCCGACACATACCAAACTTGGCAGTAATGATCAGAAAGACATCAGCATCCCACCTGTGGTGTTGAACTTCTGTATTAAACCACAGTAGAGTCCCGACGCCCAACAGCCCAGCCCGAACTCTCTAATTTGCCGTGGGAATTGTCTATTTTTCCAATATGATGTTCTTTCCTTCCACAAACTCGGCATTTTTTCAGATGTGCACATATGTTTTTTTTTTAATGAAAACTCATATTATCCACTACTTTGAACTTAATTTATAGGTCACATAAAATTAATTATAGTCTTAAAACTGTACGTTCATATTGATCAATTTACACGACACCAGTCTCTTTATGAACATGTTTACTGCCATAATATAATATAATATAATATAATATAATATAATATAATATAATATAATATAATATAATATAATATAATATAATATAATATAATAAAGAGGAGTCGTGACTACATAAGATGTAGGAAAGCAGAGAAAAATAGTCTTATACATAATTATATTAGTTAGTACATTAGTTTTAGCTAAGTTTAGTTTTTTAGAGTTTGACCCAGGTTTTTGATTAGTAGGTTGTTCAAGAAGTGCCAAATCAAATTATTGAATGAATAATGCATTAGTTTGACCCTCGACCCCCGACCCCCCAGGCAGGAAGAGCGGCCAGCAGGGCCTGGGGGCCTCGCGGCTTCCCGTCTTCTCCCCCCAGGAGAAGAGCTACGTGAAGGGGACGTGTGACTTCCTGGGCCTCGGCCACTTCACCACGCGCTACATCACCCAGAAGAACTACCCCTCGGGCCTGGGGGACAGCTACTTCGCGGACCGCGACCTGGCCGAGCTGGTGGACCCCCAGTGGCCCGACCCCGGGTCCGAGTGGCTCTACTCGGTTCCCTGGGGCTTCAGGCGCCTGCTGAACTTCGTCAAGGTGCGTTAACGCAAAACCGATCCAATTCAAGCTGTGTAAACATCTATAAAACGTTTTAGTTAGTTCTAGTGGGAAAAATGGAGTAAAACTATTTCAATATGTACCAAGCACAAAAAAAGTGGTAGAAACTAGAAAATCATATCATATCATCAAGCATATAGGAAATAGGTTAAAAAATAATAATAATTACTAATTCATATGTACATTGATAGTTTAATCCATACAGAAACATAAATGTAAATATGATAATTAGTGTTTGTTTTAGGTTTAAATCGCTGCTGTTGCTGTTAATTCATTATTTAAAAGGTTTTTTATTGTGATGTCACATCTGGACAATCACAGCCATTTAAATCAGCCAATCAGAGGAGAGAATCAATCAAATTAATTAATTAGACACAAAACCACCTGTTCTTTCTAGAACCAGAGAGAAGCTTTAGAGATTAGATATAAATCTATACTGAGATGATTTTGGTTCTTAAAACCAGAATATATATGTATGTTAAGGATACCACAATTACACGTTTTATGACTATTTGTCTATATTGGGGTTGGTGACAAATCATGTTTAGCAAGATGAGAAAGTCACAAACTTTTTCTCTTGGTTTATCTCATTTAAAAGTCCATTCGTCTTATTTATTTTTACAAAAATTATGATTTTTATGTGATTTTTTTTTACACGAAACATTAAATAGTGTAACCCAAAAAAGAATTTTAGGCTTTTAATATACCTAGAATACAATACTAGTTGCTAGCATGTGGTTTTAAATCTTTAAAACCTTTTAAGAGAATTAAACTATCACTATTGTCACCACCTGACACGTCTTCTCTTGCGCAAAAACAATTTAATTCCAAAACGAAATTTGTAGATTCCTCTTCATTATGTTGAATCTGAGAACCTCCAAAAGGGCTTTATTATTCACTGTTATTAGGTCTATTCCTCCAAACATTCTGGAGCGTCTAGACCTGGTCAAACACGTCTTCATTTGGTCAAGACAACTCATCATCTGCTCCTATTTATACTAAAGTCATCTCGAGACAGCACACAGGCAGATTACAGGCCTTTTACAAGAGTTACGGTAAACGTGAACTGGTTTGAAATGAAAAAAAATAAAAATGACGTGACTTTAACATCTCTCCAACAGACTCAGTACGGAAACCCCATGATCTACGTGACGGAAAACGGCGTCTCGGAGAAGATGATCTGCACCGACCTCTGTGACGACTGGAGGATGAAATACTTCAAAGACTACATCAACGAAATGCTCAAAGGTGAAAATAAGACAGGAAAAATGTTTTTTGTTTAATGAGAGGTATTGTGTTTATTTTTTTTCACACAAAAGACACATAAAAGTCACAGAAGCACATTTTCTAGTAGTTTTTCACATTGAAAATGGACTATAAGTGATGCATATAGTGATTATAGTAAAAGCTGAGCCTCATGCTGTATGTATGTCAGCAATGGAAAGTAACATACTTCACTACAGTTTTGAGATACTAGACCTTTTGAGTAATGTTACTTGATTATTTCTATTTGACGTCACTTTATACTTCCACTCTACTCCACTACATTTACCTGGCAACTTTTATTTTGACACAGAATACAATATTATAACAGGTTTTTATAATACAACACTATAACCAGGAATAATTTAAACCAGAAATACCGAGGTCATTAGCCAACATTAACGCTAAGCCCCCCTTAAACAACAATATATTCTTAAATCATAGGCTTAGATAAAGTTTTTTATTGAAAATAGAGTATAAGTGATGCATATAGTGATTGTAGTAAAAACTGAAAATAAACGGAAAATAAAATACTTGATTACACTTGACTTTTTGAGTCATTTTACTTGAGTCTTTCTATATCAGCTTTTTTTTAAATTTAATTTTATTTATTATTAGCTGCTTTTATTAATTTTTCTCTCCTCCGGTCCATGTTTCAGCGATGAAGGACGGCGTGAACGTGAAGGGCTACACGGCCTGGTCCCTCCTGGACAACTTCGAGTGGGACGAGGGATACTCGGAAAGGTTCGGGCTCTACTACGTGGACTTCCGGAATAAGAACAAACCCCGCTACCCGAAGGCCTCTGTCCAGTACTACAAACGCATCATCAGCTCCAACGGCTTCCCCAACCAGAGAGAGGTACCGGATTTTCATGACAATAATGTGCACTGTACTAAAAGGCTCAGTCTCAGTTCTGTGTGTCATTACTGTATTTAACACACACATAAGGAACCTAACTATAGGGGAGGGTTTATATACAGAAATAGAGCAGGAGCTAAACTGAGTTTGGTTGTGCTTTATTTAAGTATTGATTACAAAGTACTAACATTTTTTAATCATCACATGGTAAAACACACGGATAAAACAAGCACACAAGTGTGTGTGTTTAAAAATAGAGCGGGGTAATGTCATCAATCAAACCATCAAAGTCCTCATCCTCTGTTTCTGATTCCAACAGCAGCTAAATCTCCATCAAACATGCCAGCTTCACTTTCTTCACCATCAGAGTCACTTTCCTCTAAATGATGTGTTATAAACCGCTGGAAGTTGCTGTGCTACCATAGTCCTGGTCTGGATGGAGAAATGGCACCAAAACAAAATCACGAAGACAGAAACGTTCAATTTTCATTTCTTCTGCTAGCTTTACTGCTTTTAGTCGAATGCTGACCGTCAGAATGCTTCTCCCACTCGTTCTTTGCTCCGTGATTCACTGGTCCAGTCTCTGCTCTGTGATCCACTGATCCAGTCTTTTCTCTGTGATCCACTGATCCAGTCTTTTCTCTGTGATCTACTGATCCAGTCTCTGCTCCGTGATTCACTGGTCCAGTCTCTGCTCTGTGATCCACTGATCCAGTCTCTGCTCTGTGATCCACTGATCCAGTCTTTTCTCTGTGATCCACTGATTCAGTCTCTGCTCTGTGATCCACTGATCCAGTCTCTGCTCTGTGATCCACTGATCCAGTCTCTGCTCTGTGATCCACTGATCCAGTCTTTCCTCCAACTCGTACCACCTGTCTTATGTCTTAAACTCAGCTGTGTAGCTGATTTCCTTCAGTTTAAACTGTGCTTTATCAGCGTGTCTCTTTACCATTTTCAGGTTGTTAAAACAACGATGTTCTGCATAACGCACATCCCCGTTATTTTATCTACAATCCATGCCCACACTTCCCCTACATACATACATAGGGCGCACCGCACATTTTGGAGATAATATAAGACTTTAATGTGCGCCTTATAGTTGTGAAAATACGGTAAACCCCTTTAGAAAACACGCTGACGCCTGTTCAGGTGTAACGGTGAGGGTTTGTTTTCCAGGTGGAGAGCTGGAAGAGGAAAGCGGTGGAGACGTGTTCCTCCAGTAACCAGCTGCTGGCTGCAGGTCGGTACCGTTCACCATCACCACGACGGGCGGCGGGTGAGCCAGGCGGGGCCAAACAAAGGAAAATTCTGTCCCGAGGTTGTGATTTCACTAATCTAACAGGGTTTTTCTTTGTTTTGCCCTTCCAGCTAGAAGAAAGTCCCAGGGAGATCAGGAACATGCAGGGATGCAAAAGGCTTGGCCAGTGCATGATGAAGTTTAGGTACAAGAGTTGATGCTTCATCAACGTGATTCTCCCAACAACACCAATACTCTGTGCTACGTTATACTTTATACCTCTACTGCGTTGCAATTAGAGGAAAATATTGTGCTGTTTAACTCTACTACATTTACTTTACTACTTTACTGCTACTCAGTCTGTTACTTTAATTATCTGCAGTTTCTGTTTGCTTTGCAGATTAAGATCTGTAGGAACATGTGATCCATAATCAATAAATTGATATTACTTCAGGTGAAAGCTGAAAGTTTTCACATTTGTTCAACTCGAATCATCACGTGTCATTTCTGATCGAAAAAAGACCAAAAACCATGAATAGTGGTAGAGAATCATTTAAATTAATTGGACATTAAAAACCACCTGTTCTTTCTAGAAACAGAGAGAATCTTGGGGGATTAGATTTAAAACTATACAGAGATGATTTTTGGTTCTTAAAATGACAATATATATCTTGTTAATTTATATCACAAATACAAATAAAACTTGTAGAATATGGGGCCTTTTTTGGAGTTTAATCACAATTTGTTTTACATACAAACATTTTTGTTGGTTTCTTGTCATTTAAAAGTCCATTTGTATAGACAGTAGAAGTTTGGATTGGGGCTTCCAATAAAGCTTAAAGTAAATTTGCTCATTAGTTCCTCTGTATATTATTAATAATAATAATTAACCTCTTCATCATGGTTTGTAAAAATTCAGATTTAATGAACTAATTGCTGCTGTTTTAATTCACCTCCATGCGTTTACATTCATCTCCTGTGTGTTTCAGATCCGCTGATCGGCCACATGGAGATGGTCACAGAGATAGTGGTTCCCACCGTGTGCACGCTGTGCATCCTCCTCAGCGCGGTGTTTCTCATGTACCTGCTGCGTGGACGCTTCTGAGAACACACACACACACACACACGCACACACACACACACACAGTCGCATCCCGTTCTCACCATATCAGACCTTAGTGGCCTTGAAGCTGTAGAAATGAAGCTGAGCGTGACTCCAAAGCTGTAAAAAAAAAACTTGATCCTGTCCGGAGCATTTTGTGGATTTAACTGTCTTTGCCTGGTCTGTTTTGACACCTTTTTTTCAGGCTGTTACACAAAAAGGTTCAGAATAGCCAGTACCTGTCATAACTCCAGAAATATTTTATTCAAGCTTGGTATATGATTAATACTATTTTCTAACAAAGTGGTCACGTGTGGTTTTTGACGTAGTTTTAGAGGCTACACAAGGTTTTTGCAGAGAGGAGATGGTATATTGTCAGCAGGTTTGTAAAATGAAGAAATAAAGGGGTGAAGATGAACTTTTGTATTCTCTGTGGATCATTAAACTTCAATTAAATACATTTTTAAGACTAAAATGGTGCTGATTATTGAGTGAAGAAAAGGTTTTCTGATAATGTAAATGATTATGCCTATTGATGCTGACACAGTGGACTCATGAGGACACACAAAGGTGACAGAAGCACATTTTCTAGTAGTTTTTCACCCTGAAATAGTAATGGAGTAAAAGTAATGCGTATAGTGATTATTGTAAAAACTAAACCAGACACTTGGTGTATGTCAGCAATGGAAAGTAAAGTACTTAAGTACAGTTTTAAGGTACTTTACTTTTTTTTTTTTAACTTTTCTTGGGTATTTCTATTGGGTATTTTCCACTTCATTCACCTTAAGACTTTTATTTTGACACAAATTTTTTTTGTATAATACAAAACTGTAACCAGAAAAAATGTAAACCAGAAATACTGAGGTCATTAGCCAACAATAACACTAAGCTCCCCATAAACAACAATATATTCTTAAATCATAGGCTTAGATAAAGGAATCTTTTATTTACACAGAATTTGTACCGTTTGAAGATCTACCATTTATATTTCACTATCCATCCATCCATCCATTTTCTATCCCGCTTATTCCCTTTCGGGGTCGCAGGGGTCTGCTGGAGCCTATCCCAGCGCATTTATGGCGAGAGGCAGGGGGATACACCCCAGATGGTCGCCAGCCAATCGTGGGGCACACACACCATTCACACACCATTCACACACACACTCACACCTATGGGCAATTTAGATTTGCCAATTAACCTGAGCATGTTTTGTATTGTGGGAGGAAGCCGGAGTACCCGGTGAAAACCCACGCAGACACGGGGAGAACATGCAAACTCCACACAGAAAGGTCCCAGACCCAGGCCCCAAGGCGGTCTTGAACCTGCGACCTTCTTGCTGTGAGGCAACAGTGCTACCCACTGCTCCACCGTGTCGCCCTTATATTTCACTAAATGTTACTATATTCTATTATGTTGAAAATTTGTTCTATTAAGTAATCTACTATCTAAATTTATTTAAATTTGCACCAGTTTTGTATATATTTCCCCAAAAGTTAAACACATTCACACTCATTTGATCGAACGTCTGGGGGATTTTATTTTGAAAAGACTTCCCAGTGCATACCGGATGTCTAGTTTCTCATTTCCGTCGCCGGCGCCGCGCTGTTTGGTTCTTCGCTCCACCGGACAGTAACGTTATAACCGGTATAGTATTTAATTTAAATAACAGTGTGGTGTTTTATACGCAATCCTCATTATTGGTGTCGTAAGGTTTGATTCGTTCGTGTTGTTTGAATGTTTCGTTTCCGGGTTCCAGTTGACTTGGTAGCTCGGTTAAACTTTTATTCTGAGCTTTTATTACAGCTCTATTGTCGCTCAGAAATACTTGTGGCTCGGTCGTAACACGTCGGACATTGACGCCCTGTTCTCTCCGGCTGTCTTCCTAATTCTGACCTGTTTATTAGTATAAATGATCAATAACGCTTAATTTTTCACGGAGTTTTGGTTGAGTTTCCCGCGTGAATTGACGCAGTGGCGTTCAGGTGCCCCTCGGTTTTTCCGGTTTCAGAGCTTGGGAGCTTGTAAAAACAACATGGACAGAAGGAAGGGAAAACGTGTTGTATTTTATCACCAAACAGCACGTTGAAGCTGTTTCCACCTTTATATGATCGAATTTGTCCCAGAATTGTTGCTGCTACTATAATACACACATAGAATACACAAATGCATAGTGTTTAATGAGATCACTGAATGTCACACCTGAGTAAAGGTACAGAACGTTTTAAAAAATTAATATAGGTGTTAAAGTTACATATTGCAATAAATTAAATATGTTATTCAAACAGAACCAGAAAAGTTGGGTAGAACCTGATTTAAAAAAAACAAACATTTAAATAGATTTTGTTTTAGTAAATTACTTTGGTAGAAGTTAAAGTCACCTATTACAATATAACTTAAGTAAAATCTTAAATATGTTATTTAAACAGTACCAAAAGTGTTTGGTTAAATCTTTTTTTAATATATTATATAAATTATATAAATACATATTATACATTACGTAAATATTTAACATTTATATTATATAAAATTATATTATATGCTTATAACCAAACAAAAACTGCTAGTTTTCTACCAGTAGTGTTAATAGTGTGAATGTCAGCTCTTAATTCTAATATGGCTTAATCTGATTGGTGCAGTTGTTCTTTCTCCAGGACTAAGCCACTATGTCCGACCAGCTTGACGGTCCAGACTATGACGGCATGGAGGATGAAGCGTTCCCTCCCCTGCCACCACCTGGGTCGCCGGGTCTGGGAGGACAAGAGGACGGAGACCCTTTCACAAACGGTACGAAGCTGCCGTGAAAATCCGTGTTCAACACGATTCAGTGCAAGAGTGTCTGACGGTGATGTTGTCATGTGGTGTGGTTTGATTCATGGGTAGAAGACGGTGACACGTCGAAGCTGGCCGAGGTTCCTGCTGCTAAAAGGAAAGTGAAGAGGCCGCAGCCCAAACTGGACTCTAACAGGTATTTCACTACTGCACCTTCACATCATCCTGTTGCAGGATTAAAATCCATGCAGCTAAAATAGGTATGCAGACTCATTTTCTGATGTCAGGTAAATTGTGCACTTCATTATCATTCTCTTCAGGCTGATATCAGAAAGAGGACTTCCAGCTCTGCGGACGCTGTTTGATGGCGTTCAGTTTAAAGGCAAAGGCCACGAGGTGAGACCTGACAACACACAGCAGGCACTCGGTTGGTGGATGTAGGGTCATGTTTCACCTTATAGACATTAATTCAAAAAAGTTTTCTTGACGTTTGTGCTTTTCCGACCAGGCAGAGAACCTGCGGCTGCTGATGCAGAAGATGGAGAACTGGGCTCACAGGTTGTTCCCCAAACTGCAGTTTGAAGACTTCATCGACAAAGTGGAAAGGCTCGGCAGCAAGAAGGAAGTGCAGGTAGGACGAGGATTTTTATTTAGTATTTTTACAACATTCTATAGGTTCGTGCACTGCATTATTCACCTTCTTTTATTCCCCCCTGTGGCAGACTTGTCTCAAACGTATACGACTGGACATGCCACTGACACACGAAGACTTCATGGGTAACGATGGTAAGACACAAACCTTAAAAACTTTACTTTGCTGTTAAGGAAGTGGAATCAATGCAGTCCTTGATGGATGCTCAGTTACTCAAACACCAGCTGAAACTTGATGTTAATGTCACAGGCCACAAAAAAAAAAAAAATGTCCAAGATAAAAAAAAAAAAGATCAAGATTTCAGCTTTAAAATCTGAATCCATGGTTGTGTGATAAATGTTGAAGGTGAAGAAGCTGCAGCTCCTGGATCGCACCTGTTTGAGGATCTGGATCCATTTAGCGGAGGGAGGATCCCTGATAACTTGCCTGGCCCCGCCCACTCCACCCCGGCCCCAGCTGGTCCCGCCCACTCCAGCCCGGCTCCAGTTAGCCCCGCCCACTCAACCCCGGCCCCAGCTGCCCCCTCCCTGACTGAGGAGCAGCAGAGACGCATGGAGCTAAACAGACAGAGAGCCCTGGAGAGGAGGCTGGCTCGCCAGCAGCAGACAGGTGAGACGCAAAAATATTTGGATAACGGTGTCAAAATCAGACGCTCGCTAAACGAAAGATAGAAACAAGAAAAATCTGCAAGTATTTAGATTATTTTGATAATCAATTAATTATCTTGAGTTGGAAATAGTATAATATGACCTTTTTTGGGCGACATACTATAGTATGACCTTTTTTGGGCGACAAAGTATAGTATGACCTTTTTTGGGCAAAATAGTATAATATGACCTTTTTTGGGCGACAAAATATAGTATGACCTTTTATGGGCACCCATTGAGTAATTCTGTTTTATAGGTTCAGTCTTATTTTTTAAATATTAAAACATATCAAACCAGTGGTGTATAATATTTCATGAGGTGCTGTTAAATCAGAAGTTATTCTATTATCATTATTAAACAAATGTTTCCCGTCTTGTGCAGCAACACGTCATGTTATAATTCTTTTAATTCTCCCACCCACAGATCTCTCAGCTTCTCAACCTGTTGAAACATCGGTGTTAGACGTCCAACCCTCATCTGACCCATCTGCAGACGTCCTCAACGGTTCTAAAGACCAGGATGTGGAGAAGGAAGCAATGGAGGATTTTGACCTGCAGCCAATCAGCAGCAGCACTCAACAACCTGGAAAGAACCTGAAGTCCTCTGAGCCTCCTGCACAGTGTGAGGGAACAGAGACCAGAACTGGCCCAGTCCAAGAACTTGGCCCAGTCCATCAGCCCGGCACCAGCCCAGTCCATGAACCTAGCACCAGCCCAGTCCAAGAACCCAGCACCAGCCCAGTCCAAGAACTTGGCCCAGTCCAAGAACCCAGCACCAGCCCAGTCCATGAACCCGGCAGCAGCTGTGAGGACGGAGATTAACGCTCATTCAGTGGAACAGTGTCACTTCGATGGCATCACTTTCTTTTTTTCTGCAGTATGTGTCGACTCTTCTTTTTTTGTTGGGAGCCAACAACAGAACAACTTCAGAAATCCTGTTTCTCTCTTTTGATGGTTTTGGGCACATGTGTCAAACTCCTGGAATCCAGGAAAACTACAGGTTTTTGTTCCAACCAAGCAGTAACACCTGATTCTACCTAATAACCAATAGAGCCCTTGCTAAGGACCTTTATTAGTAGAATCAGGTGTGTTAGTGCTTAGTTGGAACAAAATTGCCCCCCCCCCTCTGGTTTAGGGTGATAATCTGTTCCATGATGATTTATCTGCTGCTCTATTTATAGAGCATTTTAATGATATAAACATCCATTTATTGGTTTGTCTAGCTGAAAGTGGAGGTATTTGGTTAGTTTCAGCTTATTATTGCATATTTGTAATTTTCTGGTATTTACAGGAAGGTGCATTTAGGAGTTAACAGTGTGATTTCTCTGATTCACAAGGTTTTACTACTCGCTAAATTCACCTGTCACATGACCTCTGTTTGCTCTCATCTTTACATACATGTCACTTAAACAATTATCACAAAATGACAATTGCTAAAGTTTTTTTTTTATGTGTTTTAATTAATGCTTGTGCTTATTAAAGTTGACATTACAAAAAAAAAGTATTTTCCTGTCATCAGTGACAACTTAAGATCAAACTCGAAATGTTATTTCTGGTGCATATGCAACTGTGCATATTTAAAACATGCTCTTAGTTCTTATTTTGTGGTGTGGGATTTCGAGTGTAGAATAAAAAGGAATTAACCTTGTTGAGACCAGTTCATGCAATGAATTCATCTAGGAGTTTATTTCTCTGAAAAGGTCATTTACACTTCACTCCACATGGTGCATATATATGACTTATCATTGTGTGCATAGCAGGGTAGTATAACATTTTATACTAGTATAACCTATAGTTTATGAACTATATACATATATAATCTGTTTAAACCTTATGCACATATCTCTCACACACACACACACACACACACACAGATAGTTCTCTTGAGAATTGACGGCAGACCCAAAGCCACTGGTTGTAGAGATCCAGAGAGGGGAGAGGACCTAGAATCAAGTGGACTCAGCAGGAAGCAGCAGCAGCGACATATGTCACTCAAAATAGGTCATACTATATTATGTCGCTCAAAATAGGTCATACTATATTATGTCCCTCAAAAAAGGTCATACTATAGTATGTCGCTCAAAAAAGGTCATAACATACAATTTCACTCAAAAATGGTCATACTATAGTATGTCGCCCAAAAAAGGTCATACTATACTATGTCCCTCAAAAAATGTCATACTATAGTATGTCGCCCAAAAAAGGTCATACTATACTATGTCCCTCAAAAAATGTCATACTATAGTATGTCGCTCAAAAAAGGTCATACTATACTATGTCCCTCAAAAAAGGTCATACTGTACTATGTCGCTCAAAAAAGGTCATAACATACAATTTCACTCAAAAAAGGTCATACTATAGTATGTCGCTCAAAAAAGGTCATAACATACAATTTCACTCAAAAAAGGTCATACTATAGTATGTCGCCCAAAAAAGGCAGCAGGAAGCAGCAGCAGCAGCAGCAACAGTGAAATCAAACTGAAATTCATCAAGCACAGAATGAAATTGAAGCTCAGGTGCCTGCAAAGAAACCAGAAGGAGCTGAAAGAAGTGGAGCTGAACCAAATGCATATTGGAATGAGGGAGTAGCATATAGCATATTATTGTATAAATATTTACACTCAGCTGTTACTTATAATTAGGTTACAGATAACAAAGACATAGAGAGGCTTTGTCACACAATTACTTGTATATGCATGTGATCGGGAATTGTATTTCAAATGACGATGGGAATTCTTTATTTCATGACTGTCATGAGTTTGTATGTTGCTGACAGCTGTATGGAATAAATGATTATTGGTAAATGTTATTTCCATGAATATTATAGCCATTTATTCTTTATTACAAAGCTTGTAATCATTCACGAATAAAGTTTATTTGAATTGAATTCTTCACGAATGCACTTCGGTGTGTTGACTGATTGAAACGAAACGGATTCACATGAGGATGATGATGAATGGCTGTGGGACCAAGCTTGGAACCTGAATGCATCACATCTCCTCTTTGTTAAGCTTGGACTGAGCTTTCACTGCTGGAATTTACCATTTTCTCCTTGCAAATAAATACTTTACTTATTTGAACAATTCCTGTTCTCTGGGTTTTCTTTTCCTGAAAATATAGTACAAAGTACACACATTTCCTTTGGGAAACTTTAAACTGACAGAAGTATATAATCAGTAAAAACTGCACCATTAACTCAAAACTGACAAGTGTTTTTTATTCATCTGTTCATTTAATTACAGCACATACACCATGATACAAAAATACTTTCTGTGGCAACCTTTTCTATCATAAAAAAGCATGAGCCATAATGCATGAATCATTTAAGGTAAAAACTAAACATATAAGTTTGTATTTAATGAAACACCATTTTTTTCCAGTCAGGTGATCCGTCTAAATATACAAAACTTTCTTAAAATACAAGTCAGTGGAAAATTCCGTTAAAAAAATGTAGATAATGATAAGACCAGGAAGGTGTTGAATAATTAAAATAAATTAACCACAAAGATTGTGATTATTTAAGACTCAGCAACCAGATCAGGAGCTCAGATCCTGGTGCTTTATACATGCTTTCATTAAACTTTTAGTTTGTGCTTCAATTCATGATGATTCATGTATTATGAGTCATTATTTATTAAGAAGCGTTAGTTTCATTAAATATCAGTGACAGATGGAAATATATTCCAGTGTGAGACTATCTCCTCCTTCTCACATGAACAATGCTATGTCCACCAGAACCTTTAGTCCTTTTTTAAGCCCCCACAGACCAACTAAAGGCAAATTTCACCTTCAAACCTGTTTTTACATGACAAAGGGTACATATAATAAATTAAACATTGCTTTACAAGAGCTCATTGTCTGGTCTGATATAGTTTTACTCACACAGTCGTCCCTGATATTTAAAGACTTTTCTGCTCTTACGCCGTGGAAGCGCAGACCCGGGTGGCCAGGCCCGGGTCCATCAGGGCCAGCTCCCTGATCTCCTCCAGGAGCGAGTACAGGTTGGGGATCCTGCTCTGGGAGAACTCCCTCTCCTCCCTGGAGAGCCGGGGCCGCTGCGCCTCCTTCTCCTGGGACGCCTCCTCGGCCAGACGCACCACCTCCTGGACCAGCTGGCTGCGGCCCTGGGAGCGGGGCTGCGGGGGCTCACTGGTCTGGTGGGGCCTGTCGCTGATCACCTCCAGGTTCAGAGAGTCCGCGTGGCAGCGCGACACCTGCACGGAAATACGCACCTGTGGAGAGCGATTATCAATGGAATTAAAAAAGAATGCTCCAGATCAGGGGGTCACTTGGTGCTAAGGTCCTTAGCAAGGACTCTAGTGGTTGATTAGTAGAATCAGGTGTGTTATTGCCCCACAGTAGCCCTCCAGGACCAGGGTTGGTGACCCCTTATTCACATGTATTCAGTGCGTATGTCGCTCAAAAACAGTCAAACTATACAATGTCACTCAAAAAAGGTCATACTATAGTATGTCGCCCAAAAAAGGTCATACTATAGTATGTCCCTCAAAAAAGGTCATACTATAGTATGTCGCCCAAAAAAGGTCATAATATAGTATGTCGCCCAAAAAAGGTCATAATATAGTATGTTGCCCAAAAAAGGTCATACTATACTATGTCGCTCAAAAAAAGTCATATTATAGTATGTCGCCCAAAAAAGGTCATACTATAGTATGTCCCTCAAAAAAGGTCATACTATAGTATGTCGCCCAAAAAAGGTCATAATATAGTATGTCGCCCAAAAAAGGTCATAATATAGTATGTTGCCCAAAAAAGGTCATACTATACTATGTCGCTCAAAAAAAGTCATATTATAGTATGTCGCCCAAAAAAGGTCATACTATACTATGTCGCTCAAAAAAGGTCATATTATAGTATGTCGCCCAAAAAAAGGTCATACTATAGTATGTTGCTCAAAAAAGGTCATAATATAGTATGTCGCTCAAAATAGGTCATACTATAGTATGTCGCCCAAAAAAGGTCATAATATAGTATGTTGCCCAAAAAAGGTCATACTATAGTATGTTGCCCAAAAAAGGTCATAATATAGTATGTTGCCCAAAAAAGGTCATAATATAGTATGTTGCCCAAAAAAGGTCATACTATACTATGTCGCTCAAAAAAGGTCATATTATAGTATGTCGCCCAAAAAAAGGTCATACTATAGTATGTTGCCCAAAAAAGGTCATACTATACTATGTTGCCCAAAAAAGGTCATACTATAGTATGTTGCCCAAAAAAGGTCATACTATAGTATGTTGCCCAAAAAAGGTCATACTATAGTATGTTGCCCAAAAAAGGTCATACTATACTATGTCGCTCAAAAAAGGTCATACTATAGTATGTCGCCCAAAAAAGGTCATACTATACTATGTCGCTCAAAAAAGGTCATACTATAGTATGTCGCCCAAAAAAGGTCATACTATAGTATGTCGCCCAAAAAAGGTCATACTATACTATGTTGCCCAAAAAAGGTCATACTATAGTATGTTGCCCAAAAAAGGTCATACTATAGTATGTTGCCCAAAAAAGGTCATACTATACTATGTCGCTCAAAAAAGGTCATATTATAGTATGTCGCCCAAAAAAAGGTCATACTATAGTATGTTGCTCAAAAAAGGTCATAATATAGTATGTCGCTCAAAATAGGTCATACTATAGTATGTCGCTCAAAAAAGGTCATACTATAGTATGTCGCCCAAAAAAGGTCATAATATAGTATGTTGCCCAAAAAAGGTCATACTATAGTATGTCGCCCAAAAAAGGTCATAATATAGTATGTTGCCCAAAAAAGGTCATAATATAGTATGTTGCCCAAAAAAGGTCATACTATACTATGTCGCTCAAAAAAGGTCATACTATAGTATGTCGCTCAAAAAAGGTCATAATATAGTATGTCGCCCAAAAAAGGTCATACTGTAGTACGTACAGTATAGTATATGATAGAAATCTCCAGAAAACATCCTGGAGTCACATGACTGACACTGTCAAATATTAAATCCTCAATAAACCAAACTTTATAGGAACCAGGACCAGCTTAAACAACTTTACCACAGTTCTCTTTCATAGCTGGTCAATCAACAGCTGAGCGACTAACCGTGATGTGGTCGAACAGCCTGAAGGTGGAGGAGCCCCCGCTGGAGGTGGTGGTGATGTGGTCCTGGTGCCGCCGCACGGAGCCGCTCCGCCACTCGCAGCCTCCGTCCTGACCTGCACACACAACCTGACCCTCCCGGTTCTTCAGGTACACTGGCCCCTTCACGCCATATCTGAGGAAAACGAGGGGAGGATCATTCTACTTTCTGTTGGTGATTTACAAGATCACGTTTCAAACAGAAATGACGTGTCACTGTTTTGGATTACGGAACATTGGAAATTTGGTGAATGGCCCTTTTCAGTTTCTAGTTGAGTACCCCTGCTATACTCAAAAAAGGTCATACTATACTATGTCGCCCAAAATAGGTCATACTATAGTATGTCACTCAAAATAGGTCATACTACACTATGTCACTCAAAATAGGTCAAATTGTAGTATTTCACTCAAAAAAAGGTCATACTATACTATGTCGCCCAAAAAAGGTCATACTACACTATGTCGCCCAAAAAAGGTCATACTACACTATGTCGCCCAAAAAAGGTCATACTATACCATGTCGCCCAAAAAAGGTCATACTATACCATGTCGCCCAAAAAAGGTCATACTATACCATGTCGCCCAAAAAAGGTCATACTATACTATGTCGCCCAAAAAAGGTCACACTATACCATGTCGCGCAAAAAAGGTCATACTATACTATGTCGCCCAAAAAAGGTCATACTATACCATGTCGCCCAAAAAAGGTCATACTACACTATGTCGCCCAAAAAAGGTCACACTATACCATGTCGCCCAAAAAAGGTCATACTATACTATGTCTCCCAAAAAAGGTCATACTATACTCTGTCGCCAAAAAAGGTCATACTATACTCTGTCGCCAAAAAAGGTCATACTACACTATGTCTCCCAAAAAAGGTCATACTATACTCTGTCGCCAAAAAAGGTCATACTACACTATGTCTCCCAAAAAGGTCATACTATACTACGTCTCCCAAAAAAGGTCATACTATACTCTGTCGCCAAAAAAGGTCATACTACACTATGTCTCCCAAAAAGGTCATACTATACCATGTCGCCCAAAAAAGGTCATACTATACTCTGTCGCCAAAAAAGGTCATACTACACTATGTCGCCCAAAAAAGGTCATACTACACTATGTCTCCCAAAAAAGGTCATACTATACTCTGTCGCCAAAAAAGGTCATACTATACTCTGTCGCCAAAAAAGGTTATACTATACTATGTCGCTCAAAAAAGGTCATACTACACTATGTCACCTAAAAAAGGTCATACTACACTATGTCGCCCAAAAAAGGTCATACTATACTCTGTCGCCAAAAAAGGTTATACTATACTATGTCGCTCAAAAAAGGTCATACTACACTATGTCACCTAAAAAAGGTCATACTACACTATGTCGCCCAAAAAAGGTCATACTACACTATGTCGCCAAAAAAGGTCATAATATACTATGTCTCCCAAAAAAGGTCATACTATACTCTGTCGCCAAAAAAGGTCATACTACACTATGTCTCCCAAAAAGGTCATACTATACTATGTCTCCCAAAAAAGGTCATACTATACTCTGTCGCCAAAAAAGGTCATACTACACTATGTCGCCCAAAAAAGGTCATACTACACTATGTCGCCCAAAAAAGGTCATACTATACTATGTCTCCCAAAAAAGGTCATACTATACTCTGTCGCCAAAAAAGGTCATACTATACTCTGTCGCCAAAAAAGGTCATACTACACTATGTCTCCCAAAAAAGGTCATACTATACTCTGTCGCCAAAAAAGGTCATACTACACTATGTCTCCCAAAAAGGTCATACTATACCATGTCGCCCAAAAAAGGTCATGCTACACTATGTCGCCTAAAAAAGGTTATACTATACTATGTCGCTCAAAAAAGGTCATACTACACTATGTCACCTAAAAAAGGTCATACTACACTATGTCGCCCAAAAAAGGTCATACTACACTATGTCGCCAAAAAAGGTCATAATATACTATGTCTCCCAAAAAAGGTCATACTACACTATGTCGCCAAAAAAGGTCATACTACACTATGTCTCCCAAAAAGGTCATACTATACTATGTCTCCCAAAAAAGGTCATACTATACTCTGTCGCCAAAAAAGGTCATACTATACTCTGTCGCCAAAAAAGGTCATACTACACTATGTCTCCCAAAAAAGGTCATACTATACTCTGTCGCCAAAAAAGGTCATACTATACTCTGTCGCCAAAAAAGGTCATACTACACTATGTCTCCCAAAAAAGGTCATACTATACTCTGTCGCCAAAAAAGGTCATACTATACTCTGTCGCCAAAAAAGGTCATACTACACTATGTCTCCCAAAAAAGGTCATACTATACTCTGTCGCCAAAAAAGGTCATACTATACTCTGTCGCCAAAAAAGGTCATACTATACTCTGTCGCCAAAAAAGGTCATACTATACTCTGTCGCTCAAAAAAGGTCATACTACACTATGTCTCCCAAAAAAGGTCATACTATACTCTGTCGCCAAAAAAGGTCATACTACACTATGTCTCCCAAAAAGGTCATACTATACTCTGTCGCCAAAAAAAGAACATATGATACTTTGTGGCCCAAAAAAGGTCATACTATGATATGTCGCCCAAAAAAGGTCATACTATAGTATGTCGCCCAAAAGACGTCATACTATACTATATCGCCCAAAAAAGGTCACAATATACTATGTCACTCGAAAAAGGTCATACTATACTATGTCGCCAAAAAAAGGTTGAACTATAGTATATAGCTCAAAAAAGTTTATTTTGACCTAATCCCACACACCATCCTGCTGCTACAAATCCTCAGTAGAACACTAATTGCTTTAACAACCTAAAGTGAACATCTCCTTTCTATCGGTCTGTAGTTTTCTTACTGTGGGACATATGCCAGCACGCCGTTGTCACGGATGGCGTAGATCAGCGCGTCGGCCACGCAGCACTGGTCCTTCTCAGGGTCTTTTTCCTTGAAGTACAGGCACTGAAACAGCTGCGTGGACAAACTCTGGGCGAGCTGGGCTGCCTGGAAATGAGACAGAGGTCAGGGGTCAGGAGGCATGGAAACGGATGGAAATCCTGTTAATGATGAACCACAAGAACGGAGCCGACCCGGTTCTTGTTGTTGATGTGCTGGGCCAGTTCCTCCAGTTCTCTGTTGCTGTCTATCGCTTTACCGGGGCCCGACCTGTTGTCTATGTCGATGGCTGCGGTGAGGAGGCGATGGACCACGATGTCGGCGTAGCGGCGGATGGGCGACGTGAAGTGTGTGTAATAGTCTAGAGCCAAACCTGATAAAAAAAAAAAAAAACAGTAGGTTGAATATAGAGGGGGGAAAATCACAAATTCTACTGAATATTGCTGCTGCAGGTTAAGAAACATCTCTTGTACCATAGTGGTAGTACAGGTCTTGGGACACTGCTCCGGTGGAGAAGTACATGGCCTGAGACATGGCCTGAGTGGCCATCATTCTCAGCATCCTGTTTACCAGGGGGTCCTGGGGGTCCACGGCCCTGTCCAGAGAGTCGGCCAACGCCTTGTTTGACCTGCAGGGAGACGATTATTCAATCGATTAACACATCAATGTGCACACATACTCTACATCACCAGAAGTATTGACTCACCTGCCGTGACTTGCATATGAATTTAAGTGGAATCCCATTCTTAGTCTACACGGTTCGTTTAACTTCAATCATTAAAAGAAAGAGGCTTATGAAGCTTAAAAAGAAGGTAAGTCTCAATATCACAAAAATTACAGGCATGTTAAGTGTAAAAGCCTCTGGATTACAGATGGTGGACATTTAAGTTGATTAGTCATGTGATATTTTTGACCAATTAATAAGACGATTTAATTGAAAAATCAGTACATTTTCTTTCAGCAGATATTTTTTTTATCTCACACCTAAGCCCATAATTATTCATACCCCTGTAAATACAAGGAATTTCTTTATTTTCTCATTTACAAATTAGTATTTCGCTTCAGTTTTTACTTAAATAGGACACAAAAGAAAGTCTGAAGCCATAATTGATTTGTGTTTCATTAGAATGTGTAAGTGAAAAACAAATGACTATGATATAGAAAGCTCCTGGCAGGGCATGCTGGTAAATCTGTCTTTATATATACACTTTATAGCTGAAAGACTTTCTTTGTTGATCTATTTAAGTGAAAACTGAGGTGAAATACTAATTTGTAAGTGAAAAAAATCAGGAAATCCCTTTTATCTGACAGGGGTATGAATCATTTTGGGCTTAAATGTATGTAAGACGTCTTAAAAAACATCCTATGTAACCAACGTATGTCTTGGTTTGCTGCAGCATTCTCATTCCTTTAACTGCAACTATGCAACTCCACTGCTCTAGAGTCCAGTGGTGGTGCGTTTTACACATCTGCATATAATGCTTTGCATTGCCCTCTGATCTCTCTGCTCGTGTAGATTCTCACTCATCCAGTTCATTGTAGGAGTTACTTGTAAGCAACTGGACTTTTCCTTGCAGCTTGAAAACGTTTCACCTTTCATCCAAAAGGTTTCTTCAGTTCTGGCCTGAACGTTGTCGTCTGTTCGTTACCTGGTGTCGATGGCGAAGCCCCTGGCGCCGGCGCTGTCCACCAGCTGGCCGAAGAACTCCTGCCGGGGGGGCGGGTGGTGCCTGAGCAGGGCCTGGTGGGGGAAGGCCTCCTGGATCTTGCGCGCCACCCAGTGGTTGGCGTAGATCATGCACTCGGCCACCGTCTCGTGGACCTCCAGGGGCTGCCGCGGCACCAGGGCCGTGATGTTCCGCTCGCCGTCCAGCTGGGCGCGAACCTGAGGGGGCGGGGCACACAAAAAGTTAAGTTTCTTTTCTTTTAGAGACCTGTTAATGCAAATATTGACGGATAAGCATGCTACTTTTTTTCTTCTTCAAAAGACAGTTTTACTTTAAATTTTTTCTGTTAACTCAACTTTGTAAGAAGTGAACAGATAAAAAAAAAACACTCCATGACATATCCACTATTTTCTGCTGACTGCACATTGTAAGTCGATGGACTTTGGGCTGAGAGCCACAGGAAGCTTTATTATTTAGCCAAATATTAAAGCAGCCTTCAGGACTATAGATTCCTCAGAGGCCGTTAATGCAAAATTATTTCAGGTCGTGTCATTTATCTCGTATACAGTCTGAATAAAATACATTTTAAAGCGTTCAGTATTGACCATACAGGCTCACTGGCCATGAGGTATGTTCACAATAACCACTCCAGTAGATGATATAAATAATCGTTATTCTTTTGCACTCGCTGACATCCGCTTTATCACGACTCTGTATCACACCGTCTCTAAATAAGGTGAGATACGGTTTGTGGGGGGGGGCTTCAGATATCAGGTTTTGACAAATAACCAACATGAAAACTGTCACCAGTTCCACAGCGTTTCACACAGTCGCTGTCGCTGTATTACAACCAAAATTACCTTGTGATCTTGTATAGGATTAACGCCTTTCTGTGTCGCATGTGTCGGGTTTTAAATAAAACCAATCTGGCTTTATGCTCCATTGGCACAAACTTGCTGAAGCAACCATTACCTAAAATATAACTATATGCTTCACTAAAAGCCCAAATGCAAACCGTTATAAACCTCTTCAGATGATTATTTCTTTCCTGTAGTTGAGTGAAGCCCTATTAGGCTAATTTCTTTCCTATTCCTTTCTTTTATTTCTCTCATATATTGTTCACTAATGAGTCTAAATGTGTGACAGTGACTCTTCTCCTCCTCCACCTGTCAGGTGTTTCATATCTAGATGCTGATTGGTCAGCTTGATTATTACAGGCGTCCTTAGACTGGCCTCAATAAAAGGCCACTCTGAACCAGTTTAGTTTTATTGGGGGTCTTGAGGACTCAGAGGACATCATTGACTCAGACCAGCGTGTCTGTTTGGGAATTAATTAAGCTTATTAAGTTGTTTATATTCAGTTTTTACCAGGAGACAGAAAAGTCAACAGATTTACACGTGTTTATGTGTCTATGGTCGTATTAACCTGCTGAAACAACAGGTGGCGTCACATGAGGGGGTGGACCCTGTCATTTGGTAGATTTACTGTGCTGCTTTTAAACTGAACAAACGTCCGACTAGATGCACAAATTTTATATTTAGCTAAGCTTGATTGAGCTCTGCGTGTAAAGTGAAAGATTCTGATGTAATTTTGGGTGAAGGACACAACAAAAAATCTGTTTTGCTCTACGTAACCTGATGATTTTTTTCCCACCTAAGCTGAGGGAAATGCCCGTCAGTAACCCTGTCATTTGTTAGATTTTCTCAGCTGCTGGGGTTTATATTTCCGCTAAGTGTACAACATATCAGGGTAGCCGTTTAGTCCTAAAACCACTCCTACCTCCACTCCCTCCAGCTCCAGCGCCCCCCCTCGGTCCCGCTGAGCTCTGAGGTGCCGGGCCACGTGGGTCAGCCCCTCCAGGGCCTGGACCAGCCGGGCCAGCCTGGCGTCCGCCTCCTCGGGGCCGAGCCCGGCCAGCTCCGGCACCGGGGCCCGCTCCCCGTTGAGCAGGGCCTGGGCCAGCTCGTAGTGGAGCTGGTAGGACGAGCGGATCAGCGTGCGGCCGTACCACACCTTCTGCACGGCCAGGGTGCGGGCGTCCAGCTCCCACATCACGCTCATCGCATACCTGCAGGCGGAGGTGAAAACACACACATGTAACGAAGAGCCAGCGTGTTCACGCATACACATACACTACCATTCAGAAGAAAAGTAATGAAGATGACATTTAAATAATCAGAAATACACTCAACTTAATTTCTTAATTCACACGTACATTCACGCCGTCACATTTTATTTATCACATGAGTTGCAAAATGAATAGAAAATACAGTGAAGACATTGAGTCACAAAGATTTTATTTAAAATAGTTTCTCCTTCATAACTTTACCTTGCTTTAACAAGGGTTTTCTAATCATCCATTACCTTCTAATGCAATTATCAAACACACTGTACTATTAGAACACTGGAGAAATGGGGCCTCTTTACACCTATGTATGATGTTGCATTACAAACCTTTGCAGCCTGCTTCTACTAATAAACCAGTAGAGTCTTTATTAAGGACCTTCATTAGTAGAAAAGGTGTGTTACTGCCTGGTTGGAATAAAACCTGCAGCCACAGTAGCCCCCTGATCTAAACATTGTTAATGCAGTAAATGATTATAGCTGCAAAATGTCTGCTTTTTAATGCAATATCTACATAGGTGTAAATAAGCCCTTTTCTCCAGTGTTCTTATGGTACAGTGTGTTTGATAATTGCATTAGAAGCTAATAGAGGATTAGAAAGCCCTTGTGCAAGTTTGAAGAAAAAACAAACAAAAATCATTGTAACTAAGTGTCTCGACTATATTTTCTATTCGTTTTTCAACTCAATTGATAAATAAACATCAATGGAAAAACAAAAAAATTGAAGGAAAACAAAATTTCAAATGTCAAATAAAAAGAGATAGGTGTATAGAGGCCCATTTCTCCAGTGTTCTAATGGTACATTGTGTTTGTTAATGGCATAAGAAGCTAATGCATGATTGGAAAACCCCTGCTCAATAATGCTAGAACAGCTGGTTAGATGGAGGAAAGCAGCATTTCAAATGTCAATTAAAAATCCTCGTTAACGTCTTTGTTTCCACCGACCTGTCGACCCCCCCCAGCAGAGAGCAGAGGTCGGCGCTGAGGACGGCGGGCAGCATGTCGTACCGGCGGTCCGCCAGGTAGTAGGTCGTCGCCCTTGGATCCCAAAACAGAATCAGAATATTAAAACGACGGAAAACGTGATAAGCGTTCAGCACCTCCTCTGCATCGCCTCCACCACCGTCTGTATTATTAAGGAACAGGGCCACGCACGGATCAGCAGTAATTATTGATAATGCTGCGAAATAAATAAGTAAAAATGCATAAATAGACGTTCCCTGCATACGTTTTTACACCTGAGCAAGAGCTGAAAAGCGACAACATTTTATTTCGCTTCTGAGACAGACAAGAGTTGTAAAAAGTCAAAGTTGACCATGAAATACAACCGGAGTTTGAGGCAATAATATCAAGTAAAAAAATAAAGGAGGATACGACCTTGGTGCAGCGAATGGGGTTATAAATAACAGAGCCACACCACAGGGATAACAACACCATTGTTGTTCCTTCAAGACTGCAATTTCGGTTTAATAAGCGATTTCTGTCTTTTATTCTATTTTAACCTCTTTTTTATAGTTTTTTTTCTCAACAAAATAAAATGCATGATTTACATATGATCAACACAATATTAGATGCATTTAGTGCAAAAATGTTCTTTTTCTAATTCACTCCCACTCGAGTTTTTCAATTTGTTAGAATTAAATAAAAAAATGTATTACTTCAATAAAAAAAATATTTTTATTTAACTGCTCATTACAGAAACATCAGTGCTATTTTTTGTCATTTGTGCTATATGTTGGTTATTTGTGTTATATTTTCTGTCATTTGTGCAATTTATTTTGTCATTTTTTGCTTTGTTTTTTTGTGCTATAATTCCTGTCATTTGTGCAACTTTTTGGTTATTTGTGTTATTCTTTGTCATTTGTGCAATTTTTTTGTCATTTGTGCATTTTTTTGTTATTTTTGTTTTGTCATTTATGCTATATTTTCTATCATTTGTGCTATTGTTGTCGTTTGCTCTATTTTTGTTATTTTGCTATATTTTGTCATTTGCGTTATATTTTCTGCATATGTGTTTTTTTTGTGATCACATTGTTATTCTGCACAACGTGGTTAGAAAAATCATAATTTGTGCATTTTTTTTCATTTTTTGTCATTTTTGCTTTGTAATTTGTGCTATTTTTTCTCATTAGTGCTTTTTTGTCATTTATGCTATATTTTGGTTATTTGTGTTAAATTTATGTAATTTCTGCAATATAACAGCATATAACATGATGTTATATCCAGCATATAACATCATGTTATATGCTGGATATAACATGAAAAATCATGTTTTATCCAGCATCATTGCAAATACTTCAAAACAGTTCTCTGTTCGTTAATAAAACCAGCCCCCCCACCTGGTATGTGCCTCCAGGTCGGTGAGTGACCCCTTGGGAACAAAGTGGGTGACGTCAGCGATGTGCACCCCCAGCTCCAGCAGCGCCCCCCCGCCGAGGCTCCGCAGCGACAGCGTGTCGTCCACGTCCTCGCAGCCCTGGGGGTCGATGCTGAACACCAGGTGGGTGTCCCTGAGGTCCCGCCGCCCCCCCATCTGGGCTGGGTCCACCTGCCACGGCTTCTCCGGGGAGTTGACGGGCATTTCCCTCAGCTTAGGTGGGAAAAAAATCATGAGGTTACGTAAGGACACAGGTGTGCATCACCAGAGCAAAACAGATTTTTTGTTGTGTCCTTCGCACAAAATTACATCAGAATCTTTCAGTTTACACGCAGAGCTCAATCAAGCTTTGCTAAATATACAATTTGTGCATCTGGTCTAGACTTGTGTTCTTGTCTCAGTTTAAAAGCAGCACAGTAAATCTACCAAATGACAGGGTCCACCCCCTCATGTGACGCCACCTGTTGTTTCAGCAGGTTAATACGACCATAGACACATCAACACGTGTAAATCTGTCGACTTTTCTTTCTCCTGGTAAAAACTGAATATAAACAATTAATAGTTAATAAATTCCCAAACAGACACGCTGGTCTGAGTCAATGATGTCCTCTAATAATAGGATGCAGGTTTCCTGTTGTCTCTCTCCCTTTTTTAAGTAACAGTGTGAAAAAAACACTGAACCTGTGCAAACACTGTTTTTTTTCCTCTTTTCTCTATACTTGTCTTGAGAAAATCTAATTCCACTAGCATAATCAAAGTGTGTTAATTCCACTATGAAAAGTCCAACTCAATCTGACTAAGGCGTATACATGAATTATAAACATCCAATCAGCAGATTAACACAATAATATTATTTTCTTGAGTGTCATGCAAATACTCTGTTTGTTAATTCAATAAATACTGAACAAAAATATAAATTCAGCGCTTTTGTTTTTTGCTCCCATTTATATTGTTCACAAAGGAGTGTTCTGAGTCCCCCAGACCCCCAGTAAAACTAAACTGGTTCAGAGTGGCCTTTTATTGAGGCCAGTCTAAGGACACCTGTAATAATCAAGCTGTCCAATCAGCATCTAGATATGAAACACCTGACAGGTGGAGGAGGAGAAGAGTCACTGTCACACATTTTCACTCATTAGTGAACAATATATGAGAGAAATGGAGATTTTTTTGTGTGTGTAGAAAATGTTTTAGATCTTTGAGACCAAAAGCAAAAGTGACCACTTACATTTTCGTTCAGTGTGTCTGATCATAGAGCGAGCAGCTTCCTCTCTCTTCCTACCTGTGCGTCTGAGAACGAAGGAACATGGATGCTGTTCTCTATGAGGATGGTCTGGACCTCAGTCTCCAGCTCTCCAGCCCGACCCAGGACCCTCACACTGTGTCCGTTAGGATAGAGCGACGTGCTTTCCCATGAGTCAATGCGCACCACCACTCTATGATCCTGGAGACGGAGGGAATACAAGGTAGAATCTGGATCATGTTGCTGGAGGATGAACTCCTGACTAACTAGGTGTAGACCACCAGGTCCTGACTAACTAGGTGTAGACCACCAGGTCCTGACTAACTAGGCGTAGACCACCAGGTCCTGACTAACTAGGTGTAGACCATCAGGTTCTGACTAACTAGGCGTAGACCATCAGGTTCTGACTAACTAGGCGTAGACCACCAGGTCCTGACTAACTAGGTGTAGACCATCAGGTCCTGACTAACTAGGTGTAGACCACCAGGTCCTGACTAACTAGATGTAGACCATCAGCTCCTGACTAACTAGGTGTAGACCACCAGGTCCTGACTAACTAGGTGTAGACCATCAGGTCCTGACTAACTAGGTGTAGACCATCAGGTCCTGACTAACTAGGTGTAGACCACCAGGTTGTGACTAACTAGGTGTAGACCATCAGGTTGTGACTAACTAGGTGTAGACCATCAGGTCCTGACTAACTAGGCGTAGACCATCAGGTTCTGACTAACTAGGCGTAGACCACCAGGTCCTGACTAACTAGGTGTAGACCACCAGGTCCTGACTAACTAGGCGTAGACCACCAGGTTCTGACTAACTAGGCGTAGACCACCAGGTCCTGACTAACTAGGTGTAGACCACCAGGTCCTGACTAACTAGGTGTAGACCACCAGGTTCTGACTAACTAGGTGTAGACCACCAGGTCCTGACTAACTAGGTGTAGACCACCAGGTGACTAACTAGGCGTAGACCACCAGGTTCTGACTATCTAGGTGTAGACCACCAGGTTCTGACTAACTAGGCGTAGACCATCAGGTTCTGACTAACTAGGCGTAGACCATCAGGTTCTGACTAACTAGGCGTAGACCATCAGGTTCTGACTAACTAGGCGTAGACCATCAGGTTCTGACTAACGAGGCGTAGACCATCAGGTTCTGACTAACTAGGTGTAGACCATCACCTAGTTCTGACTAACTAGGCGTAGACCACCAGGTCCTGACTAACTAGGCGTAGACCACCAGGTTCTGACTAACTAGGTGTAGACCACCAGTTTCAGGATTTCTCCACTGTCTCCTGTCATATATACAGTCACATATCTATGTGGGTCTAATGGATTCTAGAAAGTTGGACTTATTGGACTTAAACTGCTTCATATTTCAACAAAAATGAAAAAAACACGTTTTAAAATTTTAAAACAGTAGTGTGGATGAACTTAATTTTCACACAAAGAACCATACAGAATGATAATATAATTGTTTTTAATGTTAATGCTCAATGCAATAAAATATTTAAAACAGGTACACTATTTATAATTCAGATATATTCAGGTTTTAATTCTGTTCTGATAAAGTGACCGAGACTCAACCTCGATAGTCCACATTAATTAACCTACTAATTAATTAACAGTTGCTCTAGTTCAGGCCTTTTTAAATAATTGATTGAGTCCCTCACAGAGTAAATTAATCATAGCCATCATGACAGAACCCAAATCAGACCTGCAGGGTGTCGGCCTGCTGCGTGCTGATCCGGATCTTGGGGATCCGGTTATCCCAGGGGACGGCCAGGATCCGCTGGGAGTTCCTGGTCTGGGACCTACAAGGTAGAATCTGGATCATGTTGCTGGAGGATGAACTCCTGACTAACTAGGTGTAGACCACCAGGTCCTGACTAACTAGGTGTAGACCACCAGGTCCTGACTAACTAGGCGTAGACCACCAGGTCCTGACTAACTAGGTGTAGACCATCAGGTTCTGACTAACTAGGCGTAGACCATCAGGTTCTGACTAACTAGGCGTAGACCACCAGGTCCTGACTAACTAGGTGTAGACCATCAGGTCCTGACTAACTAGGTGTAGACCACCAGGTCCTGACTAACTAGATGTAGACCATCAGCTCCTGACTAACTAGGTGTAGACCACCAGGTCCTGACTAACTAGGTGTAGACCATCAGGTCCTGACTAACTAGGTGTAGACCATCAGGTCCTGACTAACTAGGTGTAGACCACCAGGTTGTGACTAACTAGGTGTAGACCATCAGGTTGTGACTAACTAGGTGTAGACCATCAGGTCCTGACTAACTAGGCGTAGACCATCAGGTTCTGACTAACTAGGCGTAGACCACCAGGTCCTGACTAACTAGGTGTAGACCACCAGGTCCTGACTAACTAGGCGTAGACCACCAGGTTCTGACTAACTAGGCGTAGACCACCAGGTCCTGACTAACTAGGTGTAGACCACCAGGTCCTGACTAACTAGGTGTAGACCACCAGGTTCTGACTAACTAGGTGTAGACCACCAGGTTTTGACTAACTAGGTGTAGACCACCAGGTGACTAACTAGGCGTAGACCACCAGGTTCTGACTATCTAGGTGTAGACCACCAGGTTCTGACTAACTAGGCGTAGACCATCAGGTTCTGACTAACTAGGCGTAGACCATCAGGTTCTGACTAACTAGGCGTAGACCATCAGGTTCTGACTAACTAGGCGTAGACCATCAGGTTCTGACTAACGAGGCGTAGACCATCAGGTTCTGACTAACTAGGTGTAGACCATCAGGTTCTGACTAACTAGGTGTAGACCACCAGGTTCTGACTAACTAGGCGTAGACCATCAGGTTCTGACTAACTAGGCGTAGACCACCAGGTTCTGACTAACTAGGCGTAGACCATCAGGTTCTGACTAACTAGGTGTAGACCACCAGGTGACTAACTAGGCGTAGACCACCAGGTTCTGACTATCTAGGTGTAGACCACCAGGTTCTGACTAACTAGGCGTAGACCACCAGGTTCTGACTAACGAGGCGTAGACCATCAGGTTCTGACTAACGAGGCGTAGACCATCAGGTTCTGACTAACTAGGCGTAGACCATCAGGTTCTGACTAACTAGGTGTAGACCATCAGGTTCTGACTAACTAGGTGTAGACCACCAGGTTCTGACTAACTAGGCGTAGACCATCAGGTTCTGACTAACTAGGCGTAGACCACCAGGTTCTGACTAACTAGGCGTAGACCATCAGGTCCTGACTAACTAAGCGTAGACCACCAGGTTCTGACTAACTAGGCGTAGACCACCAGGTCCTGACTAACTAGGTGTTGACCATCAGGTCCTGACTAACTAGGCGTAGACCACCAGGTCCTGACTAACTAGGCGTAGACCACCAGGTTCTGACTAACTAGGTGTAGACCATCAGGTCCTGACAAACAAGGCGTAGACCACCAGGTCCTGACTAACTAGACGTAGACCATCAGGTCCTGATTAACTAGGCGTAGACCACCAGGTCCTGACTAACTAGGCGTAGACCACCAGGTTCTGACTAACTAGGTGTAGACCACCAGTTTCAGGATTTCTCCACTGTCTCCTGTCATATATACAGTCACATATCTATGTGGGTCTAATGGATTCTAGAAAGTTGGACTTATTGGACTTAAACTGCTTCATATTTCAACAAAAATGAAAAAAACACGTTTTAAAATTTTAAAACAGTAGTGTGGATGAACTTAATTTTCACACAAAGAACCATACAGAATGATAATATAATTGTTTTTAATGTTAATGCTCAATGCAATAAAATATTTAAAACAGGTACACTATTTATAATTCAGATATATTCAGGTTTTAATTCTGTTCTGATAAAGTGACCGAGACTCAACCTCGATAGTCCACATTAATTAACCTACTAATTAATTAACAGTTGCTCTAGTTCAGGCCTTTTTAAATAATTGATTGAGTCCCTCACAGAGTAAATTAATCATAGCCATCATGACAGAACCCAAATCAGACCTGCAGGGTGTCGGCCTGCTGCGTGCTGATCCGGATCTTGGGGATCCGGTTATCCCAGGGGACGGCCAGGATCCGCTGGGAGTTCCTGGTCTGGGACTGACCCCCCTCCCTGAGGGGGAAGGTGACCACGTAGTCCCTCCAGTTCCTCTGCAGGATCCCCACCACGCGGCCTGAGGGATTAAAGGATTAGATAACAGCAGAAAATTCTACAATTCAATTGCGTAAATCTGAAACTAAAAATTAATGTGTTTTTTTAAATTTATCTTTATATTTCTACTTCTTTTACTTGTTTTTATGAAGTTTCTGAAGGCAAAGGTGTTCATAGCTTTTCCAACAGAATGGTGACAATATGCAAAAATCAAATATAGTGATCACTGCACATTTTCATAATTTTGTTGATATGAACGTGTAAAAAAACAAACAAAAAAAACCTTTAAATACATTTAAAAGATGTGTTTATGAGATTTCTCTATGTGTACATTTTGTGTTCACATTGGGTTTTTGGAAACTTTAAAAACACGTTTACCAGGTTTATCTAAATGTACATTTGACATGTCATGAATGAAATGTATGTACATTTTGTCATTTAAAATTTCTAGCGTTTTTTAATTTTTTTTAACAAAAAAAAAATCAAGATTTAATGCTTTTTTAAATTTTTTTATTTTTACACGAAATGTCGAATGGTGTGAATTTTAAATATTTAATTCATATTCATCGTTGATATCTGAGAATGAAGTTTTTCCCACCATCCAGTAGTTATAACTGGCCACATGATGGCACTGTCTCTTAACTTCAGAATAAATTGGATCAGTTTAGTAATTTTTTTAAAGATATTTTTCCATCAGACGGACGATAGAGCTGAGTCCCACCTGTTGGCATGAGTTTATTCTCGTCCTCGCCGCTCTTCTCGTCCCCGTGCCCCTCGGTCAGAGACGTGATTTTCCCTTTCCACTCGCCCTTCGGCAGCAGCTCCACCGCCACCACGTCGCCGTGCACAGCCCGGTTGCGGTTCTTGTTACCGTGCACCAACACCTCCCTGCACGCATCTGCAGCAGGAAGCACCAAGAGGAAGAGAGTCAGAGAAAGAAATAACGAGGACGATCAAACAGAAACATGTTGCTGAGGTTTGTCACCTGTGTCTTTGTTGGTGAAACCCTCTGGTCTGACTGAGGCTTCATTCTGGGACCGGTACTTGTTCACATTCAGTGTACCCTGTTAAAAATAATAATAAAGATCATTGTTATTCATACCTGCATTTAGTACCAGGACAGTCAAAATGATTTAAAGCTGAAGAATGTAAAAGATTTGGTAAGAAATGTAAAATATCCATTCTGTCTTCAAACGTCTCTTTGACTGATATAATTTATAGTCGTATCAGTGGCCTGGAAATAAATGTTATTAAAATAAGAAAAAATTAAATATGAAGAAAAAAAATAAAAGCATAATAAATGGAGAAATACAAATTTATTTGCTCATTTAGGTTAAAAGTGTATATGTATATATTACATTTTTTATATTTGATTATTAAATAATATATATATAGAAACAAATACACAAATAAATATGTTTTTTTCTTATATATATATTTTTTATTAACTTTAAGGTAAAGTTGTTCACCGTGTTTCCAAACAGCAGGTGACAATATGCAAAAAATCATTTAAATATGGTGATAACTGCATTCATTTATTGATGAAGGTTTTCATATATTTATTAAAAGTGTATTTTTTATATTTATATATTGGATATTATGTATTTTTTTACATTTATTTATTAATAACTATATACAGAAACAAATACACACATTTTTTAATTTTAATTTTTGTATATTCCTACTTTTTTTTATTTTTTTTTTTACTTGTGACAATATGCAAAAATGTGACAGAAACTAATGTGTAAAGAATAAAAGGAATGTTTTGTATAATAGGAAAATTTCAACATTCAAATACATAAATCTGAAACTTTAAATACGCGTTTACCAGGTTTATCTAAATGTACATTTTGTGTTTACATTGGGTTCTTGTCATTTAAAATGTCAAGCGTTTTTTTAACAAAAATCATGATTTTATGCATTTTTTTTTATTTACATGAAACTTCAAATGGTGTAACTGGAAAAAACAAACATTTTAAATATTGAATCCACCTTGAAAAAAAAACTTGTTTTCATGTTGTGTCTGCTTTTATTACCTTTTACGATGATATCTTTACATTTGCACATGTCGATGCACTGTAGACCTTTAAAATCCACCTGCTACACACAGACACCTGCTGCTCTAACTAAAAACCCATTCGACACCAACGTACCTGGATGTATCGGCCGGATTTGATTCCGGCCTCCAGGACCTCAGCGGGCAGATGTTCGGTGAATTCCTTCTCCGTGCTCACGCTCTCCTTCTCCTGTAGCGTCTGTGAGATGGAGGCGTACAGGTCGTGGGCTGCAGCCAGCTCCGGCCAGAAGTTGGTCAGGTAATCCTGGAGAAAATAAAGAATGGGTGAAGATATTTCAGGAAAATTTCTAACACTAACTGGGTTTAACAGGAAAGGTCTCAACTCTGTCCTGCAGTTTCATATTACATAATAATACATTTTGAGTTTAGTTCATGTGTGCTATTAATGACTATTAATTATTACAGTATTAACATTTTTAAAGAAAAGAAAGCATTTCACACAGCCAATAATGTGTTTAGCATATACAGGATTTTTCCTTACATTAAATTAAAAACTTTTGTCAAAATTGTTTGGGGGTGATGAGTGTTATCCCTGATATATTTGTCTTATTCGTGACCCTGAATCTGAATCTGAACTACATAAAAGTCAAAATTTCTATTTTTAACCCCGTGCATTAATTGTTAATTGCATTGAGCGGCGCTAGACAAACTGGAGTCCTTTATAACCACATTTTGGTCGGATGTTTCGAAACGGTTCAATATAAAGACGCCGGGGAAAAAAAAGGAAACGAGGAAAATTTACTTACTCACACAGACGGAAAAAATAATTCGTCCCACTTCGCCACGCTACCCTGACAGGCACCAGTTCAGTCCTCATCATTCATCTCTGCTGCTCTTATAAACTACAAAGTCTACTCTGGGTAATTGAAATGCATCTGCAAGCTGTAATACACTCTCACACACACACACTCTCACACACACACACACACACACACACACACACACACACACACACACACACACACACACACACACACACACACACACACACACACACACACACACACACACACACACACACACACACACACACACACACACACACACACACACACACACACACTTTTTATCGATCAATCCTCTTATCAGCTCTCAGCTAGAACTAAATACCTCCATTTCTCTGTCTGCTCGGCTACGTTATAAATCTACTTATGCTAAAGCTAATAAGTCCATGTTGCACAGATTGATCCGTTTGCTCTGATTTGCCTTTATTTTATGCTGATTTCCATAATAATAATAATAATAACAGACAAGACTAATAAATGACTGGCATTTCCTCTGAATAAGCTGTTTACAGGATTTTTGTCAGGCTGTTTCTGTGATTCATCACAACTCTTAGTCACAGTCTGGACACTTTATCAAAACTTAGACTTTACTTTTCAGATTTATTTATTTTTGAGGTGTAACAGAATGACGTCAGAACACTGAGTAATCTATGCTGCCCTGACAAATGTCATATAGATTTGTTATATACACGTGTTTAGGTGTTCATCAGTGTTTTATTCTTGATTTGTTAATGTGATAATTCATAATAATGGGGGGGGGGCGGTGCTTTGATTATATAACTAGTCAGCTTTCAGTTATATGATCATATAATAATATATTATTACAAGTATTATATAAACTAATATAATGGTTGTAACTTTTATAAAATTCATGCTTTCTACTGATATCAGAAAATACTTATTGTAATTTATTTGACATTAAAAGCAGTGGGCGGATTAAACGCAGTGAAGCACACACACACACACACACAAACACACACACACACCCAGACGCACACAGACACACACTAGCTCACATGCACACAGACGCACACGCACACACAAACAGACACAGACAGACACACACACACACACATACACACACAGACACAGACAGACACAAACACACACACACACAAACCTTAACAGACACACACACACAGACACACACACACACACACACACACACACACACACACACACACACACACACAAACCGTCACAGACACAAACACACACTCACACACACAAACAGACACACACACACAAACTGTCACACACACACACACACACACACACACAGACACACACACACAAACTGTCACAGACACAAACACACACTCACACACACAAACAGACACACACACACAAACTGTCACACACACACACACACACACACACACAAACTGTCACAGACACACAAATTCACACACACAAACCATTACAGACACACACGTTCACACACACATACAATTATAAAATCAAAATCCAAACAAGTGGGTATGAATGAAAAGACATTCATACTCATCTGTATGAATATGAAATATGCTGCAACTAGTTCATTCAAGATAGATTATTAAAATTGGGAAATGGCAAAAAAAATTATAAAGAAATTGCATATGCAATTTATTTTAGAGGCCGGAATAAAATCTTTAAATTTATTTGAATTTTTCTGACATCATCAGGTATTTTCTTCTGATTAAATCCATAAAATATAAAATTTCCTGAAAATTGTCACGTGTAAAGGCCTCATCTCTCCTCGTCAAACCATCAGTCTTCAGGAGAATCATCTGTCAAACTTAACAAGCTCAGAAGAGACTTCAGGAGTTCTCCTGTGGGGACCTTCGAGTTCCTGGGATCCACAATCACGCACGAACGCAAACATATTTTTTATTATTTATTGTCGTGTACCTGGACGGAGATGACGTACACGCCAGAGTTGAGGCTGCTGTACTGGGCCACGGCGTCCTGGTCTTCTGTGATCATCACCACGTCCATCAGGCCGGCCAGGTGGTTGTAGTACCACACTGCTGCAGAGTACACACACCTACACACACACAGTAAATTCACCACTCTAAGTACACAGTGCTCCTCGACAGCTTCACTATTATACAGTGAATGGATTGCATTTTGCATTTTGCATAGAGACTGCTCACACACATTCATACAGTGATGGCGGCGGCTGCACAAGAAGAAGCTAAACATTCACACACCAAAGAAACTAATGTAATTATAAATTAGGCAATTTTAATATTATTATTTAAATCCAACAAGACGCGACAAAACAAAAGACAACACTGAGTGTTCCAGCTGTTTGAAGTAGTTATAAAAGTAATGGCTACTGCAATTAAAATATAAATAAAATATAAATATATAAATATAACAGCTTCAAATGAGGTTGACTATAAGAACCTGTGGAGTGACAAGTGTGTTAATGACTGAACCTCTGGAGCTGCCCTGGTTTTACTGATGGTTTTACTGATGGTTTTACTGGTTCTGGTTTTACTGATGGTTTTACTGGTTCTGGTTTTACTGATGGTTTTACTGATGGTTTTACTGGTTATGGTTTTACTGGTGGTTTTACTGGTTATGGTTTAACTGATGATTTTGGTTTTACTGGTTATGGTTTTACTGATGGTTTTGGTTTTACTGGTTATGGCACACGTGTCAAAGTCAGGTCCTGGAGGGCCGGTGTGGCTGCAGGTTTTTGTTCCAACCAGGCAGTAACACACCTGATTCTACTAATGAAGAAGGGTTCTAGTGCTTAATTAGTAGAATCAGGTGTGTTACTGCCTGGTTGGAACAAAAACCTGCACCAACTCGGCCCTCCTTTGACACCCCTGGGTTATGGTTTTACTGATGGTTTTTAGTTTTACTGTTTTGGTTTTCCTGGTTATGGTTTTACTGATGTTTTTTTGGTTTTACTGGTTATGGTTTTTGGTTTTACTGGTTATGGTTTTACTGATGTTTTTTGGTTTTACTGGTTTTTGTTTTACTGATGTTTTTTTGGTTTTACTGGTTATGGTTTTTGGTTTTACTGGTTATGGTTTTAGGTTTTACTGGTTATGGTTTTACTGATGTTTTTTGGTTTTACTGATTGTTTTTGGTTTTACTGGTTTTGGTTTTACTGGTCTTGGTTTTACTGGTCTTGGTTCTACTGATGGTTTTTTGGTTTTACTGGTTATGGTTTTACTGATGGGGCGACACGGTGGAGCAGTGGGTAGCACTGTTGCCTCACAGCAAGAAGGTCGCAGGTTCAAGACCGCCTTGGGCCTGGGTCTGGGACCTTTCTGTGTGGAGTTTGCATGTTCTCCCCGTGTCTGCGTGGGTTTTCACCGGGTACTCCGGTTTCCTCCCACAATACAAAACATGCTCAGGTTAATTGGCAAATCTAAATTGCCCATAGGTGTGAGTGTGTGTGTGAATGGTGTGTGAATGGTGTGTGTGCCCCACGATTGGCTGGCGACCATCTGGGGTGTATCCCCCTGCCTCTCGCCATAAATGCGCTGGGATAGGCTCCAGCAGACCCCTGCGACCCCGAAAGGGAATAAGCGGGATAGAAAATGGATGGATGGATGGTTTTACTGATGGTTTTTGGTTTTACTGGTTTTGGTTTTACTGGTATTGGTTTTACTGGTTTTGGTTTTACTGATGTTTTTTTGGTTTTACTGGTTATGGTTTTTGGTTTTACTGGTTATGGTTTTAGGTTTTACTGGTTATGGTTTTACTGATGTTTTTTGGTTTTACTGATTGTTTTTGGTTTTACTGGTCTTGGTTTTACTGGTTTTGGTTCTACTGATGGTTTTTTGGTTTTACTGGTTATGGTTTTACTGATGGTTTTTGGTTTTACTGGTTTTGGTGTTACTGGTCTTGGTTTTACTGGTTATGGTTTTAGGTTTTACTGGTTATAGTTTTACTGATGTTTTTTGGTTTTACTGTTTTTTGGTTTTACTGGTCTTTGTTTTACTGATGGTTTTTGGTTTTACTGGTTTTGGTTTTACTGATGGTTTTTGGTTTTACTGGTTTTGGTTTTACTGATGGTTTTTGGTTTTACTGGTTTTGGTTTTACTGATGTTTTTTTGGTTTTACTGGTTATGGTTTGACTGATGGTTTTTGGTTTTACTGCTGGTTTTACTGGTTATGGTTTTACTGATGGTTTTGGTTTTACTGATGGTTTTACTGGTTATGGTTTTACTGATGGTTTTACTGGTTATTGTTTTACTGATGGTTTTTGGTTTTACTGATGGTTTTACTGGTTATTGTTTAACTGATGGTTTTTGGTTTTACTGATGGTTTTTGGTTTTACTGGTTATTGTTTAACTGATGGTTTTACTGGTTATGGTTTTACTGATGGTTTTACTGGTTATGGTTTTACTGATGGTTTTACTGGTTATGGTTATACTGATGGTTTTACTGGTTATGGTTTAACTGGTTATGGTTTTACTGATGGTTTTTGGTTTTACTGGTTATGGTTTTACTGGTAACGGTTTTACTGGTTATGGTTTTACTGATGGTTTTTGGTTTTACTGGTTATGGTTTTACTGGTTATGGTTTTACTGGTAATGGTTTTACTGGTTATGGTAGGGCGGTCACCCCCCCTCACCTGGTCTGCCACTTCTCCTGGCTCTCGCCTTTCTCTCGGGGACGGTAGGAATACTCCTGAAACTCGTTGGCGAACAGCACGCAGTCGTGTCGAGGGTCTTTCAGCAGGTTCCGCAGACGATTGTATTGTCTGACGAGGCCACAAACAGAAAAAAAATTATATTATTAATGTCCTAAACATGAAGACTTTATACTATAATAAAAACAGATGATTAAATATAAATATCCTGCAGTTACAATGACCTGGACCTTTATTCATCAAATTCTAACCTCTAACTTCTGATCTTGAATCCAAGTGAGATATCGGAGATGTTTTTATCCCAACTAAAGACTATACACTATACACTTTAGAAGCTGTACAATGAAGAAGAAACTCAAAACGTCATCATACACACAATTCACTCACACACACATGAACACACACATATACCCACTTATCCCTTATATACAGTCCATGGAGGGACACACACACAATTCACTCACACACACATGAACACACACACTTGCATGTGAAGTGGAAAATTGCAATTATTGACACGCTGTGGCATCAGCATACAGTATATCCTCTACCAGCTACACCTACCCAACACTATTAAAAGTGAAGCCTCTTCATATTAATGATGCAACATTTTTTTTAGAACAGCAGCGTAAGCAGAAGTCAATGAGAGACTGGAATGGGACCAGGGGTCATGTGGGACCGCGTATTTACAGTATTCATCAAGTTTGTCAGAAGCACTCCTGCATGTTTTTTTTGTGTGAAAGATAAATTAAAGGCACAGGTCGGATCACGCTTAGCTTTGTCAGCAGCGGCTTTGATATAATGAGGTTGACCTCTGCTCACTCGTTACAGGGGTGGGTGGAACATCAGGATCGGCTTAACGAGAAAAAAGCTTTAATAGGGGAAGAAAAGGTTTTGACCACTAGAGCTGTCCTGTCTCATGTGATATCTGTATACAAAATTATACAGATTTTACCTGGGCGACAAAAGTGGATCCAGATCACTCACTCACTCACTCACTCACTCACTCACACACTCACACACTCACACACTCACACACTCACACACACACACACACACACACACACACACACACACGTCACACACACACACGTCACACACACACACGTCACACTTCACAGTTTTTGATGTGTTTTCCTATAAACTACAACAAGGCTGTACTATACAAACCACTGTTAAATGAATAAAATCCAAGGAGATAATCCCAGCGTGAGAATTTAATACAGGTACATCCCATTTACAACCGTGTGCAAGCTGAAATGACTCCCATAGAACAAAACTAGATTTAAAAGATATAACGGTACGAATCCTCCCCCTACCTCTTCCCTGGCTGAGGAGGATTGCTGCTCTCATCAAAGTGAACATCCTGCCCAGACGAATCTTCCCAGAGCAGCAAATGATCCCTATTCTGTTATCAAACAAGGTTATCAAGGTGCTGGAAGGCTGACTGGGTTCCTTTATCTGGAGAAAGAAAGGAAGGAAGCCCCGACTGGAGATGTCAGAACTCCAGATGTGGCTGGCTGTGACGGGGGCTGAGATGGACCGAACATGAGACTCATCATCTGGGGACAGACGAGCCCCGCCAGGAGGTTGTAGATTCTCATATTTGATCCGCCACATTAAATCCTCTCAGTCCAAATGTCCTTTTGTTTGTGGCTAACCTTAAGCCTTTCAAGGGCCTCTGTACTAATCCTATCAGTTTAAGTCGAAGCCTGGAGCTTCATCCGTATTAAAGAGGACCAGTGCTCGGATAACATCAGCCCCACTTACTCCTATTGTGGACGGACCAAACTTTCCAATTTATAAGATGGGTAAAGGTATATATATATATATATATATATATATATATATATATATATATATATATATACATATATATATATATATATATTAAAAAAGATGCAGTGAAAGGAATCTAAAGCAGATCTTTGTATTTCAACAAAGGAAAAATAAGAAGAAAATATAAACTTTCCCCATTTTAAACAACGTCTGTGGCCATGTCCATCCTTTCATCCATTTTTCTATACCCACTTATCCCTTATATACAGTCCATGGAGGGACACACACACAATTCACTCACATACACAAACAAACACACACACAATTTTGAGCATCCAAATAACTTAAGCATATTTTTGGACTGTGGGAGGAACCTGGAGAAAACCCACATAGACACGGGTCCTTGAACCCCTATGACCTTGTTGCTGTGAGGCCACATCTGGGCCATTACTCCCTGGTAAAAACCAACAAATCGTCCACTCTGTAGAATAATGAGCTCGCGGCTGAGGTGCTGCTGAGGAGCTGGTGTACCTGCGTCCCTTGCTGTGCTGCACACCCTGACAGGCGGTCTGAGTGAAGACGATGCCCTGCAGCTCCCTTAGCTCCAGGATCTCCATGTAGTCCACCACCACCCCCACATCGGGCACCACGTAGTGGACCAGATCGCCCGCTAGCACCTTCCCGTCTGTTTGGGGATAAAGGAGACATTTGACTACTTATTTGTAAAAGTGACAGAGTTGGATTTCTACGATCATTTAGGCTAATATACTAATATGTTTTTTTTCCCTTCAAAAATAGATGATTTTCAATTGAGACAATTTTCTCTTGTTAATTAATGTTAATTATTATTATTTAAACTGCTAATCAGATAAAAGTGTGCAGAAGTAGATTCTCATTACCTTACAGTTGTTTATAGTAGATGTGATATACCACTTTTATAGGAACTATTCAGACTAACATCCTAATAATTATATCTTTAATAATTATTGCCTTAAATAAAAAATACTTATTCAGAGTGAAAGTAATTGGCTTAAAGTATGTGTTTTTCTTAGCATGTTTTGAAGGTTTATCTCATCATCTAGAGCTGCATTTAATTATAAAATGTGCTATACAAATAAAGTTTATTATTATTATTATAATTATTAAAATACACAAAGTGAGAAGTTAACACATTGAAAACAGGCTTGGCTTTTTTTTACAGATTTGATTTTTATTATGATTAAATAGTTTATCGGTTGTACAACTACAGATTATAACCAGATTAACATAGAACCAAATCATAAACCTGTTGAATAGGAGGTTGTGCATCTTCAAAAATAAAAAATAACAGGATATTAAGCAGTTGTATGAATAATCGATGTCAGCTCGTTCAACGTCAAAGAAACTGTCACGTCAGGGAACATTTAACACACATTGTCATGCTGTCACCTGCAGAGTGTGTGTGTGTGTGTCTGTGTGTATGTATGTGTGTGTGTGTGTGTGTATGTATGTGTGTCCATTATTTACCGTTCACGCAGTTCGCCTGACACAGCGAGCTGTAGCACGGGACCTTCTCCCGCAGATAATGTTCCCGCACCACACGCACCTTCCGGCCGCGGCAGCTCTTCAGATGCAGGATCCTCTCCGTCTTTATCATATTTTAAACCCACTCTGACTCATATATATGTGTGTATATATGTATAGACCTCCGCTTTCTCTTATTAAACCTGCTGTTTTATCATGAGGCGGGAAATACACAGCACAACAACAACACTCAACTTCAGGGAAGTGCGCCGGAACACGTCCGATGACGTCATGACGCACGCTGTGCGTCGCAAACGAAAGATCAGTTCACGTACTGTTGGACTGTAGATATGTTTATGTGGGCATGTTTAAAAAAACATTTTGAACGTTCCTCCAAAGTATAAAAGACCGAAACATGAAATAAGCTATGATTTATTTTTTTTCTTCTTTATGTAGCACCGACTTTGAAGAAAAAAATCAAACCATATCTCCAGTTATCCTGATATATTGCCGCTGAAGTATTTCTGTCCTTTCATTTTTACGAGTAAACGTGAATCTACCACTAAGCAATGATTTTAACAGCAGTAGAAGTACCAATAGCAAAATACTATATCATTTCATTTAAGCATCCAGCAAGAGCAATTAGCAGCATATAATTATGATATTAAAGTAAAAATACACAATCATTTGTATAATTTAAATAACGTATGGCTATAAAAGTAGCTGTTTGATAATTCTGGCTAATATATTATGATATATTACATAAGTAGGTAATTAATATAGAAATAAAAATGCTGGAAAGACTGGTTTAATATTTTAAAATGTGTTGTAGTTTAGATACTATTTAGATCTGTGTCCTAAAATAGAAGCCAATGCAGAAATGGCTTACACCTGCATTCTCTCCCATGACCAGGAAGGGGCGACTCTATTGGTTCAAAATGAGAGTCTATGAGAAAAAAAAAGTCTTCTGAAATATAGCCTAATGATCATTTTGTAAATTACAGTCCGACACAAGAGTAATATTGACAATAGTTTGTCATTTGAGGGCGACATGGTGCAGTAGTGGGTAGCGCTGTTGCCTCACAGCAAGGTTCAGCAAGGTCACAGGTTCAAGTCCTTGGGCTGGGACCTTTCTCTGTGGAATGTGCATGTTCTTCCTATGTCTGCACTGTCCAAAAACATGAATTTATCATCTATTTTTGTTTGATTGAAACAAGTTGTGACCACAGCAACAATCCAAGATGACGCTGCCTAAACTATGATCACAGTGAAATGCACACAATAATGATGATTACTCTGAGTGACTGATCAATGTATCATGATATTTAAAGCTGTCATGCAGAACCTTTGTCTCCCCTTCTGGCATGTGGGAGTAAATACACAAACACTGTCCTGTGAATATAACCATTCTGTCTGAGAACACTACAACTCTACAAGAGCCACATTATTCAATTATTTTATCTTCATTCAGGTTAGCAGAGGGGTTCGTTAATTATGAAAAAAAGCTGCACAATGCAGATTCAAGTCTTGGTTATATTCAGCCCACTAAAACATCCTTTAGGACAGAGGTGATCAACCTTGCTGCTTCTACTGCATGTTGTAGGAAGATTTCCACTACAACACACCTGATTCTAATTTGTAACTTGCTGGGCTATTGACAAGCTTCAGTTGCATGATAACAAGCGTGAGTGGGTAAATTATTAAAAAAGATGCAGGACTAGTCACCTCAGCTCTAGGGAGTCGCTTGATACAGTTTTTTCCGGTGAGTCCATTTCGCTTTAAATTTCAAGTTTTATGTTTTAAGCTTGTTATTAGGTTGACAAAATTCTCATTAGTATGATTAGGCTGAATGCTTGTATTATTTATTATCATGCCAGAATAAAATAGTTGAAGAAAAAAGTTGTATTATTTAGCCAGATAAGCAGATAACTTTATGCTGCTGTTAATTCCTGGAGTTGCGTAGTCTACAAAGGATAAAACACTAGAAAATATTCGATGATATCACAATCTTTGATGGCGTGCGAGCCAAAAAAATGATAGGCTGCTGCTCTTTCAATTATTTTTTTTTATTTTTAAGGTTTTCTCCAGCCTTCTCGTTACAAAAACATTTTTTTTAAATCAAAGCTATTTTTATAAATCAGTTTATTTTATAGACTGTTGAGATAACTTAAAAAATAATTGACTCTACGGTAAAACGGGGACGTTTTGAGTAGCCTGACGACCGCGGTGGTGATGGGGGGATGCTTCTCTTGTCGCGTGTTTCCTCCGCCCCTCTGGTTATAAAAACGAAATATGAACATCAAAACCATTTTTAAAAAAAGAAATATTATTCTATTTAATTCATAGCTTGTTGAGATAACGTCCAAAATATTGACTTTATCCTAAAACGGGGACGTCCGAGTAGCCTCGTGTTTCTCCCCACTAACGACCGCGGCGGTGCCGGGGGGATGCTCCTCTCGCTGCGTCTGCGGCTCTTTGGCAGCTGCTGTAGAGAACAGCTGCAGCGAAGCAGCAGCAGAGACACGGAACGCAAGTTCTCCACCAGCACCACTGATGTTCAGGAGTTAATTCATGTCCACACCGCCACATTCATTAGGGGATTTTCTCTCTTTTTCCCCCCCTACAGCCATGCCGCCGCTCTTTTGACATAACGTGTACTTTTCTTGCACAGATTCCGCAAGAATGAACTTTATCTAGGAGGCATCCCTACAGGTAAGCACTAAAGCCGTTTTTTTGGTGATTGTCATGTTTTTAGTTGCTTAAGCGAATAAATGCACGCGAGTTATGCAGTTAAAATAGATGTATCTCTTACTAATGCGAAAATGTTTCCCATAAGTAAGTTCATAATCATCCAGTCGCTCTCAAGATTTGCATTTAAAAATCTTAATGTAACATTTTCTCTTTATCTATATTATATTTAACATTCCTGGCATCATCATGTAAATGCATGCATATGCATATATATATATATATATATATATATATATATATATATATATATATATATATATATATATATGTGTGTGATCTCGTCTACTGCAGAAGTTGGTTATTGGATTGCAGTTGCAATATTTCTAAAGACTCCAGTCGATTTGCACCAGATGCTTTATTTCTTGTTTAATATTACTACCCCTGCATGTGTTGAGAACCCAGCTGTGTGATTCACTTCGGAGCAATTTGTGCAAAAAAGTAGAAAACAGTTTTAAGTTCAGTAAACCTTCTGATGTTTTATGCCCGGTTTTTGAATGTGCCAGATTCACAGCTGTACATTGCTGTCTGTGTGGATGTTTCTCCCCCCCAAAAAAGTTTGTCCCATAACAAGTTTTTAATGAACCTACAGTATCTGCTTTCCTGACGTCTGGTCTCTGTGGGGGTTTTCATTATTTAAGCTTACTCTCAGTTGCTTCATTTCTGCTGTGCAATACTCAGGTCCCTAAGCTGCTGTGTTTTCATTCCAGTCATCTCATCTGAATATAGTCGACCTTGGCCGATGGGTGAAGCCAATTAGCTGTAATTAAGTCACTTGTTATAGGACAGAACTGGACTTAAAACTGCAGGGAGATACGCTGCGAAATCTGGATGTCTGAGGGCTGAAAATGACTGGTTGTTATTGACACAGTTTCCCAGCAAGAAGTCTAGACTACAGTAATCAAAATGTTTGGATGTTAATTAGATAGGTCAGAATAATCATTGCCTTTGTAGTACTACCATTGATTCGCCTTGGGGCATCAGCAGGGATCTCTGACAGCACTAGATGGCGAGCTTGAGCAAGGTTCCTCATGCGATGCTAAATTCTCCTACTGCACAAAGTGTGTGGATGTTTCAGCTCGTGTCTCTTGGAAGATTGTGTTCAAAATGGCATATAAGTGGAATATTTGCAGCGAGGGAGAGAGCTGACAAGTGGCTGAAGGGGAAAAAAGGCTTTGCATCTTATTTTTTTGTGCAGGAATTGCTGTGTCGCCTATTTGGAGAACGTGCCGTGCCGTATGTCATCGAGACATTCGTCACAAATGTGGCCACACAATAATAGTAATGCAGCTTTTGACGACTCCCGAGCTTTTACGTTGATTAAATGTTTTACTTTTTAAGACGATGCCGTGCGTCATCAGTCATATCAGGACCTGAAGTTGCCAGATGTGTGTGTGTGTGTGTTGGAGGCTGTGAATTCTGTATTCTGCAAGACTAGTGCAAGATGTGACAAAAGCTTGTGAAAACAACATAAGAAAGATGCATTTATCTCTGGGAAGACGAGGAAAAGCAACTGATGGCAGATGGCTGCAGCTTCTTAAAAGACTGGAACTTAAGTCTCAGAATCACTGCAGCACACAGCTCATAGCTGAAGTGAGTCGGGGCCACGCTCGACTGTAAGAAGTGTGCTATTTGATATGCAAATAAACCCTGTTATCTTCCACATGAAAATCATTCTGTTTCAGTGGCTAATGTTACTTAAATAGTCAAAACTGAGAAGGTACGCAAAGAGAAAATGCAAAGTTAAGATACTTTTAAATATACGTCATGTTTGATTTCAATGCAACTTAAAATCATTCTTTCAAATTCACAGGTGGCCTTAGTTTATATTTCTGTAATGTCAAGTTAAAAGTTTTAATTATTTAAAAGAAAGAATCTGTAGCCTAAATGAACAGTAAAATATGTTTTACCCACTGCTATTAAAAAATCCCCTTTGAATACACTTTAATAATTAAATTAATTATTTAATTTATTAATTATCATTAAATGTCAAGTATTAGTTGATATTTTTATAATGTATATAGCATATATTATTACCATTATAATGTTTCTTCCACATTTATAATCAAAACATGTGTTTTCTCAGACAGTGTTTTCTAGTGAAGTATGTCACTCAACCAATCAATCAATTTTAATTTTCACATGTGATTGCTGTGTCTGTTCCTTCAATCGTGCAATAAAAATGTTTAAAATAAATACTGATCAATAGGATATGATCCTGATGGCATGAGGGTAGCAGCTCCTCATGGTTCGTTCAGACCTCAGCAGATAAAAAGTGGGTTCCCCAGGTGGTTTGGATCTTTAGTGCGGCGTGTGATATCAATGTGGTTTAGACACGTTAGCGTCCACTCAGCTGAATGAATCAGCTTTAGCAGAGAGCTAAAGCTTACCAGGTAATGATCTTCCCCCGTCAGGACACTATCGATGCTGCAGGAGAAGAAATCTCTCCGTATTAAAGACGATATCTGAGGTGAAACAGGCTCCGACTCGGCTGACCCGACTTCCTCTGGTTGATCGTTACAGAACCTGGAGGCCGAGGCTGCAAACACTCTGTTCCCTTTAGTTTTTAGCCTCTGGAACGTACGATATGAGGTCAGGGGTAGCGAAGGAACAGGCCACAAAGAGGCTAAAAACGTAGTCAGTAAGGTTGTAAAATCTATTCTGAAACATATAAAGAACCAGTGTAAAGAGGATAAAACTGGAGTGATGTGATCAGGTATAAAAGCCTGGGACACTGAGATCAGTCTGGAGTTGATAAATACTTTTTGGTTTAGGAGAGTACAAATTAAAACGGATTGAATTTTAAATGTCTTATTTCTAAGGCGATTCTATGGAACAGGCTTAACATGGAACCAGCAGGTGGCAGAGTTTGTTTCACAGTTTGCTGTAACACAATGATAAGAATTTATTTTGACATCCCAAAAGTCAAAGGTCATTTAGTAAGCTCAGGATTGCAAGATGAATGAGGTGAATCTAATGGCAGATACACGTGTGCATCATCTGCATATCGACGCAAAGACACGAAACAAGGTGGACTAACACTAAGCTGGTTTCAAATAGCTCAGAAAAGTTTTATAGCTAAGAACATGTTAACATGAGTGATCATCAGACCTATGAATAATGAACTTCACATGATATGACATGAAAAAAAAAATATATATATATATTTAATAAGTAAAAAACTAGAATCTGTAATCGTACAACCGAAGAAGATAGAAACACTATAAATAATGTACACATCATTTACACATAACTTAAAACTAGAGTAAGACCTAAAATATATATACAGCTATTAATATCATATATGAGGATGCCTTTATTATAGAGTGAGGGCCTGGAAGTAAAGTAAGTAAAGTAACGTCCAACTTTCTCTGCTGCTGATGTAAAAAAAAAGAGGAAAAGTAGTTTATCTTTATGACGTCTGTCTGACCTAAATGCTGCGTTTTCTAATCAGGGGAGCCAATTAACAGAGTGGGTTATTGTTCCGTAGTGATATAATCAGAGTGTAAAATCACACACACACACACACACACACACACACACACACACACACACTCATTCTGGGGATCAAATTAACTTTGCACGATTACAATGCAGCTAAAAATCATCATGTTGTGTTGTAAATTGTAAATTATCTGTTTGTTAGAAGCTATGTTTTTAAAATCAAAGTGGAAATATAAAGTTGGAACAATCACTGACTTATATATATATATATTATATTATATACTGTGAATACAGTATATATTGATTTTATTTTAACCAGAAAGTCTGGGCTATACCAAAGACAGCTGGATCATCTAATATAATGTAATGTGCATAAGCATGTATGAAGAAAATAAAATCAGACCCGAGCTGACCCCTGATGCCCATGATAGTTAACAGGAGAAGCAGAAACCTCCATTTAGGTTAAACAGATATTACTATTATACCTCAGTCTGTCTAACAGGATGCTATATATATATATATATATATATATATATATATATATATATATATATATATATATATATATATATATATATATAAAGCAGCTCAGAAATTGGTTCTCTAGCTCTGAGGGAGACATAACCATTACACAAGAAACTGTTAAACCCCAGATTTCATTACCTGATTCACCGCATGCCACTGCATGTTTAATAATAAAAATCACTGCTTAAAGTGCCCAGTATTGAAGCGTGTCTCCAGTAGAAGTAGAAGCTCCTCCAGGCCGGTTGGCCCCATGCAAACAGACCAACAAACAGACCAAACAGACCAAACAGACCAACAAACAGACCAACAAACAGACCAAACACACCAACAAACACACCAACAAACACACCAAACACACCAAACACACCAAACACACCAAACAGACCAAACACACCACCAAACACACCACCAAACAACAGACCAAACAACAGACCAAACAACAGACCAAACAACAGACCAAACAACAGACCAAACACACCAAACACACCAAACACACCAAACAGACCAACAAACAGACCAACAAACAGACCAACAAACAGACCAACAAACAGACCAACAAACAGACCAACAAACAGACCAACAAACAGACCAACAAACAGACCAACAAACAGACCAACAAACAGACCAACAAACAGACCAAACAGACCAAACAGACCAAACAGACCAAACAGACCAACAAACAGACCAACAAACAGACCAAACACACCAAACAGACCAACAAACAGACCAACAAACAGACCAACAAACAGACCAACAAACAGACCAAACAGACCAAACAGACCAACAAACAGACCAACAAACAGACCAAACAGACCAAACAGACCAAACAGACCAAACAGACCAAACAGACCAAACAGACCAACAAACAGACCAACAAACAGACCAACAAACAGACCAACAAACAGACCAAACACACCAAACACACCAAACACACCAAACAGACCAAACAGACCAACAAACAGACCAACAAACAGACCAACAAACAGACCAACAAACAGACCAACAAACAGACCAACAAACAGACCAAACAGACCAACAAACAGACCAAACACACCAACAAACAGACCAACAAACAGACCAACAGACCAACAAACAGACCAACAAACAGACCAAACAGACCAAACAGACCAAACAGACCAAACAGACCAAACACACCAGACAAACACACCAACAAACAGACCAAACACACCAAACACACCAAACACACCAAACACACCAGACAAACACACCAACAAACAGACCAAACAGACCAACAAACAGACCAACAAACAGACCAAACACACCAAACAGACCAGTGCTCGTAGCCACAAAGCCATAAAAACAGCTGCTTTCATGCAGGAATATTGGAGCACGCAGGGCACTGTTGCTCTGGGGTTTTTGGTGGGGGCTGTTCATTTTATTCTTTTTTTATTGTCCCTGAAATTCAATGATGTGTAGAAACCTCAGGTGCTGTTTGTCAGTCTACCAGCACACACACACACACACACACACACACACACGCATGCACACGCATGCAACTTTCCATTTTTATTTCCATTCCTACAATCCTATTCATATTCATGCTCATTTTTTTTTTTTTGAGAGAAATAAATTGCTTCCTGGAACACGCCAGGCGACATTTACAAAAAAAATAAATAAATAAACAATTCTCACACACAACAAAAATAAAATTTTCTATCTCACACACACACACAAATGCAAACTAACCCGTAAAGGGTCCTACTTTTCTTAGTATAGGAGGATGGATTTTTTTAGTGAATTTTTACTTTTATAGGTAGATTTTTGTGGTGAATGTCACAAATCTGGGCAGGTAATTCAGTATAAATACTTGACAATAGATTATATTATTGGATATTCACTAGATATTAAAGACGTTGACCTGACGTCCTGTTTAAACGTGTCTGAGTTTCCAGTCTGTTGAACCCTTTCAGCCGGGAATCCTCCATGTGTTGTTTTTTTTTTTTTTTGTCAGATCAATACATGTAATCAGTGCTGATGAATGGGAGAGCACCGGCTGTTTCTCAAGGACGTGTTCTACTGGAAAAGTATCTCCCAGGTTTAAAAAGCTGTTTCTTATTTCCTGTTTTTTTTGCGCTCTCTTGTTTATTCCCTCAGAAATGGAGATAATAACAGAGCTCCTGCTCCTGTTACGTCCTGGTTATGAATTATGTCAAAAAGTTTGAGCCCTGTTCAGTTCTCTGTTCTCAGGATGTGAAAAAAGCATCGGTAATGAAATTCAAATAGCTCATGAGGTGGAGGTAAAAAAAAAGAAAAGAAAAGGGAGAGGCCATTAAGACCAGCAGCCCATCGGCTCTCAGCTTCTTATTCATCCTGCAACAAAGGCCGAGCAGAAGAGAAAAGGAGGAAAAAAAAAAATGAGAAAAGCCACATAAAAGAGTTTTAAGTGGTTTCTGCCTGGTGGACAGGAAGCAGCGTGATGGACCTGCACCATTACACGGCTTCAGCGACGCTTTCCTGCTTTCCTGGGGGGCGAGTGGACGGCAGCACATTACGTACGGCGCGTTGCCGTAGAACAGAAGCTGCAGCCGTCATCCCATCAGGGTCCCGGGGCATGCTGGGAGCCCGCGGGTCCACACACACACACACACACACACACACACTCGTGAAAGTAGGACGGGTGGTTGCTTTGTGTTTGCTGGGGGGTTGTCAAGGCTTTTTTCTTATGACGGCGTCACATGTTGGTTTTTATTCGTGCAGGCAGGCTGTGGCTGAGAGCTGTGAACGCCACATAAGATGTTTAAAAACTAAAAAAATACAAGTTCCAGCACTTTTAAAGTACGATAAGTCTCCGAATTGTTATGCTTGTATTTCTTACCATTAATGCAACTTCATAGTTTTTGCAGGACATTCCTCATGTGTTTCCGTCTGTTGATTTGACATCATGATGGTACTGATCGTAAAACAGTTCTTGGCGTTAATATATTATCGTTATCCAAAAAGTTGTCAAAAAGTGCATTAGCAGCATCAAACATGAATGCTTTGGTTCACTCTCTTTCACAAAAGCATGGATTTTGCTGCAGACTGACTTGGTTCCTCTGCAGCATGTCTCTCTGCTATAGTTGCACGCCGTGTGTTATATTTGTCCGTTGCATAGATGGAATTTTATCATTGCATGTTAGAGTCTCTGCAGAATCGCTTTGTCTGTTTCTGCTTAAAAGTCCGATACTACTTGTGTTTTATTTTTTCTTTTAGCCATCTTCTCAAAATGCTATTAAAAAAAGGGAAGTTTTCACTTCCTGTTGCAAACCTACCTGTGTCACCTATGACATTGATAAATAAATACACACACCAACGTGTATTTTTACCTTTTTTTTCTGCTGAAATCACCAGTTCGTGCAGGCACAAACAATGGTAACGAAACATCGTTTTATTATTAAATTCGTCTGTGAACCAATGCAGCCTCATAGTGAGGCCAGGTTGATGGATAAATCACCTTTTGACAGACGATGTGATTTGTTATGTGAAGGATTCACACAGGTTCATTTGTATAAATTAATTGATTTTTGTTTTTCATTTATAAAACTCCTCTTTGGTTTTAGCAGCTTCACGCTGAGTTTCAGCTCATTGTGCAGCTTCACTGTTTTAGCTCTCGTGACAAGAAAAAATCTCCTTATTATCACTACCAGAGCTAAAGGAGAGAATGTTGGACTTACATTCACCAGGAAACATGACTCCACGTAAATGGTCATGTTAGGTTTTCTTCTGAAATCTGAAAACCTGATGGTTTTATTCGTCATATTTAATATGAATTTTAATCTTTTTAATGCACAACTTGGGTCAAAAATGACCTGCATTTATTTCCCATTTTATCTGATGCAGGCTAAGCTGTATCCTTTGAAATCAATGAATTTAATAATTTAATAATCTAAGTATTTTTTAATTATCTTTTTTTCTATTACAATATTTCATTATTGTTATTTTTCCTGCCTTTTTTTATTTTTTTTTTTGGAAAAAAAGTCATTTTTTATTACTATATCAAGTTTATATATATCGGTTGAAATTGATCAATTTACCTAAGAAAAATAAATTTTTATTTAATTTTTAAAACATTTTTCTTCAAATAACTATTTATATATATATATATATATAAATGTCTTAGTTAATTTATTATTGGGGAACACATGCAAATAAATCCGACAACAGATATTTAAATAATAAACGGTTGCATTGCACATAGTTAATATATAATATATTATAATATAATATTATTTATGCATAGGAAATGCAGGTAGGTCATTTCTGAGTTAATGTAGGAATGCAAAAGTTGTGCTTGTTCATAGAGTAAAAAATGAAAAGTAAAATGCCGACTTATGCTGAATAAAAACATGTTTTTAACTAAAATATATGTGATAATAGATGATAAAATACATGCATTTCAGAAGCAACACTCAGCTATACATGAAATAACATAGGAAATAAATGTGGGCCATTTTGACCCATGTTGTGCATTAGAAGAATCTTTTTATTTGAAAAGTAAGGAAACAAATAGATAAAATAAGGATGTTTAATGATCAAAATTAATAGAGGAATACCAAAAGATAAAATTACAAAGATAAAGAACATCAAAAACTCACAGGTTAAATGTGTGTTTGAATAACGAAGGAGACAATTAGGAAAAGAAGTGGCAGATTAATTTTTAGTGGCTGCCCTTGTCTTTTCAATCAGACATAATTATAAACACCTTCATTTGGATTAAAAGCACCGCAGAGCTGTCGAGTGTCTGTTGTTCCTGTGTTCACCAGAAATAAAACTAACTGTAATGCATATTAACACAATAACCAGCAATCCATTAATAGATTATGCTTTTAAATCTATCATAACCATACCATTATGTGGAAAAAGTAAGTAAATCATTGGTGTCCTCTTTAGTTTATTTTGGAGGACTCCCCTCACTGCTTCTTTTAAATTTTGCATTTACCTTTTTTATCTTTGAGGTCTCAATGAAAACTGAGTGGTTGAGTATCTGCTCATTTTTTGCATAAAACCTGGTGATTAAATACAGAAACCGAAACCATTTGCATGGCTCCAAACCAGACAACCTCTTTCTCAGGGTAAAAGATTGTTATAGATTATAAATGATTGGGTGATTAGTTGTTTGGCACAAATGAATCAGCAAAATGTTGATGATGGACGAATCAGTCGACTAAATTGTGGCTTAATTAAGTGATATTTTAACATTTAAAGTCTACAGAGAAAATGACAATGCCCAAAATTAAAGTCTTAAAGCGAGAGTGTCCAGAGAATAGAGATGTGGTGTGAATCTTGGAACTTTTTTGGTTGATTCAGATGAGTGGGACAAGTTTAATAATCTAAAATGCATCGTTTCACTGAGTCAGGGGTGTCAAAGTCGAATGGACATGAGGGCCAAATGAAAAATTTAGGAACAAGCCAAGGGCCGGACTGATCGAATGTTCATTGAAAAAAAAATAATACAATGACCGCATATAGTCTAGTGATCCCCATTAAACAGACTGAAACCCTAAAAATAATACCTATAACATTAATAATTACTATAGGATCAAATAAATAATTTCTTATGGCTCTGTTAGTAAATTTTAATTTTCAACAGAGACAAAAGCTTTGTGTAAAAATCCCCAAAACATGAACATTAAATGAATGAAGCGTATTATTCAAGGCAGCATCAGTATTACTTCTCAGGGAAATAGCAAAAATGGCCTAAATTTACTTCAAATAAATACATGATATCAGCAATTTTCTATAATTCACTCAACTGAAATATTTTTTTTTAAAACAAATTTGATTGAAATACAATAATAAAGTGCAAAAAGCTATAAACATGAGGTAAAGGAAAAGTGACATGTGGTGTGAAAACAAGTAGTTCACTTCTAAACTTTAACTGAGTAAAAACTGTGAACACGTTGCACAGTAATGTTTTTTTTTTGAAGCTGTGGCTGATACTTGGTGGTGTCTCTTCTTTTTCACCACCGCCACACTTTCTCCACACAAAAGTCACAGAGGTTCTGCAGCTACCTCCGTGAACATGTGCTCCGATTCCCACCCTGTTTTAAAAGTCCGGTTCTCAGTGTCCACCTTCCGTTTTGCCATTTTTTAAGGGTAGGCTATCTGAAACTTTTGAAGTGATGCTAATGCCCGCTGATGAATAATGAAAGAAAGTGGCCTCCTGCTCGGAGCGCCACCGTTGAATTGTGGGAAATGTAGTGCGTTAGTGCGCGTAAAGTACCTGGATGCTGCTGGCGTGCAGTTGCCTGCGGGCCAGTTCTAATAATAAATGTATAGAATCCTGGGGGCCAGAAAAAACCCTCTCGTGGGCCGGATGTGGCCTTGACTTTGACATATGTGCACTAAGTGAACAGTGTTTTTAAGGAGTGATAAGTCACAATATTTAATGAACGTTGATGGATCATCCCGAGTGGACATTTCTGTGCTTAAACATGTAATGATCTTTATATGTTATAAATCATTACGTTAATTAGTTTGATAACATGTGGTCAAAATAAAATAAATCTTTGTTAGTGCTCTCTCCTTAAAAAACTCTTTTATATACTACATACCGGTAGTAAAAAAAAAAAACAACAAATTTTTATCAGGAATCCAATTTATCTGGTAATTACTCTTTTTCCTGTGGCTCATCACTTCATAGCAATTGTGTTGGAAAAGACCAGTTTTACATGTTTTTGGTGCTGAGGGTTAATATTTTTGAAACTTATATATATATATAAAAAAGGTATTTATTTATTATTTATTCATAAGAAACTTTATTTAGAAATGATTTGGAAAATAGACAAAAAGCAACAGTATAAAATGATGAAAAATTTACAATTAAAATTGATATTCAATAAATATAGTAAATCCGTGTCTATTGAATATGCTTATTGCACAGTCCAGATTATTATTATATATATATTATATATTATTATTATTTGTGATGTGTTATTGATGAGGTTTGCATCAGCTCGTCTCTATGTGCAAACTGATGGAAAAAATAGGCAAAACCTCCCATTTGCCAGTATTGGTTTCCGCTGCGGTTTCAGACCTGCAAAGACTTTTTATTCTAGAATTTCTAGAGTTATTTCAGGCAGGTTCTAACCCTCGAGACTCGCTGAACGTCCCTGGGCCACAAATCAAGTTGCATGTCTGAACAGTACATTAAAGTAATCATGGTCACCAAAAAAGCCTGAAATGAAGCCAGCTGGGCATTGGTGCTGGACTTTTTTTTTTTTTTGTGGCATTTCCCACCGACTCCATTAAACACGAGTGCCTGGAGACGCGCTATCTGAATCATTATGTTCCTCGTAATAAGTAATGACCTTTTCCTGCTCCGGGAGACGAGTGGAAACCAAATTATAGCGGCAGCGTTCGCCCCGATACTCACCGGTGCTGGAGAGGAATTTAATTCCTCTTGTTGCGTTTGGTTTGACTTTACCTCAAACATGTAGATAACACTCATCAGTGCTGAGTTTCCTGGCTTCAAACCCTCTGACATTTCAGTGTTTGGTCAGGAAAGCTCTGATCGAGCGTTCAGATTGACTGACCAAGTCAAACCATATGATTCTGAAAAATAAAACTACATAAATGGTCTTATCAGTGATTGTGGTGTAATGTCTTTAATGTCTTTGTCTCCAACATTTCAGACTCAGTAACACACCGGTCTTTCACAGTGAACCAAGCGCTACAGACGCTTCGTCATATTTCCTCGTCTTAGCTTTGGGAGACTTTCGTTTGTCTCTTTATCTCCGTCTCTCTCCGCCTGTCTTCTCATCCCTGTTAAATATGTTTTCATGGTGTCACTTGGTGTCTACATTTCATACTCATACTCTGTGCTGTATGCTCCCAGTACACACTCCAATGAGAGCGCCACTGCCCCCTAATGTAGTGGAGGTGCAACTGCACTTTTTTGTAGGACAGCCTCAATATTTGAGAACAACCGCTTATAGTGAGCATCATGGCGGATTATTTCCAAGTCTCCAAGTCTCTGAGGTGTTTGTTACCGGCTACGAGACGTCGGCTGACAAACCACAAACAAACTTCCTGCTAAAGCTTTGGATCAAATCAGAACAGGATGCTGGTAAATCTGCTGCTTAGCGACAAAGTTAGGCTTTTTCAGACTTTTCAGGGGAAATATTGGTTGGATAAATTAAACCTTTATAATGTATAGGAGTTCAATAAAACATGAAAAAAAGAATATATATATATATATATGTATATATATGTGTATATATACAGTGAAGAAAACGTAAAAAAAGTATTTACCAAATATTAACATTCATTTTCTCAGGTGTTCAAATACTTATTTGCAGCTGTATCACTCAAATAAATCATTAAAAAAATCATGCATTGTGATTTCTGGATTTTTCTTTTTAGTTTATCTCTCTCACAGTGGACATGCACCTACGATGAAAATTTCAGACCCCTCCATGATTTCTAAGTGGGAGAAATAGCAAAAAAGCAGGGTGTTCAAATACTTATTTTCTTCACTGTATGTATATATGTGTGTATGTGTGTATATATATATATATATGTGTGTGTATATATATATATGTATGTGTGTGTGTATATATATATATGTATGTGTATATATATGTATGTATATATATATATACATTCATTATGTTTATATGTATATATATATATATGAGGGGTGTTCTAATAATGAAGTTAAAGGCCGACAATGAAAACATCACTCAGGTTAAAATACAGAGAGATTCATTTTTTGGTATGAAGAGGAAAAAAAAATCATTGGTTTTGCAGAATCACTCGATACTGACATCCTTGTTTATGGGGTTGAGATTTAGCTTTTAAAAAAAACAAAGAGGAAGAGGAGCCTATTATAGTTTGTAATTGTGCTTTAATGATGCATATCACTAAACAAATGGATAATTGATCCAATCAACATAAAGTAATTGGGGCCCCTGGGGCAGGATCCTGCTCTGTTTGCTGGTTCCAGGTTCAGTCGTTACCGTCATAAATTAACTTTTTCTGAAACCTATAGGAAGGAAAACTTACTCACAGCATTTTGCATGTGAGCTCAGATACTCCAGATGACCTTCGGTCTTGTGATGGAGGAAAAACGCTACTGCTGCAGGTCGGAAAACACCTTCATGTCGCTCTGATGTCAATCCTGAGTAAAGATATCGAAAGGGAAGCTTAAAGATAAATGTTGCTTCCTTTTTTTTACTCTAATGTTGGTTCTAATTATGACTGACGAGTGATAAAGCCCTGTAAGCATTAAAGGTTTTACTGGGATTTTTTTTCCCCAAGATTGAGAAATCAGAAGTAATTTAGTCAAGTTTTGAAGCAAATACGCAACATGTTGTAAGACTGTCTTGTGTGTTTCTAATTAACAGTGAATAAGAACTACATGTAGGAGGCTGATGGTGCTAATACACCTGAGGAATGAGATCTGTTTCTCATTATAGAACAAGTCCTGTATTTCATTTTGTGTCCTGCTGTATTTAGGTTAGAGGAGGATGATTTAATATAAAGAAACAAGCAGCCAAACAGCATGTAAAGCATGTTTTTCACCGTAGATTCACAATGAATGAAGTTCTGTAAAACATGAAAAAGAAAATAATAATAATATATAGTAAATATTTATAGGAAAATGCTGTCACCGACTTATTTACGACATGTTTGCATGACGTCAACTGAAATATTTAATAATTTTGTTTTGCATGGATATTAAACATTATTATTAGGATCATCATTACCACTTAAAGCTGAAATGCCCTAGGTCCACTGCACAGGTGTATGTATGGAGCGTTTTCCTCTTAAACAGCACACATGGGTTTAAGTCCTTTGTTATATCTCTCTCATCCTGTCTGGTTTCTGTATAACAAAAGCATCAATGCCACAAAAAATATTTTAGAAAAAAACTTTCTTATTAACATCATTATTACCATTTAAAGCTGAACCTGGGTTTAAGTATAATAAAAGCATCAATGCCACAAAAAAAATATTTTAGGGTTAGGGGAAAAAAAAAATCTAAAATCCTATTAAATTGGGTATCACAGCATTATCCTGCAGCAGCGTTTAGCTAAAGTGTAAAGCTCCATATCACAGCTCCTCCTCAGGTTGCTTCACAGTGACATTTCAAAGCTCAGTTGTTCAATTGTACCGTGGAGTCAAAATGAATGAAGTTCCATAAAACATGAAAAAAATTAATAATATATAGTAAATAATTATCATTGTCAAACAATGACTTATTTATGACATGTTTGCATGACATCAACTGAAATATTAAGGATAGGTTTATTAATTTTGGATATCTGTTTTAATGGATATTCAAAACATTATTAATAACATCATTATTACCATTTAAAGCTGAAATGCCCTAGGTCCACTGCACTGCATGTTTTTTTCACCATAGAGTCACAATGAATACATTTCTGTAAAACATGAAAAAGAAAATAATAATATAGAGTAAGTAATAATAGAAAAATGCTACCGACTTGTTTAAGATATGTTTGCATTATATCAACTGAAATATTATGGGTAGGTTTATTAATTTCGATATATGTTTGCATGGATATTCAAAACATTATTATTAACATCATTATTACCATTCAAAGCTGAAATGCCCTAAGTCCACTGCAGTGGTTTATGTATGGAGTGTTTTCCTCTTAAACAGCACACCTGGGTTTAAGTATAATAAAATCATCAATGCCACAAAAACAAATATTTTAGGGTTAGGGAAAAAAAAATCTAAAATCCCATTTAATTTGGTATCACAGCGTTATCCTGCAGCAGCGTTTAGCTAAAGTGTAAAGCTCCATATCACAGCTCCTCCTCAGGTTGCTTCACTGTGACATTTTGTTCAGTTGTACCGTGGAGTCAAAAAAAAAAGTTCCATAAAACATGAAAAAGAAAAGAATACTATATAGTAAATAATAATTTAAAAATGCTGTCAAGCACCAACTTGTTTAAGACATGTTCGCATGACACCAACTTAAGGGTAGATTTATTTTGCGGTCGTTTCTAATAAACACACAAAAGTGAGTTAGAACTACATGTAGGAGGCTGATGGTGTTAATACACCTGACGAATGAGATCTGTTTCTCATTATAGAACTAGTCCTGTATTTCACTTTGTGTCCTGCTGTATTTTAGGTTAGAGGAGGAAGTTTTAATATAAAGAAACAAGCAGCCAAACAGCATGTAAAGCATGTTTTTTCACCGTAGAGTCACAATGAATGAAGTTTGGTAAAACATGAAAAAGAAAATAATATATTGTAAGTAATAATAGAAAAATGCTACTGACTTGTTTAGGATATGTTTGTATTATATCAACTGAAATATTAAGGGGAGGTTCATTACTTTTGGATATATGTTTGCATGGGTATTGAAAACGTTATTATTAACATCATTATTACCATTTAAAGCTGAACCTGGGTTTAAGTATAATAAAAGCATCAATGCCACAAAAGAAATATTTTAGGGTTAGGGGAAAAAAAAAAATCTAAAATCCCATAGAATTGGGTATCACAGCATTATCCTGCAGCAGCGTTTAGCTAAAGTGTAAAGCTCCATATCACAGCTCCTCCTCAGGTTGCTTCACTGTGACATTTTGTTCAGTTGTACTGTGGAGTCAAAATGAATGAAGTTCCATAAAACATAAAAAAGAAAAGATAATATATAGTAAATAATAATAGAAAAATGCTGTAAAGCACCAACTTGTTTAAGATATGTTCGCATGACATCAACTTAAGGTTAGATTTATTTTGCGGTCGTTTCTAATAGACACACGAGTTAGAACTACATGTAGGAAGCTGATGGTGTTAATACACCTGAGGAATGAGATCTGTTTTTCATTATAGAACAAGTCCTGTATTTCACTTTGTGTCTTGATGTATTTTAGGTTAGAGGATGATTTATTATAAAGAAACAAGCTCAATATTATAGCCAGACAGCATGTAAAGCATGTTTTTTTTATTCACTGTGGAGTCAAAATGAATGAGACTGCAGGCAGGGTTTCTTTTTGTTGATAAATCAAAATTTTAGTCCAGCACAAATATTGCAATGTAAGATATTACCATGAAAGGGGAGAGGGGAAAAAGCATTTCTGGAGCCTAAAAGAGCATTTGTTGCAGATATGTGGAGCATAAAATCTGAGTGCTGCTTCTCCATAAAGTTTTATATTATCCACACACACCAGAAAGCACAACAGGAAGCGCGTGTGTGTGTGTGTGTGTGTGTGTGTGTGTGTGTGTGTGTGTGTGTGTGTGTGTGTGTGTGTGTGTGTGTGTGTGTGTGTGTGTGTGTGTGTGTGTGTGTGTGTGTGTGTGTGTGTGTGTGTGTGTGTGTGTGTGTGTGTGGCGGTCCACATTAGGAAATTGTGGATCCCAGGAACTCGAGGGCCCACAGCAGAACCCCTGAAGTCTCTTCTGAGCTTGTTAAGTTTGACAGATGATGAGTCTCCTGAAGACTGATGGTTTGATTAGGAGAGACGAGTGATTCGGGGAGACCGTTTCACATGTGGCCGTTTGCAGGAAATAGCAGTAAATTAAATATATTTTAAGGATTTAGTCAGACGAAAATACCTGATGACATCAGAAAAAATTAAAAGAAATTTAATGATATTATTCTGGCCTTTGCCATTTCCCAACTTTAATAATCTCTCTAGAAGTGAATGATCTAGTTGCAGCATATTTCATCCTATTCTTGTCTAAGCAGAGTTGACTTTTTCCTGCAGTTAATCTTCACCACTACTTTATTTTGTATTAGAAAAGACCTGCTGCATATGAATGTCTTTTCATTCATACACACTTGTTTGGATCGTGAGTTTGTAATTTTCACGGTGAACGTCCTGCGAATTTACGGCATTCCTCATAAAAAAGTCTTTCAACTATCCACACACACACACACACACACGGAGCTTTGGCAGCTCGCCGATTCTCAGTGTTAAACGAGCTGATCGCTGCAAAAAAAAAAAGAAGAAGGAGCTGCATGAGTTGCAAGTGTGGTCTTTCAAGTCGAGTCAAGTCAGCTTTATCGTCAAATTTCTTTACATGAACTGGTCATACAAAGAATTTAAAATTAACGTTTCTTGCTTTTTCCCCATGCTGACATACTTTAACACAGACAATAGGACATATAGACATTAAAGTGCAATGACTAGACGACAGTAAGCGTATATACGAACATAAGTTAAGTGAGATGCTGTAGTAGTGGCGTTGTAATAAATAACAGTTCAAATCTGAGCTTAAAAACGTATATTAACATTGTTGTAGTGTGACATTCTAACATAGTGATAATAAATGAATAAACCACTTGAGAACCATTATGCAAAATAGTCATCTGTAGTTGAGAGGCTGCTGATTGCAAATCTCTCCAAATGTTTGTTGGATCAACCTCAAACTTTGGATATATGTTTGCATGCATATTCAAAAACTACTTTTTGAATGCTCTAAGTCTACTGCAGTGGTTCAGGTATGTTTCCTCTTAGGCAGCAGACCTGGGTTTAAGTCCTCCTGTCTGCTTACTGTACAATAAAAGCATCAATGCCACAAAAAAAGTTAAACTCCCGTAGAATTGGGTATCGCAGCGTTATCCTGCAGCAGGGCTTTAGTTATAGTGTAAAGCTCGGTATCACAGCTCCTCCTCAGGTTGCTTCACAGTGATATTTTAAAGCTCTGTCATGCAGAAAACATTAAAAAATGTGTAGTAACGTGTCTCAAAAACCAAATGTTTGGCTGCTACTTTTCTTCCTCACGCTAACACACAGGTTTTACTCTAAGACGCGTTCACGGACCCCCAGAAAATCCTGAAATTTATCACCTAACGGAACAGAATCTGCACTAAACTCATTCAATTAAAAAACACATATAAAAGTAAGATGCTGTGGTCATTACTACTATACAGGAAAACGTACAAAGTAAGACATTATAAGTAGGGTTTAACTTTGCTTCAACATATGCTAACTTATGCTAACTTCAGAACTGTCATCTAACTCTAGAAAAAAAAAAAGTTATATAATAGTCATAGTGATTTTAGAAAAGGATTTTCAGTAAATTACCATATTCTCCCTTTGTGATTTTGTCAGGAAGGAAGTTCCAAGTTGTCACTTGGTCTCAAATAAAGGCCTGGTCTGTAAAACCATTGAAACAAACAGCTCTGCTGATAATTTACTGTATGATTCTACTGAGTTTTAACACCTCAGGCTGGTTGCCAGTAACCTGTTTCGTGTTTTATTGTTCATAGATGAGACGGCACAGTGAATTATATCCTGTGTTTGAGGGGTTAAACAGTTTATAAGTACATTACTATGTGCTGTGCCATGTTTCAGCACTAAATGCATTATACATGATTGCAAGCTCATTTGGTCAGCAAATGTGTCAAAGGACAGTGATCCATGCAATTCATGTTTTTTTTTTAATCATGTCATGAGACCGGGGTCTGGAGTCGTACGTCTCAAACACAGAGAGTGTTTCAGCGAATTCTGATCTATATCATCATGTACAAGCCCGTTTTATGCCAGTTTCACTTTATAAAATCACGATCCACCTGCAAATGTTCAGACTTCTTTAAGTCCTGCAACAAAAACTTTAATACACAAACTCCTGTGCATCGCAAAGTCAAACATCTGTTGGATTCTTACTGCAGAAAACACTCATTTAAACTAATGTTAAGTCGTTATTTATCACACTTCTATCTATAAGACATTAAACTGTCCTTTTTACATTTCAAGTTTAAACGGACAATGCATACTAATAAACATGCAAAATAACAAATCATATTTGCTGATATATCCACAGTATTAAGCTGAGTTCCCATTGGTATTGGATTCCCTGGTAAAGAGAGGGACGTGTCTCCAATGTATAGTATGACCTTTTAGAGGTTTTATAATCCTGAGGGACGGTTTAGATCATGGATTCACCTGAGTGGGTTGCAAAAAAAGTATTTATAGTATTTATTTATAAAATACCTACTACTACAGGAATTTGTATTTTGACAACTTTGCTGGAAAGTTTTTTTTTAGTACAGATGAAATACAAGAACGTAAAGTCAGGATCTTGAACACTCAGAAGATACTCAGGCCTCACTTTGAACATCAGGATTCAAGACATCAAGAACACAAAGTGTCCAAAAGTGAACAAACGCTAATGCAAAGCCAGTTAAAGGCTGAGGAGAGATGGTTTAATGTGGTTGGTGATTGGTTCAACGCCATTGGTTCAATTATTATAACAGAAGGAGAGAGGAGAGACAGGATTTGTGGTTGTGGCTATTAGTAGATATAAAAACCTATATCAAGTTACTTGATGTCAGCATGGCTGAGAGAAAATTAATCAGTATATTTGGAGAAAAGGGGAGATGGGTTTCCCAGAATCATTTTCTCCAATTATAAGATATGAGTGATTATTATGTTAAGACAATTAATTCAACTTTCAAACCAATCATTGTCAAAAAATATTTAACCCATAAGAACCCAAGACCCATTTATCCTAAAGGAAAAATAATGTGGGTTATATCAGGGGTCAACTCTGGTCCTGGGGGGGGCACTCTGGGTCCAGGTTTTAGTTCCAACTACAAATTCTGCTAATAAAGTCCTTATCAAGGGTTCTATTGGTTGATTAGTAGAATCTAGCGTTTAACTGCCTGGTTGGAACAAAAACATGGACCCACAGTAAAAACCTTTAGGACCAGGGTTAGTGACCCAATAGATAAAATAGACCAAGTGGGCCACATAGAACACATTTCTCAAGTTTTTTTTTCAGAATAATAGTTTTTATTCCCAAAGATCTGTATTCTGACATATATGTAACATTGGGCATTAGTGGTAAACATATTCCATATTATAACACTCCAACTTGAATCAATCCAAAAAGCTAAATTCCAATGTCAAACAGCTAATGCACACAACATATGTAGGTAAGACCAATATATACAATGAAATTTGATATATTGGTCTTGACTCTAGGGCGACACGGTGGTGCGGTGGGTAGCACTGTTGCCTCACAGCAAGAAGGTCGCAGGTTCAAGACCCGCCTTGGGCCTGGGTCTGGGGCCTTTCTGTGTGGAGTTTGCATGTTCTCCCCGTGTCTGCGTGGGTTTTCCCCGGGTACTCCGGTTTCCTCCCACAATACAAAAAACATGCTCAGGTTAATTGGTAAACTCTAAATTGCCCATAGGTGTGAGTGTGAGAGTGAATGGTGTGTGAATGGTGTGTGTGCCCCACGATTGGCTGGCGACCATCTGGGGTGTATCCCTGCCTCTCGCCTTAACGCGCTGGGATAGGCTCCAGCAGACCCCTGCGACCCCGAAAGGGAATAAGCGGGATAGACAATGGATGGATGGATGGTCTTGACTCTCACTGTAGTCACTTTTCCTCCGCTCGTCACTTTACTCTACACACACATCCTGCACTTTAAGTATGCATTAGCTGTGTATGTGTACATGTGTGTATGTGCGTATATATATGTAAATATGTAAATATGTGTGTACGTGCATGTATGTATGTATATATGCTTTGCTTATGCATACTTTTTTCTTACTATTTATTAGTATTTTCTCTCCATTCTATGTCCATAATGCATACTGTGTATGCTGATCAACAAATTCTACGAATTTTGTACATAGTGTTGTGTATTTTTATTTTTTATAGCTTTTATTTTCTTTTTCTTTACTCTGTACTCTCACACCTGTGATTAGCTGCAGTAACAAGCAAATTTCCCTGTTGTGGGATCAATAAAGTCTTATCTTATCTTATCTTAAATTGACTTGATAAAATGCACAATAAAAGAGAATAGAGACTTAAGATGAAACTGTGATGTTAACTCATAAGAACCCAGACCCATTTATCCCTAAAGGAAAACTATGTTGATTATACCATTGACCACATGGGCTGCATAGAACACATTTCTAAAAAAAAATTCAGAATAAAACTTTTTATTCCTAAAGATCTATATTTTACAATATATGTAACATTGGGCATTAGTGGTATACATATTCTATATCAGGATGATTAGTATCTGTCACTTTGGGACTTAATGAGTTAAGTTCAGACATAAAACCTCATAATGAAGAGTCTGGGGGAACCAACGTTCTTGTTACACCGGTGTAACAACACTGTTGGTCCTTATGGGTTAAGACCGTTTGAAGACATGCAGAAGAATCATGCAAACGCCACATGTTTTTTTTTTTTAATTTTCGTTATTTTTGTCTGGTGAGTTCCGAAATTGAGACGGAATTGGAAATGGACGTAATGCAGTGAGTGCTTTAAACGCAGCCAAACCTCCTGCCTTTCCATCACAAAACACACACACACACACACACTTACTTTAGGGTTATATATATATATATATATATTTAACCCCAGTGCTCTTCCTCCCTTTCTGTGTCGATCAATTATCAGACAGTTTATCTGGGGTGTCCTCTGTGGAGCTGTGTGTGACTTTTTACAAATAGTGCTGATATGTCTCCTTACGTGCCTCATCCCGGGGGGAATATCACCGCTAACCTGCAGCGTCCAGCGGCTTAACTCCTCTCCACGACTGTCAATACGGATCCAGACCAGGAACTGGAGTTATAACTCCAGCCGAGTGATTGGAGATCAATACGGGTTCATTCGGGCGTTAAAACATGCGGCGCAATCATGACTCAGAGCCGCGTTTTATAATCAATTCTCTTACATTAACAATGGATCAGATGACTGTAATAATGTTAGAGGGAGGAGCTACAGAATCATCACATGACCACTGAGCATCCTTAAGCGACTTTCACTGTATCCTTATTAACGTATAAAAAAAGAAAGAAATATGGACCAATTTACAACAAATAATAGCTTTATTAACTAACAGAAAAGATGTAAAGTGCATCTGAAATTCCAAAATAAAATTAAATCCTTAATTAAACATTGTTTGACTGACCATGTCAAACCATATGATACTGAAAAATAGAACTACATAAAATGGTCTTATCAGTGATTGTGGTGTAATGTCTTTAATGTCTTTGTCTCCAACATTTCAGACTCAGTAACACACCGGTCTTTCACAGTGAACCAAGCGCTACAGACGCTGTGTCATATTTCCTCGTCTTAGCTTTGGGAGACTTTCGTTTGTCTCTTTATCTCCGTCTCTCTCCGCCTGTCTTCTCATCCTGTTAAATATGTTTTCATGGTGTCACTTGGTGTCTACACTTTATACTCATACTCTGTGCTGTATGCTCCCTGCACACACTCTGCCAATGAGAGCGCCACTGCCCCCGATGGAGTGGAGGTGTAATTGCACTTTATTCTAATACCCCCCCAAAAAATCATTATTATAATAATTATAAATTATAAAATAATAATTTAGTTATTTTTTTGTCCCCCAGGACTTTATATATATATATATATATATATATATATATATATATATATACAGTGGGGAAAATAAGTATTTGAACACCCTGCTATTTTGCTATTTCTCCCACTTAGAAATCATGGAGGGGTCTGAAATTTTCATTGTAGGTGCATGTCCACTGTGAGAGAGATAAACTAAAAAGAAAAATCCAGAAATCACAATGCATGATTTTTTAATGATTTATTTGTGTGATATAGCGGCAAATAAGTATTTGAACACCTGTGTGTCATCTAGATTTCTGACCCTGAAGGACCTGTTAGTCCGCCCATTAGAAGTCCACCTGCATCCATGTATCATCCTTAATCAGATGCACCTGTTTGAAGTGGTTAGCTGCATAAAGACACCTGTCCACCCCATACAATCAGCAAGACTTTAACTTGTAACATGGCGAAGACCAAAGAGCTGTCCAACGACACAAGAGAGAAAATTGTACACCTCCACAAGGCTGGAAAGGGCTACGGAGCAATTGCCAAGCAGCTTGGTGAAAAAAGGTCCACTGTTGGAGCAATCATTAGAAACTGGAAGAAGCTAAACATGACGGTCAATCTCAATTGAGATATTAAATGTCCAGAACCAGGTTTTAATTTGGTCTCTGAAGGCTATCAAAGGTACAGTTTGGCAACATACTGATTAATTGATTAATTGGTTAATTGATCAACTGATGGACGTCTGTGGCCACACTCTAGAACCAGAGTTTGGTTTCTCCATTCTGGAATCATGGCGGCCGAGATAGATTAAAACGTCTCAATCTGAGATAATAAAAAACAGTATGATTATTTATTTTTAATTTAATTATACACTAATTGACATTGAAAAATAAAATAGTGGACTTTAGCAGGATTTCCTCCAGAATATTTTGCTGCTTACAGGTCAAACTCCCACAGCGTTAAACTGCTGACGTGCACCAAACATTTAATATGATAGCTTTAAAGCTCAGTTATATTTAACCTGATGCATGTGAGGTGAACATGATTCATTAAGGACATTTAAGCATTGATTCAGACAAGAATGAAGAAAAGAGACTTTTCTGAATGGGAAGAGGTGTAATAGAAGCTGCAAACACATGCAATGAGTGGATAAATGTGATAGAAATGTAATTTTACGCAGCAAACTAGGGTTGAAAATAACAATATCATTATTACTGTTTTATCTGCAGATTATCTTCTTGTTTAATCAATTAATTTCTCATTGTTTATTATGAACAAACCAAGACATCCTCATATTTGGAAGCAAATTAATTAACTTCCTGACAATGCATTCTGGAAAACAACCGTAGTTTTTTCTGCACTGGCTGTGATCAACGCATCAGCATCTGTCTCTTATATTCCAGTGATGGAGTCCTGCAGCTGCTTGATGTGTCTCTAAGGGAAACTTCTCTCTATCTTTCTTTATTTTTCTCTAGTTCCACGCTCACAGACTTTTAGTTTTTTCTTTTCAGAATGGTCGGCCTGGGGAGAGTTTGAGAGTTACGGCTTTGACATAGTGTTTATATTTTTATGGTCAGTTTCTACTCCATCTCTCTCTCCATTCCACTGATGGAGGCAGATGGCCGACCACCCGCCTAGAGACACATTCTGCTCAAGGTTTTTCCTGTTAAAGTTCAGTGAGTGCTTCCTGGGGGTAAAGTTGGTTCTGTTTTAGTGAATATCATAAAGAGGAAGGTCCAGACCTGCTCTATGTGAAACATGTGATAGGATTCATTTCATTATTTGCTGCTATAGACGTTTAATTGACTCCTGATTTGGTGGTTTTCAGTAAACTTGATGCATATGAAAATGTGAGAGATGCATCATACACATGTAAAGAATAACATCAATTTGTCATTTTTGTTAAATAAAATGTTGATTACAGACATTGGATCAAAAGATTTTACCTGCAACAGAAGAAGGAAAAACTGCAGCAGAAACGCCTGTAAATCTGTTTGTTTTACTATTGTCTGGACAACCGTCACAAAACAAATTGTGACTCATTATTTTCCAGATCTGGAGCCGCTGCTCACTTTTGTGTGTCAGACAGAAAAAAAAAAAAAAAAACACAGTATTAAATTGTGCACCGAAATTGTTTTTTGCCCTTCACTCCTACTCAGAATCAGCAGCTCGGTGCCTCCGTGCTGTTTGCTAAAGAACATTCTGATCGTTTTAAAAACCTGAAACAGGAAATTATTGCCCACGGGTTATTGTTCAGCGTGTAGAGCCCAGTGTGCTGCTTCAACGGGACGTACAGGGAAAGCTTTGTTTATTCATGGTCACATTTATTTATTTATTTACCTATTTATCTAGGCAGATAATGTAATTGAATTTTTAACTAAATGTTTTTGTTTCGTGGAAATATTTATTGCAATACCACGTGTGATCATGCAGATAAATATGATCAGTATTGGTAAATTTCTGTATTTTCACGACCATAAGGCTCCGTACTAAAAGGATCAGTCTCAGTTCTGTGTGTGGGAGCTAAACTGAGTTTGGTTGTGCTTTATTTAAGTATTGATTACAAAGTACTAACATTTTTTAATCATCGTGGGCATGGCAAACACACAGATAAAACAAGCACACAAGTGTGTGTGTTTAAAAATAGAGCGGGGTAATGTCATCAATCAAACCATCAAGTCCTCATCCTCTGTTTCTGATTCCAACAGCAGCTAAATCTCCATCAAACATGCCAGCTTCACTTTCTTCACCATCAGAGTCACTTTCCTCTAAATGATGCGTTATAATCCGCTGGAAGTTGCTGTGCTACCGTAGTCCTGGTCTGGATGGAAAAATGGCACCGAAACGAAAGCACCAAGACGGAAATGTTCAATTTTCTTGTCTAGCTTTACTGATTTTAGGTGAATTGTGACCATCAGAACACTTCTCCCACTTGTTCTTTGCTCTGTGATCCACTGATCTAGTCTTTGCTCTGTGATCCACTGATCCAGTCTTTGCTCTGTGATCCACTGATCCAGCCTTTGCTCTGTGATCCACTGATCCAGTCTCTGCTCTGTGATCCACTGATCCAGTCTCTGCTCTGTGATCCACTGATCCAGTCTCTGCTCTGTGATCCACTGATCCGGTCTTTGCTCTGTGATCCACTGATCCAGTCTCTGCTCTGTGATCCACTGATCCAGTCTTTGCTCGGTGATCCACTGATCCAGTCTTTGCTCTGTGATCCACTGATCCAGTCTCTGCTCTGTGATCCACTGATCCAGTCTCTGCTCTGTGATCCACTGATCCAGTCTCTGCTCTGTGATCCACTGATCCAGTCTTTCCTCCAACTCGTACCACCTGTCTTATGTCTTAAACTCAGCTGTGTAGCTGATTTCCTTCAGTTTAAACTGTGCTTTATCAGCGTGTCTCTTTACCATTTTCAGGTTGTTAAAACAACGATGTTCTGCATAACGCACATCCCCGTTATTTGATCTACAATCCATGCCCCTATATATATATGCACCTTATAGTCATGAAAATATGTTTATGCTAAATTCAAGTAGAATCCACCATGCAGGCGAGATTGAATCTTTTAATGACATTTGAGGGTCCCACTAAATAATGCACAATATGTATATAA
>JAYKQN010000033.1:32500-72500 GCA_036785175.1 Eupleurogrammus muticus | reverse complement strand
CTACTAACACAGTGTTGGTGTCGTCTATGGGGAGCTTCTGGATAATATACTGTGAGCTTACAGCTATTTTAGACTCCCCAAGCCCAAATGAATTATATTCTGTTAGTGAAACAAGTCAGTTCTGAGAGCTGTGATTTATCCACTGTCTTACTCATTCTGTGAGTGTGTGTGTGTGTGTGTGATAGTGTGTAATATGCACTTATTTGTATTGACATTCCGTTTTTCATCAGCCGTCTGTTCTTTTTTTCCTTAATTGTTTAGGTTGTCGTCTATATATATATATCTCGTCTCTATTCGATTTCCTCCTACTTCTTAATTTTCTCATGTTTTTCTCGACGTAGCTTCCTGAAAACTGTCCAATCAGAACAGAGCGGACTTATAGCTGGACACTGAGCTGAGGTGCTGCATGAAAGACCAGTATAACATCAACTTTAACTGCAAATCATACAAAGACACACACACACACACACACACACACACACACATCCTGTTCGTGCTGGCAGGAACGTCATGATCAATAATCTCTAGATACTTGACCCTGGATTAGGATGTTTTCACAATGCAGCAATAATGGGATAATTGGGATAATTATGTGTTCGTTCACTGCATTTAGGTGTGAACTTGTTCTTTAATGTTAATTGTTGTAAAACATAACACATGAACAACACTCATACATTCATGTGCCCACTCATAAATAAAAATAAACATACACACAAGCAAAAGGGAGGGAGTAAGGACACATGATGATGTTATTTTTATTAAAGAAATATGCACATATATATGTACAGTAATACTAAGAATGAAAGCATGCAAAACATTAGTGAAAGACGGATATATTCTATAAATCAAAATGAAATAATAAATTCGGCAGCTTTATCCTTCTATAGAACCATCTGGTACATGCATTATTATATTATTATTATATTATATGAACTAATATATTGAATCCGTTTGCAGTGAGATGTAAAAACCCTTCATCACCAGGAGGTAGAACGTGTTAAATAAAAGGAAGGACTGAAGTGATCGATTTATCGAGCCGGTGCCACGACCGTCAATACCCCCCCCCCCCCCACGATGCTCGACCCCCCCCTTTACCGAACATTGATCAAGGCGAGATGAAGGATAAATGGGTGATTTCACCGATTGGTGCTTTGCCAATTGAGCATTAAAGACACAGAGAGAGAGATGCTTCATATTCAGTTAGTGATAACATCTGTTCAGCCGGATTCTGATATATAAAAATAAAGTAAAAAAGACAAAATAACCAATACTGTGTTGATTAATAAATTTCTTAGTTATTAACACGAAATGATGACCTTTAGAAAGGAGAAAAAAACACTTGTTTGTGGAGAACAGTAAAGGTCAGCGTACTGCGTTATCTACCAATAAGTCATATGTATTTTCCTCTTTTCTAAAAGGTCATGTTTGTGGGATTTGTTCGCTGATAGTGTTGTTATTCTGTTGTTTGACAGCACTCATAATTTATTAAACATGCCCCCCCCCACAGATCTGAGGTGCTGCACTATTTCTTTGATGAATCGCTCGACTAATTAATTAATTTTGTTGAATCTCTTGTTGTCATATTGACCCAATTATGTCCACGTCTGTTAACAATTGCGCATAATTCAACATGCATTTGGCTGCATCGATTGTTTTTAACTGGTCACGGTTGCAGCAAAGTGCACGCTGCGTCATTTTTCGTAGGTTTAGATCATCACAGAGACCCGTGAGACTTCTGAAGGGGATCGACACCTTTGCAGATGATCGACTGGTTTCTTTCTGTGGTGTTGTCAGCAAACTGGAACTCCACAGAGGAAACTGCTGCTCGATGAAGCTTTGAAACACTTATTGAAGGTTTAATTCAATTCAATTTCAATTCAATTCAATTCAATTTATTTGTATAGCCCAGAATCACAAATCAGATTTGCCCCAAAGGGCTTTACATTGTGTACAAAAGCAACACAACATCCCCTGTCCTTAGACCCTCACATCGTACAAGGTAAAACTCCCTAAAAAAACCCCTTTAACAGGGAGAAAAAAACGGAAGAACCCTCAGGAAGAGTAACAGAGGAGGAATCCCTCTTCCAGGACGGACAGGCTGCAGTAGATGATGTGTGCAGGTGGAGAACATTACAGAGAAATTTGAATATTACAAACAAACAGAAATGTAATGAATGTTGGTAGAAGTGGAGGATGAGGAGCAGGATCCATCATAGCTTTCAGGTTTCACCAAGGCAGCCTCAGACCCTCCAACATCCGTAGATCCCTCAGTGGCTGTACTGCAGCGTGCTCTGTGAAAGAGAAAACACAGGGCAGGACTCCGGAACCACAGCAGATTTAAAAGTACAGTAGTGGTACGACAGTATCACAGATAGAAGAAGAAAAAGAAGCCCAGGGCATCTCATGAGGACCCGGCAGACTAACCTATCGCAGCATAACTATAACTAGGCCAGCCAGGGCCGGCCCTAACTATATGCTTCATCGAACAGGAAAGTTTTTAACCTATTCTTAAATATAGGAGTTTAGAGCTGTGGACACGTACTGTACGGTGTTTTTTAACCTGTAACTTTTGGTGCTGAGACATCTTTAATTGAACTTTATTGTTAATTAAAGGAAGCAACACATACACTTAAGCCCATAATTATTCATACCCCTGTCGAATACAAGAGATTTCTTTATTTTTTTCACTTACAAATTAGTATTTCACTCCAGTTTTTACTTAAATAGGACAAAAAAGAAAGTCTGAAGCTATAATTGATTTGTGTTTCGTTAGAACATGTAAATAAACGGATTGAAAACCAAAAATCACATCCAACAAATGACTGATATAGAAAGCTCCTGGCAGGGCATGCTGGGAAATCTGTCTTTATATATATATACACTTTATATTTGGAAGACTTTGTTTTGTGTCCTATTTAAGTAAAAACAAAGGTAAAATACTAATTTTTAATAGAAAAAAATCAAGAATTCCCTTGTATTTGACAGGGGGTACATGCAGGGAGACTGTTTTTTGCAAGGAAGTATTTTCTAGAATTTATGGTAATTTAGTAAATTAAACCTAAACAGTTTTTTTTATATATATATTTTCTACCCTTCATCTAAAATTCACCTGACTTGTATACAAAGCGTTTAGGACCCTCTCAATTAGAATTTATAGCAGAATTATTTGGTTTGCAAATATTTATGCAGATATTTGGCAGGATCAGGAAGGAGCAGGTGGAGGAACAAATAACACAAAAAATCTGAATACCCACATTATATGAATGTCCTTGATAGGAAAAAAAAACACTTGACATTTTATTGTCAAATAGAAAATTCACAATTTTAATGGTTGTAAAATGAAACTGAAATGAACCTCAGTAATAATCTATGTGAACAGTGACTTTAGCAGCGTGTTAAATACGAGGCTGATGTATTTTCCAATAAACGTGACCTAATATCTAATATATGTAATAATAAGTTATGTCAAACCCAAATAGAAAAAAAACTGATGTGACAGCATTTTTACTTTGATGCAATTAACTGTATAACTGTAATATCAATAACTGTATATAAGTTATAAGTATAACTTTATATCAGCCACAATGATATTTTCTAAGGTGGACCTAAATGCAGCATTAATGGATATATATGTGTATATATATATATGTATGTATATATATGTATGTATATATATGTATGTATATATATGTATGTATATATATGTATGTATATATATGTATATGTGTATATATGTATGTATATGTGTATATATGTATGTATATGTGTATATATATATATATGTGTATATGTGTATATATGTATATGTGTATATATGTATATATATGTGTATATATATACAGTACTACTCGGAAAATTAGAATATTGTGTAAAAGTTGTTTTATTCATGCAATTCAACATAAAAGGTGAAACCAATACATTTTATAGACTCATTACAAGCAAAGTGAGATATTTCAAGCTTTTATTTGTTTTGATTTTGCTCATTAGGACTTGCAGCTTCAGAAAACCTCAAATTCAAAAACTCAGAAAATTAGAATACTGTTAAAAGCTTCAGTATTGAAGGCTCAAAGTGTCACACACTAATCAGGTAAGTAATCCAAAACACCTGCAAAAGGGTCCCGAGCCTTTAAAAAGCCTGTGTCTTTGGTTTAGAAGAATTCACAATCATGGGGAAGACTGCAGATCTGACAGTTGTGCAGAAAACCATCATTGACTCCCTGCACAAGGTGGGTAAGACACAAAAAGTGATCGCAAAAGAAGCTGGATGTTCTCAGAGTGCTGTGTCAAAGCACATTAATGGACAGTTAAGTGGAAGGCAGAAGTGTGGAAGAAAACGGTGTACAAGCCGGAGGGATGACCGCAGCCTGGAGAAGATGGTCAGGAAAGGGCCATTCAAAAGTGTGGGGGAACTTCATAAGGAGTGGACTCAAGCTGGAGTTGCTGCTTCAAGAGAAACGACACGCAGGAGGATGCTGGACATGGGCTTCAAATGTCGTATTCCTGTTGTCAAGCCGCTCCTCACGAGCAAGCAACGCCAGAGGCGCCTTAGCTGGGCTAGAGAAAAGAAAGACTGGACTGTTGCCCAGTGGTCCAAAGTCCTCTTTTCTGATGGGAGCAAGTTTTGCATCTCATTTGGCAACAAAGGTCCCAGAGTCTGGAGGAAGACCGGAGAGGCGCAAAATGGAAGATGCATGAAGTCCAGTGTTAAGTTTCCCCAGGCTGTGATGACTTGGGGATCCATGTCAGCTGCTGGTGTTGGTCCTCTGTGCTTTATCAAGTCCAGCATAAACGCAGCTGTCTACCAGGACATTTTAGAGCACTTCATGCTTGCTTCAGCGGACCAGCTTTATGGGGATGCAGATTTCATCTTCCAGCAGGACTTGGCACCTGCCCACACTGCCAAAAGTACAAAATCCTGGTTCAACAACCATGGGATTACTGTGCTTGATTGGCCCGCAAACTCACCTGACCTGAACCCCATAGAAAATCTGTGGGGCATTGCCAAGAGAAAGCTGAACGGGAAGAGACCAAACAATTAAGAAGAGCTCAAGGCCGCGATTGAAGCATGTTGGTCTTTCTTAACACCGGAGATGTGCCACAACCTGGTAGCATCCATGCCGCGCAGGATTAAGGCAGTCATTCGTTCAAAAGGGGCCCCAACCAAGTACTAAGTACAGATGCAACATTTTATTTTCAGAGGCCTGACATTTTTGTATTTAAAATCCCTTTTTTAAATTGATTTCAAGCAATATTCTAATTTTCTGAGTTTTTGAATTTCAGGTTTCTGAAGCTGTAAGTTCTAATGAGCAAAATCAAAACAAATAAAAGCTTGAAATATCTGACTTTGCATTTAATAATACTATAAAATGTATTAGTTTCACCTTTTATGTTAAATTGCCCGAATAAAACAACTTTTACACGATATTCTAATTTTCCGAGTAGTACTGTATGTGTGTATACATATATACATACACACATATGTGTAGGATGTGGCTGACAATTTTCTTAAATTTTTTGTTCTGTTAGTTTCCAATGTTCTCATCTCACCAATTAAAAATACATCAATTACCACAACGTTCCTTTCACCCCAATTTTTATGGTTATATAATAATTTTATAATAGTTTATTTCTAAGCAGAGTAAAAGCAGTGGTTGTGTTTTCAGTGAGAGAATGTGTTGTGATGTAGTTCTGTTCACAGATTTGTTGATATGTAGTTTGTGCTACATATATTTTTTATAAGACATTATTTACGGATTGACATATCCCAATTAAAAGAGAGCGATCTTTCTGACCTATGATCCATAACATCATAATGTAGAGATAAAGGGAGGAATAAATGGAGCTTAATGACAAAAGGCAAACACAATTTAAATAAACTACGGGGTGACCTGGATGCATATTGTGTACTGTGATACAACATCTACTCTTTTAATGCTTTTTCTATCATTGCCTTTGAATCAAGAGAAAAAAAATAACAAATAGGAGTAATAGGGTAACACCGCCACCTTTCCTGTCTCTGCTGTGTGCTGTCAAAATAAATACTTAAAATAAAAATAGGACTGATGAGTTTTATGCAATGAAAATTCTAAGTGTATAGCCTACAGGTTGAAACTGCTGCACATTCCTCTGAATAGTTGATAATGGTCTGTAAAACATCATTATTAAAACAGAAAGAAATATGACTTCACTTGTTAAAAGTAAGGCAGGAACAACAGGAATGATGTTATAAAATAATATAAAATAAGAGAAACAGAGGAAAAACATGGTTTTTTAGGTTGTTTGCAGTGATTCAGAATTAATAATTGCTCTAAATTACACTGAAAGATTGTTTTGAGGAACGTTTAAATGACCAGAATCAAGAAAATATTGTCTATATGTGAAAAGAGGAGATGCACAATGCAAGAAAGAGCATGTTGAACTCTCTCCTTGTTGGATGAGAATTCAGAGCAAAGCCAGCAGGATGCAGATGCAAATGCACATGCAGATGCAGGGAGATGAGCCAACTTCTTAGAGCTCCAGGATTCCAGGATTCCAGGATTCCAGGATTCCTGACTCGGATAAACGTCGCCATGGTGATAGAAGCTGTAACATGCTGGACGTGTGGCTCGGAAACAAAAACAAAAACAAAAGTAAAAACAGGGATCAAACACTGTTCCTGGATTCTTTACAATAGGACTTTGAGGAATTGTGCAAGCGTGAAGAATAATGGAATCATCTGTGATCCGATTTCAAGTGGGGAAAAGGGGGAATTTTGATCCATTTGCCAGAGGTAATTGTGCAAAAATGAAAAAAATTGATTTGATTTCACCAAATGACGTCGGCTAAAACACACGCCGCGAAAACCTCTGATCTGATTGTGTCCGGACAGTCAATTGTAATGGGGTTATATTGCCTGTCTATTTTTCACTAATACTATATAATACTCCACATCCTCATCCCAGAAACATGATCACAGCAGCTCTGTTTAAGCTCACTGACTGACAGCTCTGCGCCATATAAGAAAACCTGATGCTCAGACAACGTCTGGAGGTGGCGTCTTTAGCTCTGATTCTGTTTCTGTCAGTCTGCGTGTTTTTTCTTTAACTTTCCATGAGCTGCAGTGATAAAATATGGCCGAGCTCAGGTATAATCGGTGCTGACTGAATGTTTGATGCTTCTGCATTATCTCCCCGTGTAATCCTGAGGACTATATCAGATACAGAGGCGTCCACCAAATTTAATTAAGTCCAGAAAGTGAAGTCTCTGCAGTTTCTGCGTCCTCGGGAACATCTAAGGAGAAGGTGATGATGACGAGGGGCAGAGCTAACGAAAGAGAACATCCATCCATTGTCTATCCCGCTTATTCCCTTTCGGGGTCGCAGGGGTCTGCTGGAGCCTATCCCAGCGCGTTAAGGCGAGAGGCAGGGATACACCCCAGATGGTCGCCAGCCAATCGTGGGGCACACACACCATTCACACACCATTCACTCTCACACTCACACCTATGGGCAATTTAGAGTTTACCAATTAACCTGAGCATGTTTTTTGTATTGTGGGAGGAAACCGGAGTACCCGGGGAAAACCCACGCAGACACGGGGAGAACATGCAAACTCCACACAGAAAGGCCCCAGACCCAGGCCCAAGGCGGGTCTTGAACCTGCGACCTTCTTGCTGTGAGGCAACAGTGCTACCCACCGCACCACCGTGTCGCCCCGAAAGAGAACATGCTGCTTTTTATTTTTTCATGCCATTCATAATGTGTGGAGACCTTCTGAGTCGATTCTTTGTCCATTTGAGTGATGAATATGTGTGTTTTTCCTCTCGTTCTTCACCACAGGTCCAGTCCAGCATCTCTATTCACCAGAAGTCGTTTTTTCCTGTGATACAGTTCCACCTGAACGTTCGTCTCGCTCCTACTAACTCAAGGTAAACTTGAAGTGACATACATTCATTTGTAGTGGCATTGATTATATATATTGATTCTATATTTCTGGAGCGGCACTTCTTACTTCTTCCTAAACAGATGTGGATGCACCTTTTTATTCATATATATATATATATATATATATATATATATATATATATATATATATATATATATATATATATATATATATGTATATGTGTATATGTACATACATATACACTGTGTTGCCTCACAGCTTGTGTCCTATTTAAGTAAAAACTGTAGAGAAATACTAATTTGTAAGTAAAAAAATTTCATTCGACAGGGGTATGAATAATGTTGGGCTTAAGTGTGTCTGTGTGTGTATATATATATATATATATATATATATATATATACTATATATATATACTGTATATATATCTGAATGAATAATGTTGGGCTGTGTGGCAAAGTATTTATGTATGTATGTGTACATATATATATGTGTATGTGTGTATATATATATATGTATATGTATATATATATGTGTGTATATATATATATGTATATATATATGTGTGTATATATATATATATGTGTGTGTGTGTGTATATATACATGCTGCATTCAGGTCCCCCTTAAAAAATCTGAACTATACGATAATGGCCATGAAGGTTGTTAATCTTTTCTCTGAGCAAAAAAGGGACAAAAAGCTGATTATTCACATGCTGTCCAATTAATCTATATATATATATATATATATATATTGGTCAAAAGTGAACACAAATAATTTGATTATATTTATTTAATGCACCTGTCATTCTAGAAGTTAATTTATTGTGCGTTAGGTGGGAGATGTGAACACATCTTTGATGAGATCGACCACACACTTTATCCCCGCGTCTAATCTTCTTTTTGTCTCTCTGCCATTTTCTCCTGTGCTTAAAAACTCTTAAGCCTCTTAAAAGTCGTCCTCTCTACTCCTAAGGTTTGTCCCCTTCTGGGTTCTCTAGAGGGCTAAGATGTTTTGTAAATAACTTGTTTTTATCTTTATCTAATGTGACGGAAAATTCTTATAAAACTTCATAATTCAAATAGTTTCCTTAAGAATTTCCTCACTAGGAGAAAGTCTTTCTACTTGAAGTATTGAAATATGAATTCTGGAAATAAGCTAAGTAGGTTCCCTTTTGTTTTTCATGTAGTAAAAACATATTCATCCATTGTTAACCTTAACCAGTTTTGTACCTGAACATACTCCTCATAAACCTTCATTTTGTCTGTGAGATTTCATTAGATCCTTCCAGGTTAAAAACCCAGCTAAAACTCCCAAAAAACAGACCTTAACATGTAGCTGAAAACCAGCTGATCCTGCAGCAGCTGTCATACCTGTCACACTAACAAATACGTCATAAAACACAGAGCAACAGCCAGGAGCATGGAGGAAGGCAGCACCACAGCTATGAGCATTAACACAATGTGATGGAGGAGTCAGTACTGACCCAGACTGAACCTTAAGATTAGATTCAGATTAGATTCAACTTTATTCTCATTGCATATGTCACCAGCACAAAGAATTGAAATGCAGATAGGATCTAACTAGTAATTTTAAACAGTTGTGGTATATTATGTACAAGTGAGATATACACATATTATATAACATAGACAAATTGTATAGTAAATTATATAAATATTGCAGATAATTAGTAATATAATACTGTAAAAAAATACCTGTCACACTAACAAATATGTCATAAAACACAGAGCAACAGCCAGGAGCATGGAGGAAGGCAGCACCACAGCTATGAGCATTAACACAATGTGATGGAAAAGTCAGTACTGACCCAGACTGAACCTTAAGGACTACAGTCCTGCTTTTATTTTACCAATAAACACCATTTAAGCAGCAGCTTTGGAGAATATTCTGCAGCTGCTACTAGTGTGGACTGAATGGATGAAACAAAGTGTTAGGAAATGATGGAATTTGGTTGGACAAGGAGTAAAAACTGGAGAAAAAGATGAATCTGATGCATAGTTTAATGTTAAAACTGATAAAACATTTGCTGTCTCATTATTTCAACTTTGAACTCGTTCATGTAGAAAGTGAACATTCCCGACAATATTTTTAATGATCAATAAACACATTTATCCTGTCGACAAATTAAAACTGACGCCAAAAATGTTAATAATTTCATCATAAATTTTCTTCCTCGTTATCTTAAATTCTCTCTGGAGGCTGGAACATGAATACCTGTGAAGCTAAACATCAGATTCCAGCAGCTTCAGTAATGAACTGGTGATTTTCTGCTGCTGGACTGTATCTGAACCTTCATGTAAAGCAGGTGGAACGTTTCTCATGACGCGCTCGCAGCCGCTGGAGGTTTCATTGCCTTGTGAATCGGTTGTTAAATTCTTTGCATTTCAGGGAAAAAAACGCTGATTCATTCGTATCAATGTGATATTCTGCTTTTGAATTACAGACATTTGTCCTCACTCAGTGTTATTTCACTGTGTTAGAAAGCACCTCCTCACTGTTCTGTGTCATTATTGTACACATTTGCTTGTCTCTACATGCATATCTGAATCAACAAAGAGGAAATTCTCTCTTTTACTGTTTTCAGTTGCATGCAACCCTTAGGTTTTTAAAAAATAAAGAAATATAGACGTCATTAACATTCAAAGGATGTCTGTTGATTTTCCATATTTTTCTCAATGTGAATAATAATCATCTACACTGCTGCACTGGGTGACATCTTCCTCTCCAATCTGCTAATTTGTTCAGAAAAGATCATGTACAAGGACACGGTTCCTTTTACAGTAAACAATTAGGCTTTTTCTCTTGCATATTGATTGGACTCTGAACCAGGCATTTTTCATCTTTAAAAAATAACTTCAGCACAAAATCAGAGCCGTTTCATATGTGCAATATGCACGAAAACATATAAAGCATAGAAATCACCAGCTTTATCCTTTTATTATATATAATATACTAATTGATGCAGCTCTACAGCTTATAACAGTGATTTTATTTTTTATTTTGCAAATTTTTATTAAGAGAACATTAGAATCCTTGCAGAATCCGTGCAGAATCCTTGCAGAAGGAATGCAAGAATAGAAAGTTTGCATACAGAATAAAATAAATAAAAAATCCATCTATCTTTAGTAAAAAGCATCTGTCAGTCTGTACCTCTTATACTTCTACTAGTTGGCACATAGCATGATGGTGTATACCCTTGATACTAATATTTGCATCTTTTTTTGTGAAATTGCTTGTCTTGTTAGTCAACATTATTGGTATTATTGTTAAAATAATAAATTTGGTGTACACGGTGTACAGTGGTGGTGTAGGGGGAAGTGTTCTTGTCTCATAAGCAGCAAACATGGTTCCACCTAAAGAGTTTCTGTGTCTATGCCACAAAATATATTTTTCCAAAAAAATAAAAGTGAAAGAAACCATACATTCACAAATCACAGCACTATCCTGCAGCAGCTCTTTTGTTCCAGTTTTGCAGCTTTGGATCATGACAGCCAACACATCCCAGCATTTTCGTTACCATTTAATCCCCCACTGCCTTTCTGTGGCTGTAGAACCTCACTCTACACACAGTGGGGAAATTACATTAGTAACAGCAGCAGCAGGGACAGAGAAAGGAAAGAAACGAAAGTTTGCACACAGAATAAAATATATTAATAAATAAAATCTAGAAAATATAATAGAATATAGTATAGCTGCACCATATATTTGGTTTGGTTAGAGCAGTATTTCTCAGTTATTTTCTGTTACGCCCCCCTATGGAAGAAGAAGAAAACATCTCGCGCCCCCTGCACAACTACAAATAGTATAATTTGTCTATTAAATTGTTATAAATACCTCTGCATAGCACTGTATCCTTATTAACGTATAAGAGAATAAAAAAGAAAGAAATATGAACCAACTTACAGCAAAGAATAGCTTTATTAACTATCAGAAAAGATTTAAAGTGCATCTGAAATTAAAAAATAAAATATATCCTTAATTAAACATTTTCTGACTGACCATGTCAAACCATATGATACTGAAAAATAAAACTACATAGATGGTCTTATCAGTGATTGTGGTGTAATGTCTTTAATTTCTTTGTCTCCAACATTTCAGACTCAGTAACACACCGGTCTTTCACAGTGAACCAAGCGCTACAGACGCTTCGTCATATTTCCTCGTCTTAGCTTTGGGAGACTTTCGTTTGTCTCTTTATCTCCGTCTCTCTCCGCCTGTCTTCTCATCCCTGTTAAATATGTTTTCATGGTGTCACTTGATGTCTACACTTCATACTCATAATCTGTGCTGTATGCTCCCTGTGAACACTCTGCCAATGAGAGCACCACTGCCCCCTAATGTCGTGGAGGTGCAATTGCACTTTATTCTAGGACAGTAAAAAAATAAATACATAAATAAAAAAGCACTGTGTTAGAGCATAAAAGAACTGGTATAACCTGCACCTCACTGTCTTTTTTTTTTTTTGTACTTTCCTCCAGGACGGGAGGGAGGAGGAGGAGGACGATGGGGGTCGGCGGGTTCCCCCCCCAGGTCCTGCTGTGGCTCCACCTGTTCAGCTTCATGTCTCTGGCGTCGCCCCTCAACCCCGACGACCCCAATGTGTGCAGCCACTGGGAGAGGTCAGCCCCCCGATATTCAGAATAATAAAAAAACGCTGTGGGGAACTAATGGAGTCCCTGCTACAAATCAAGAGCCAGAGAGGGATGGAAGGGGGGGGGGGGGTTGCCAATAATCAAAAGCAAAAGGGGAAAAGGTTTACTCCTGGGGACTGGGACTGGGACTGTAAATTCCGAGTGATGCTAATGTGACGGCTTGAGTGGTCTCGCCACTCAGCGCTATCAGTGCTCGGCTGAGTAAAAGCCCGGCGTCCTCTCTGACGAGAGGGGGCAGGTGCTGTGATCGATAATCCCTCCTCTGCGTAATCAGTAGGGACGGTGGAAAATGAGTATCAACCCCGACGACTGTCGCCGTTTTTTACCATTTACTGAAGGTCAGACTCAGTTCACTCACCTTTATTCGGCACAACAGGGAAACGCTGTCAGAACAAAGTCAAAGTCGGTTTATTGTAGAGCAGTAACGTGATCAGAAGTTATGCTTTTTTTTATTTTTTCAGGGAAATAAAATAAAGCTTTCATAGTTCTGAGAAACAATTGATCACCTTGAAGCATCTTTTATGTTGGAAAAAAAAATACTACAAGGGCACGCCATGCCCTGTCTTTTTGTGCCAGGATCAATATCATCCTGTAGATCTGTAAAAAAAACAGGGAACAAAAGGAAAAATATCGTCTCCTGTTCCACAACAACGCTGTTACCTTTTCTCTTTTCCCATTTTCAACAAGACCTTGAGCAAAAAGGCAGTCAAATCAAGACCAGAAATTAAATGTGGTCTCACCGGTTTCTGAGCATTAAAGCCGTGTTGTGTTTATTGTCCCTCCAGTAAAACCATATTCATGCATTGTTAACCCTTTAACATCACACTTGTTGGTCAATGTTTTACCTGAACATGTTCAATGAACAATTGTTCATGAACCCGTTCATATTCTAGGTGAATGTGATCTGAACATTCTGTATTTTTCTCCTGATAAATGTTCATTCTGGCTGTGAACGCTGCTCTCTCATAGTAGAACTTAGTTCCAGAGTGTGTCAGATTCGATTAGATCCTTCCAGGTTAAAAACCCAGCTAAAACCCAATAAAGACCTTAACATGATGCTGAAAACCAGCTGATCTGGCAGCAGCTGTCATACCTGTCACACTAACAAATACATCATAAAACACAGAGCAACAGCCAGGAGCATGGAGGAAGGCAGCACCACAGCTATGAGCATTAACACAATTTTGAATTTTTCTCTGAGATCGACCACAAACTTCATTCCTGCGTCATCTAGTTTTCTTTTTGGTCTCCCTGCCATTTTCTCCTCTGCTTAAAAACTCCTCTCTACATGTAGTAAAGACATATTCATCCATTGTTAACCCTTCAACTTCACACTTTATGACCAATGTTGTACCTAAACACATTTAATAAATCCTCATTCATGAACTCGTTCATATTCTGGTTGAACATGAACTGAACGTTCTGTATTTTTCTCCTGATAAATGTTCATTCTGGCTGTGAACGCTGCTCTCTCATAGTAGAACTTAGTTCCAGAGTGAGTCAGATTTCATTAGATCCTTCCAGGTTGAAAACCCAGCTAAAACTCCCAATAAACAGACCTTAACATGTAGCTGAAAACCAGCTGATCTGGCAGCAGCTGTCATACCTGTCACACTAACAAATACGTCATAAAACACAGAGCAGCAGCCAGGAGCATGGAGGAAGGCAGCACCACAGCTATGAGCATTTAAACAGTAGCTTTGGAGAATATTCTGAAGCTGCTACTAGTGTGGACTGAATGGATGGGTTGTGTTTATCGTCCCTCCAGCTACGCCGTGACCGTCCAGGAGTCCTACGCCCACCCCTTCGACCAGGTCTACTACACCCGCTGCACTGACATCCTCAACTGGTTCAAATGCACCAGACACAGGTAAGAACGCCAAGATCCTGAGAGGCAGCTGCTTCAATAGGGAAATGGTGGAGCGATTTTTTTTTTCTTGCATCTTCCATCTTATTCAAACTCATGTCACGTTGGAATAAGAGCGTGAGTCACCATCCTGTAAATGTCTTTCAACCAAGTTCACTACTGACATTTCAGGAACATTTTCAAATTCGTCCAAATCTGAGCAGTAACATGGGGTCGAATAAACAGAAAGCACAACTTATTCTGCCCGTTTTGTGCTCATCTTGCATAAATTATAGTTAAATGAATTTCATTTCACAAAGAAAGACCTTCAAACATGTCACCACGGCCCCTAAGAAAGAGTATAAGAGACTTTTAACTGTATATTATAGACATAATATAATATAAAGCAATAATCAGCAGATAATTTTATGATGAAAATGATCATAATTTGCAGCCCTAAATACTTAATAATCAGTTTATGCCGCACAATCTCAGACAGGTTTTAATTGTTGTTGGAACAACAGTGGGTCCCTGAAACCAGACCCCGGTGTTCCCAGACCCCGGTGTTCCCAGACCCCGGTGTTCCCAGACCCTGGTGTTCCCTCACATCTCGGGTTCCTCCTCCGGCTCAGCTCCGTCTGACGTGGTCGTCGTGATGAGCAAGCAGCGGCGTTTTCGGCTTTAATGACCACATTAAGCTTTATGGCTGGTTTGGCTCTGCCAGCTAAGAGCTGAGTCATTGCTGCTCTGAAATGTCAGAGAACATCAGCGTGATGAGTGAGTGAGTGAATGAGTGAAAGAGTGAGTGAAAGAGTAAGAGTGAGTGAATGAGTGAGTGAAAGAGTGAGTGAAAAAGTAAGAGTGAGTGAATGAGTGAGAGTGAATGAGTGAGTGAGAGTGAGTCACTGAGTGAGTCACTGAGTGAGTGAGTGAATGAGTGAAAGAGTGAGTGAATGAGTGAGTGAAAGAGTAAAAGAGTGAGTGAATGAGAGTCAGTCACGGAGTGAGTGAAAGAGTGAGTGAAAAAGTAAAAGAGTGAGTCAGTGAGTGAGTGATTGAAAGAATGAATGAGTGAATGAAAGAGTAAGTGAGTGAGTGAATGAGAGTGAGTCACTGAGTGAGTGAAAGAGTGAGTGAAAAAGTGAAAGAGTGGGTGAGTGAGTGAGTGAGTGAAAGAATGAATGAGTGAATGAAAGAGTGAATGAGTGAGTGAATGGAGTGAGTGAAAGAGTAAAAGGGTGAGTGGAATAGTAAAAGAGTGAGTGAAAGAGTGAGTGAAATAGTAAAAGAGTGAATCAGTGAATGAGTGAGTGAAAGATTGAATGAGTGAATGAAAGAGTAAGTGAGTGAGTGAATGAGTGAATAAGTAAGTCACTGAGTGAGTGAAAGAGTGAGTGAATAAGTGAGTGAAAGAGTGAGTGAAATAGTAAAAGAGTGAGTGAATGAGTGAATAAGTAAGTCACTGAGTGAGTGAAAGAGTGAGTGAACAAGTGAGTGAAAGAGTGAGTGAAATAGTAAAAGAGTGAGTGAGTGAATGAATGAGTGAGAGTGAGTCACTGAGTGAAAGAGTGGGTGAGTGAGCGAGTGAGTGAAAGAATGAATGAGTGAATGAAAGAGTAAAAGAGTGAGTGTAAGGGTGAAAGAGTGACTAAAAGAGTGAGTGAAAAAAGTAAAAGAGTGAGTGAGTGAATGAGTGAGTATAAGAGTGAGTGAAAGAGTAAAAGAGTGAGTGAGTGAAAGAATGAATGAGTGAATGAAAGAGTCAATGAGTAAGTGAATGAGTGAGTGAATGAGCTCAAATTATAAGCTGGTGCTGTTTTTAAATAGTAATGACCCGAATACTTTTTGTATATTTTTATGTTCTGAATAACATGACGTCATCTTATTATCTTATTTACAGCAAGTACTTGGTTGTTTTATTTTAATGAGGAGGAGAATTCTCAAATTGATCTCAACATTAATAAACTTACACACACACATTAATTTTCTGCTGCTCAGGGTCTCTCAATATGACAGAAGAACAGAAGACAGTGTTCAGTGATGTGGTGGAGTAGAGTGGGATCATGGGAGTTGTTGTTTTTACAATTCCCATGATCCCACGCTACTTGATGTTGGAGAATAAGTTGATGCTACTGAATGCACCTTTATATCCCTCCTCAGGATGAATAAAGTGTTCTGAGTTGAGTTGAATTGAATTGAAAAATGTTTGTGTGTGTGTGTGTGTGTGTGTGTGTGTGTGTGTGTGTGTGTGTGTGTGTGTGTGTGTGTGTGTGTGTGTGTGTGTGTGTGTGTGTGTGTGTGTGTGTGTGTGTGTGTGTGTGTGTGTGTGTGTGTGTGTGTGTGTGTGTGTGTGTGTGTGTGTGTGTGCAGGATCAGCTATAAGACGGCCTACAGGAGAGGTGTGAGGACCATGTACAGGCGACGCTCTCAGTGCTGTCCGGGATTCTATGAAAGTGGAGACCTGTGTGTTCGTAAGTTGCTTTTCCTTCTTTTTAGAAGAGTTTAGCTAAATAGATGTCTATAAAAACAGGTGATACCATTAATAAATAATATATTAAAAAGATAAAGGCTGACAAAGGTTAGTATAATAAAAGTTGTGCATGCGTTGTATCAAGTGTAAACTGCTGCACACAAAGGTCAGATCATTACTGGTGTTAAAGCTATAGTGCAGGACTGTCTCTTTCTGCTGGTGGATAAGAGTAAAATAAAAAATAAAAGAATTTTTTAAGTTAAAATAAAGTTCTTCACCTATGTATAAAGCAAGGAGCATCTGTCAGTCTGTACCATTCATATTTCTCTGACTATTTGTTGCATCCTTAATGTAACCTTAACTTTTAGACATAGTATGCACACATCATTATGGTGTGTATACTTGATACTGATATTTGCATTTTTTGTGAAATGACTTGTCTTGATAGTCAAATCATCATCATTATTATTGTTAAAACTTAAAATCGTATAAGTGTACAGTGGTAGTGTAGGGGGTAGTGTTCTTGCCTCATAAGCAGCAAACATGGTCCCCACCTAAAGAGTTTCTGTGTCTATGCCACAAAATATATTTTTCCAAAAAGAAAATGTAAAGTAACCATACACTTACAAATCACATCTATCTACTTTTCTATAGGAATACACACTCTCTACATGTTGTCGACTCTACAATCTCATCCAAAGTTTACAGGAGTGAAGACGTTAAAGCGTCAAACTATAACTCACAAACCAACAGGTGATTTTATGAAGGCTATGTCTATTATTTATATGGTCTCTGATTAAAATGCATTCTCCGGATTTCAATATGGAAATTAGCTTAGGCTGAGCAGCCTGGCTTAAGAAAATTAATTAATTAAAAAAACACAGATCAGGAAAACTGCTCCCATCCACTTCTATATGTGGCTGAGCTTATATCTGGTGCATTTATTCAGAACAGCGTCTATGATGTCCGGACCTGCCGGCCAACCAGAACTGATGAATCTCAGATGCCGTGATCCGGCTCTGACTGTGTTTGCGCCCTCTGCGAAATTATATTGGAGCCGCTTTAGATTTGGAATCCAAAAAACAAAAATCAAATATTTTGTGTAGAAGAAAATATGATTTGATTTCTCTCTTGACCCTTGAGACGAATCTTTGTGTGAAAAAAGCCAAAACAAATGCAGTTTCTCATCATATTGATGTCTTTTTTTATAAAAACAAATCTAAATTTAATTAAGACTACACATAACAACCATATCTCATGACCCCTTACCCCTCATACACAATGTGTTTATTTTATATATGTGAAGCTGCAGAAGCTCGTCATGTTTGATTAAATGACATAAAGTCGCTGTTGCTTCTCATCATGGATGTGAAACGTTGCCTCTGCAACCAATGCAATCACCTCCCCGTCGCCTGCATCGTTATTTCCAAACTTTCTCTCCGCTCGATGCACAAACACTGTGCAGAATTGTGTAAAATTGCAGCGAAACAGCGATTCAATCGCTGTTGTTTTCCTCCTTTTCTCTCGTGCCGTGTGGTTATCTGTTGTCTGCTGTTAAAGCTGCGAAAGTCAGATCAATCCAGCTCCAGTTACAGTGTTGAATAAATTCTACTTTAAGTATTATAGCACTAGCGCAATACCTATAGAAAGTATGTATTACTATGGAAAAGTAGATAGACTGGATGTATGTACAGTGGCTACAGGAAGTATGCAGCCATCTGCTAAAATCTAAAATCACAGTGCTCTATTGTTAAAATGATTTAATATAATTTATTAAACAGAAAAAACTGAAATATCACATGGCCGTAAGTATTCCGACCCTTAGCTGTGATGCCTATATATTTAGCGGCTGTGCTGAGCATCATCATCATCGTCTTTGATGGTTCCTCACCTTCATCGGAGTCCAGCTGTGTTTGAGTCTGCTGATTGGACTTAATGAGGAAACACAAACCTGTCTGTGTAAGACCTGAAACCTCAAGGTGTACGTCAGAGGAAAGGAGAACCAGAAGGTCTGAGGAACTGCCTAATGAGACGAAATTTGAGAAGATGTAGATCCAACCAAGGTTAGAAAAAGTTCTTAAGGTTCCTCAGAGCACGGTGGACAACCAGATCCCTCACTAGAGATGTCTGTCCAGACAAACTGAGCAATCTGGGAAGACGAGCCAGAAGAAGAACTCACAGATCAGTGTGGCTAATTCTGAAATTCTAGAAAGTCTGCATGGAAATATGCTATAAGAAACACCTGAAGGACGCCAAGATGTTGAGACCAACCAAAGGAAAGAAGAATGTGTCCACCTACTGGGATGTCCTGGACAAAAAGAGCTCAGAAGTTCGACCTTCAAACGAGACAAAGACCCTAAGCAAACAGCTGAAACAACTAAGGAGTGTCTCCAGAACAACGGCCCAGCCAATCGAGCATCTCTGGAGAGACGTGAAGTGTTTGATCAGCGACGTTCAACCGACCTGACAGAACTGGACAGGATCTACAAATTCAGGTGTGAAGAACTTGTTGCATCATTTACAAAAAGACTTATGATCGAGCAAAGAGTCTGAATAATGTACATAGATGAGGGGAAAAGCAAAGAGTGGAGAAAACTATAGGCGTGAATACTTTCCATACCCACAGTATGTGTCGTAAATGGCGAGATGATAAATCTTTTTTGTGTCATCAAATAGTTTTGAAAACTTGTTCAACAACTTCCCCATAAAACAATTGTGTTGGGATTTCCCAAGGGTCTGTGAACGCATCGTGTAGTTTATATATAAGATGCTGCAGCATCTTAAATGTAGAGTGAAAGAGATGTAAATGTTAACAGAACAGGAGACATGTTGAGTTTTATCCGATCAGCCATAGATATGAGAAAAATGACTGACAGACGCTTTTTGCTTCATAAATAGATTAATAAATCCAATATGGAGATACTAGAGATGATATCATTTAAAAAATATTTTGTCTTCGTGGGTCAATGAGTTCTTTAAGCGTCAAATCAATCTTCCTCCGTTGATTTTTACTTTACTACTTTTCCAAACAGATGAAGACGTCTCATATCTGTGAATTTTCCCACATTCTCCTTATTTATCAGCAGATGCTCCATAACTCAATGTACAAAATGACCTTTCAACCCTCTAACTTAAGGTTATTTATGCCATAATTATCATGTAGTTTGTGTGTGTGTGATGTTTTCTGGCCAGTGTGTTTCTACACTTTTTTTCATGTTTGCCACCAAGAAAAAATAAATCATTAGACACAAATGGGGGGAAAAAAACCTGGCAACACAGGGAACTGTGTCCAGCTAATTGGATTTTTCCTTCGATCTCTCCATCAACACCATAAGTTGAATTTATTTTTCTCTCCCTGGCTTCCCCTTGGTGCCCTTATATTACTCATATACAATGACTCATTTCTCTGCTTTTCACTCAGACAGAAATTACAGAATCCTAACATAGCAAAAAACTCAGTATCCATTAGGGGTGGGTATTACCAACAACCTTGAGATGCGATACGATCCGTGATACAGGGGTCGCGATATGATACGTATTGTGATACAGGGGATTCATCCTGATGCATGGTGTTAAAGGTGATGTTAAGATAAACTCTGGGGGGGGCAAGGTTCCATCAAAGGGGGGCGCGTTTGACCTCTGGGGATATGTTTTTTTTATTTTTTATTTAGATTATTTCAATGTCCTAGAATAAAGTGCAGTTGCACCTCCACTACATTAGGGGGCAGTGGCGCTCTCATTGGCAGAGTGTGAGCAGGGACCATACAGCACAGAGTACGAGTATGAAGTGTAGACACCAAGTGACACCATGAAAACATATTTAACAGGGATGAGAAGACAGGCGGAGAGAGACGGAGATAAAGAGACAAACGAAAGTCTCCCAAAGCTAAGACGAGGAAATATGACGAAGCGTCTGTAGCGCTTGGTTCACTGTGAAAGACCGGTGTGTTACTGAGTCTGAAATGTTGGAGACAAAGAAATTAAAGACATTACACCACAATCACTGATAAGACCATTTATGTAGTTTTATTTTTCAGTATCATATGGTTTGACATGGTCAGTCAGAAAATGTTTAATTAAGGATTTCATTTTATTTTTTAATTTCAGATGCACTTTAAATCTTTTGTTAGTTAATAAAGCTATTCTTTGTTGTAAGTTGGTTCATATTTCTTTCTTATTTTTTCTCTTATACGTTAATAAGGATGCAGTCTTATGCAGAGGTTTACTTATAACAATTTATAGACAAATAATTCTATTTATAGTCGCGTAGGGGGGGGGTGACAGAAAATAATTGAGAAGCACTGAGATAAACAAACGCTGGCTGTTTATGGAGGTGCATTTCCTGTAAAATTTCCTATAAAATGTTGTTCACCGGTTCCATTGGTGGACTTTACAATTACACAACCTCTGTTGTAGAGGCAACAGTAGACACAATGACAATACTATTTCTTTTGTTTATTTTTTTATTATTCTTAAACTGTCCTGACCCACAGTTGTAAGGGAACAGCAATCTCCAGCAGGAAAAAAACATTAAATTCACTTTTTTTTTTTTTTGGTGTCTTTCACTCAAACTAACTATAACTATAAATTCTTTTTGGTGACCCTGGACTGTCACATAAAGCCTTTTTTTTATCAAAAATGTTCACTTGCATGCTGATAAAAGTGGGATGCTGAAAATATACCAAATTTAAACTTGTCGGGAGAGAAGGAGCCTTTATCTCTGCTGCTGGACACTCCTCAACCCAGCAAAGGGAATCAATTATCCACCCTAGATGGTAAATTCTATAGGGCAGCGTTTCCTTTTCTTAGTGGAGACAGGAAGAGAATGGGATGGCCTGGGGGGTGGGGGGGTGGGGGGGGTGCATTGTGCGTCTTTATTCAACATCTGCTTGTAAACAACATTATTAGATTCTCCAAGGGGACACGAACAAATACACATCAACGCCATTGTGCGGGGCTACCGCCATCACACACACACACACACACACACACTCCCGTTGGTTGAGTGGTTCTAGCGCTGGGAGCTAATCGTCGAGTGTTAACTACAGGAACCAGACGGGTCTTTTGTGGCGAGACGTGAGCAGCAGGTTGTGATTGGAGATAAGAGGAGGAGGCCGCTAATTTAATTACATTTCAATTGACTTCAATTACGGGGCTTTTTTTTGTGGGCTTCTGTTTCTCACTTCCTGTTTGTGTCTCTTATTTTATTTTTTGCTGTGGCTAAACTCTCTTTAGTTGACAGGATCGCTGCCTGAGGCTGTTTTATCTCAGAATGTCTCCCCTCTTTTTTTTTCCATTCTCGGTCTAATTTATTCTTTTTTTTCTCCCCTGGATCCTGAATGCTGTTGCCTCTCTCTCTTCTTTCTGTGATCCCACTTTGACCTTTAACCCCTGCGTCACCTCTCGTCCACTGAAACCTCTGAAACACTAGGTGGAAACAATTCAAGTTTGAAGTCAAAAATGCTTTGTAAAAGTAATATAAAGTCATAAGAGTGAACATTTACAACATAAAAAATGGTGAAATGCAGGAAATCCACACGTTGTGGAGGCGGAATCTGTATTTTTGATAAGATAAGATAAGATATGACTTTATTGATCCCACAACGGGGAAATTTGCTTGTTACTGCAGCGTACAGAGTAAAGAAAAAGAATATCAAATAAAATAGAAGCTATAAAAAATAAAAGCTATAAAAAATAAAAATACACAACACTATGTACAAAATTCGTAGAATTTGTTGATCAGCATACACAGTATGCATTATGGACATAAGAATGGAGAAAAAATACTAATAAATACATATAGTTGTGTATCGTCTGCATAACAGTGGACATTAATAGTGTTTCCTAATGATTTAACCCAATGGGAGCATATAGAGAGTGAAAAGGATTGGTCCAAGCACGGAACATTGTGGAACCCCATGATTAACTTTTGTATGGATAGAAAAAAAAACAGACATGCATATAATTTAAACATTGAGGTTGATCCAATCAGAGATGCTCGCCTCCTTTATTGATGTCTTACAACAGCATTTGTAGTTGTTGTTGATATAATCCTAATTCAACTGTTTTTCTGCTCTATTCTGCATGATAAAAAGAATTAGGAAGCGTTAAATGATTTATCAACTCTCTTTCAGAAATACAAGAGCTCTCTTTTATTAAACAGCTGGTATTTGTGCAGCATTTCATTTGCTCTTGTTACAAACACATACGCAGAATAGTGTAGAGAAAAAATACTAATAAATAGCAAGAAAAAAAAGTATGCATAAGCAAAGCATATATACGCACATACATGCACGTACATACCTACATACATACATATACACACATATTTACATATTTGCATATATATACGCACATACACACATGTACACATACACAGCTAATGCATACTTAAGGTGCAGGATGTGTGTGTAGAGAAAAGTGACGAGTGGAGGAAAAGTGACTAGTTGGTGGATAAATATAAGATGGAGCATCTTTTTTTTTTCCAGGAAAAAGTACCGTAAATTCTGGACTATAAGCCATTACTTTTTTCATATGTTTTGAACCATGCGGCTCATACAAAGGCGTGGCTATTCTGCAGATTTTCTACACACCTCTAGGGGGCGCTCTAACCGGAATTAGAATCAAAACTAAGATAAAATAAATGCAAAGAAGAATACGCTAGTTCATCTTTAGCAGATATGAGTCGGTAGAAGCGGATAGAAGGACGACAAATTACCAATCCTGTCAAACTTTATCTTTTCAAATCCTCACCGGAGGATGACAGTGACACGGAGAGCGAGACTGATGGAGACAGATGTGACGGAGTTTGTTAAACTCCGACACTGAAGAAGACGGTTAAGGTGACGTGATTTCACCCACACGAGAAATGAAAATACTGTAAATACCGGTTATTTTCTCTTGGTTTTGTCCCGTTTTAATGAGCAAATATCTCATCTAAAAACATACATATCTGTGGCTTGCAAAACTTTTTTAAATAGAGCAGATGTGGCCTGTTCGCAGGTGCGGCTTGTTTATTTATTTTATTTATTTATTTTTTTTAAATAGATTAGATGCGGTTTATATGCAGGTGCGCTTTATAGTCCAGAATTTACGGTAATTCCTGCAGATTCAGAAGCTGCACATTGACTCTACATCACATTACACTGGTAATTTTAATAATTAAAAGCACAGACCTCGTGCTGCATACAACTACATGTTAGCTTCAGGTCTGACGCTTTCATGGCGTCCTGCAGGTGTTGCATCATTACTGGACGTCTCAGGGAAAAAGAAAAAGAATTTTGCACATTTTAGAGAAAAGTGCATCCTTACGCTGAACTGGTTTTTCCATTGGGACAAATAGAAGCTTTGCGTGATTTTCTATATCTCCACTTTGTTTTACTGGGTGGATTAATCTTGTTTTTTGTATCTAAACTGGAAAAAATATACTAACGAAGATAATATTTTAACTATAACTGTGAAACAATGATAAATACATTTTAATGTAAAGCTTTTGTGTTTTTACTGAACGTTTTAACAGTAATGAATAAAGTCTAAATAAAAGCTGTGGAGCTGCTCACGTTCCAGGTCAGAGTTGTGTGATTTTTCTTGTAGAAACTGGAGGTTGTTTGTAAAAACAGAAAAAAAAAATGAAATGTCTGTGGTGATAAAGTGGGACAGCTGTTTACGGAAATCACTCAAGCTTATTTCTCCGCATGGAACAACAAATCTAGAGAAAAACTGCTGTGAAAGTCCAAAAAAAAAATTGAATCACAGGAGAAAAAATGTTTGTTGTGAGTGTAATGTGTCTTTTAAACTGTGTGTGTGCGTGTGTGTTTTGCTGAAACACAGCTGCAGCTTTTAAACCACCTTCATTAAATCCATAACAAAGTTTTCTGCTGCATTTGACAAATCAGGTGCAGCTGATATTTGTATAAATTTACATTTCCACACAAACCTCTCTGAAAACAACTGGAACACAGGACACGAAATTATAGGAAAAACTCTGTAAATGACAAAAAAAACATCAGGTGCAAGCCTATGGTTTCTAGCAACAGCTACGATTGGCAAAATATTAGATTATTATATAATATAACATTAAATTAATTTGGTGAAGCTGTTTATATGACTGTACCAGACTTTACCTCAGCAAAAAGCATTGATTAGGTTCTCAAATTGTGCGTTTTGTGTTCTTGCCATTTAAAAATCCATTTGTACCATTTATTTTTATTTTTTTTTTAATAAAAACTAGTTGATTGCATGTACTTTTATACAGTACATAATTATCTGGTACCACAATTTTAAGGTTTCACCGTGTAAAAGTTTTGGAATTGTCCCAATTCTAAAAGTATTTTACTTTGTGGTCACATAGTTTAATAATTAACTAGTTCAGTGCCCATTGGAATCCTGTAAAAATGTTATATAGTCTTAATGGACAAATTACACACTGTGTAAGACACAGACATATATTGAGATAAGGAGTAATTGTAAGAAAAAGACTTAAATTTATGTTAAAGTTTAGATATCTATCTACATATTTTTTAATCTGTGTTAAAAGGCCAATTAAAAGCAAACTTATAATAAACCTCTTACTCGTACCTTTTCCTGTATAGTGTTAACAACCCAGAACATGTTGCTGTTATATGTGTTTCTAAATAAATAGGTTTAGGCGCAGATTCTTGTGATAAAACATAAAAAATATGTGAAGTATTTTCCATTTTTAATGCATACACACTCACAATGCCCGCTCTTCTTGCAGCAATTATTTTATCTTCATTAAAGTGAAATAGTGTTTAATGCCTTCATGCAGAAATGCATTAAAATAGTTGTATTTTGCACATTATTCATGATTAGGACTGTGCAAAAAAGGAAATTCATGGAAAAAAACATGTTGGAGAAAGAGTTCACACCTGGATAATAGTGCTAATGAAAGTGTTTTAAATATCAGTCTATAAAAATAGATAAATATACATTATTATGCTGTGTTATGAGCTATATTCAATTCAATTCAACTATAAAATAGGCAACAGGAAAGTTTTTAACCAAAATATAGGAAGGGTGAGACAAGCTGGAAGTTTCGCTAGCTGCTTAATTGATAGATACAGTTGTGTATCGTCTGCATAACAGTGGACATTAATAGAGTGTTTCCTAATGATTTAACCCAATGGGAGCATAAAGAGAGTGAAAAGTATTGGTAGTATTACAACATTTGTAGTTGTTATTGATATAATCCCAATTCAACTGTTTTTCTGCTCTATTCTGCAGGATAAAAAGGATTAGGAAGCGTTAAATGATTTATCAACTCTCTTTTAGAAATACAAGGGCTCTCTTATTAAACAGCTGGTATTTGTGCAGCATTTCATTTGCTCTTGTTCCAAACACATACGCAGAATAGTGTAGAGATCCTGATGAGGCTTTTATAAAGACGTTTTCTACACACAGATGCTCAAGTTATCTTTTATTACAGAATATTTGACTCTTCATAAACATAGTTTTACTCTAAATCTAAAGTTTATGGATGTGAAAAACTATATTCTTGTGGTTTCTAGGAAAATGTTAAAAAGAAGCTGGAGACAATACATTAAGGCTGTTTGAAATTAATCTTATTTCCTGTGTATTCATCAAATACGATTTAATATGTTTTTAACTTTATGCACAGATTCTCTATAGATTTTTAATTAAAGCTATCAGGGCCGTCAATTGTCAAAAGCTTAAAAGGCAGATTTCTTATTTCTCACTAATAGAAATAATTGCACAACCATTCAAGTCTATAAAGTTCAGCTGGATGTCAATGTAATTGATAACCAACAAGAATAAATGTTTAAGTTCTAGTGCCGGTGAACTTTCAAAGAGGGAACTACAGTCCTGCAAAATATGGAAAAAGAGCAAGAGTAAGAATTCCGAGAAAACAGAGAGAATTGTGGTTCAGTTAAGAGAAAAAAACACATGGTTTGTGTTGATTTTAAGGGAATTGTCATGTTCATAATTAGGAATGTAATTGCTCTCATGTTATTTTTAAGTAAAGTAGTAAATAATTTGCATTTAATAATACAAATTATTTTGTAATTTAATTAAATGTCATTTTATTTTAGTAAAAAGAGGTAAAAGTAGCTCAGGCAATGTGTATTTACACTTATATTGTTGAGTTTTTCACTGTTTCACTTGTAGAAAATGATCCATTTGTTCTGATAACACTTGCCAAGTGTAGAAAAGCTGGGAGATAAAAATGATTTTATCCTAAATCTAAGTTAAAAAAAAAAATCTGCCAGCTCAGGAGTGGCTGGCAGCGTAAAAAAAGTGACTTCCTGACACATGAGGAACACAGAGAGACTCACCTGGGGCAGAGGCTTAATGAGGACTCATTCAATATTTCAGAGTGTCGCACCACAGCTTTAATACTGAGCAATGTGGAAAGCAGCTTAAATCACCTTGATCACACTAAACACATTCACCACTGGTCCAGACACTGTGCATGTGTATATATATATTTCTGTATTGAATTCTGTATTTCAGAATGCAGCTCTTCCTCTCGTATAAATCTTTGCTCAGTGCGCGGCGCCAAGTGCATTTGTCTGCAACGATTTCCGTCCTAATGCACGAAAAAGCTGTAAAACGTTAACACGCCGCCTCTATAAATTCAGAGTGGACGACCCCGCTGTGGCCAGAGCATCGTAAAAACCTCGCTGCAGCGAGGCCGGTTCGAACCCCTGCTCCACCTGCTGCAAAATACTTCTTTTGCACCTTTTCAAAAACTCAGCATTTCACTTTTTTTTGTGCACTTTGCTGATTTTATGTAAATGAAACACTGGCGCTGCTGTGAGGGGGGCAGCGTGTGACTTGCATTGCATGCGTTCTGCTGCTCTACCAATTATGTGATGATCATTTTGTGCCTGTGCAAGTTTTTTTTTTTTGGTTATTAGTGTTGCCGTGATCATAAAAGTGGCCTAACTAACCCACACCACATTTCTATGACCTTAAAGGTGTAGATTTGCTTCAATTCCATTATACATTGGATCTAAAATGTTAATAAAGGGCATTCTATTCTATTCAATTCTATTCTAGTGAACAGATCAGATCAGCATTTATTGAAAGTTGCAGAAAAGTGAAAGTGAAAACATGTGAGTTGTTGAAGCTGATGGGTGTCAGCTGACTGTCACCTGTTGCCATGGATACGATCACGCTCCTATGACGTCATCTCAAAGACATTAAATAATAAAAACGGGCGTCAAGCCTTCCGCTAAACCTGCTAGAATACTTTTTTTTGCACCTCTCAAAAGCTCAGCGCTTCCTCCTTTTTCTGTGCACTGAGTCAGCTGATTTTATGTGATTTCATGTGCACATATTAATGCAAGTTTCTTTTAGTTATTAGTGTTTCCATGATGATAAAAGTGGCCTAACTAACCCACAGCACATGTTTATATCACACTAAATGTAAAGTTGCTTAAATTTTGTCGTACATTGGATGTACAATGACAATAAAGGACATTATATTCTGTTCCATTCTATGCTGGTAAACAGATCAGATCAACACTTGTTGGCTCAGCAAAGAGAATAAAAGTGAAATTTAAAACATGTGACAGGAAAAAAAAATGCTTTGTTTATTAGTTTTTATAATTTTATTCCATGACAGCTGTTCTGTTCTAAAGCAGAGATAAAAAACTGTACATCCACACACCTCTGCAACAGACACGTCTAATATATGTGATGATTGAGAGAAATTATTTTATCATTTACAATAAAAAAAAAAAACGTTCTGCAGTTAATCATAGAAATGAACAATAATTCAATTCTTGATGGAGAGAAGCAGAGAAACGCGATGATCTGTCAGAAGTTAGAGAAGCAAACGAGTTGTTGACGCTGATGCGTGTCAGCTGACTGTCAGCCGTTGCCATGGTTACGATCACGTTCTAATCATGTTCTAAAGCATGGATAAAAACTTCTGTGCACCCACACACGTATAATATACGTGATGATTGAGATTATTTTAGTATGTACAAATTCTTGATGGAAAGCTGCGAAGAAACGTGATGTTAGAGAAGCAAACGAGTTGTGTCAGCTGACTGTCACCCGTTGCCATGGATACGATCACGCTCCTATGACGTCATCTCAAACAGGCATCAATCTGGGAGACCCCCCCCTGTGGCTAAAGCTGCACCGAGGCCGATCAAACCCTCAAACTCCTGCTCCACCTGCTTGAAAATACTTTTTTGCACCTTTCAAAAACTCAGCACTTCACTTTTATTCGCGTGCGCTCTGCAGATTTTATGTAAATGCCTGAAAACACAGCCGCTGTCGTTGGGGGATCAGCGTGCAACGGCAGCGTTAGTGGGTTCACGTGACTCATGTCGCATGCATTCTGCTCCTCTTTTTCAATTACGCGATGTTTCATTTTCGCCCCTTGTGCACATATTTATGCAAGTCAGGCCCCGGTTCTGTTGTGTTCGGGAGGACTCAGCTTCACAAACACAGGAGCCAGAGAGGCGATGCGTCGTATCTCTGTGATGGAGGAGCTAAAGTCTCCAAGCTGTCAGCCCGTCCTCTCCCCACAATCCCTTTCCTGATGCATGATGCAGTATTCATACTCTGATATACAAGTGATCCCCACCAATGTGTTGGGAGGGATGACAGATAGTTCAGCCTGGCACGGCTGATAATAAAGACGCGTTTCGCTATGATTTTTCATTCCATTAAAAGGGGACATATCGCGCACGGCTCCAGGTTTATGTTTATATTCTGCGGCTGTGGCGGAACACCCTATCCGTGCATGATTTATGATTTATCTCGTGCTTATTTTAGTTCAGCCTGTGTCTAGTCTGGTTCACTGGATGTAGTGGGCGGGTGTAAACCTGCCTTTGGCGTTGCCATTTTTCACTCCTGTCACACAACGGATTGTTATGGGCAAAAAAAAAGTTGTGTTCGCACCTAAAGTTTCTTCCAAACTCGCTCAGCGTGTGTGTGTGTGTGTGTGTGACTCCTGTTGCTTCGCTGCTTGAAAAGAAAAAGTGAATCCCAAACCTAAAAAACTAAAAAAGGCCTCCCACTGGTAGGTAACTTAATACTTAATAAGTCTTCTAGTTCATTTTTGGTCACATAAAAACAAAATCTTTTCCTATTACAGCCCAATTCATCTACCATTTGTTTTCTATACTTGTTTATTCCTTATTGGGTCGTAGGGGTCATAGGGGTCATAGGGGTCAGCTGGAGCCAAACCCAGAGTACAGGGGCAGGGATACGCCAGTTTATAGTGGAGCACACACACCATTCACTCACACATTTAATCACAATTTAGAGTTTCTAATTAACCTCAGCATGTTTTTAGACTGTGGGCCCTTCATGTGACCCTCCTGCTATGACGTTACAGTACTACCCACAATTCTAGCTGATAATAAGGCTCAGTAGTTCACACACACACTCACAAAACAATTTTATTCTTTTCTAATACCTCCAATATCACCAAGTTTATTTCTCACTAATGTTTTCTCCAAATTTTCTAATAACTGAACTGTTCAAAAATAAGTAAGTCGCTGCTTTGAGACAGGTGAGAGTCAGACTAACTTTATTTTATTTATTTTTTCCCAAATTGCAAATAAATACAGGAATAAGAAAGGAAAAGCCTGAGAATTTGCCTAAAATTGTCTCCACATGGACGATGTGGTTTTATCAGGGTAATCGATTAAAAGGAAAATGCATCCTTTGGCTGAGGAAACTGGTTTTGCGATCAAACCGAGACCCGGATGTGAAGTCACACACTTGTGGCGGCGGACGAAAGTGGAAGATGACGTGTGAGGGGACAAAAAAAAAAACAAGCATTCTGCAGTTAATAAAAGAAATGACCATTGATATAATTCTTGATGGAAATGGAGAAGAAGCGCGATGGTCTGTCAAGACTTAGAGAAGCGAATGAGTTGTTATGGGTGTCATGATGTTGCCATGGATACGATCACGCTCCTATGACGTCATCTCACGGCAAACCAATAATCAATGAACGGAAAAGAAACAGGCATAAATTGACATTTCACAAGAATCTGTAAATTTCTATACATTTGGATGGAAATCCAATTAATAACTCAATCTCACCCATACTTTCATTTTTTTCCCCGTTTGCAGCACAAATTGCATGTCACATAGTGGTTCAAGCAGCATGTTGCATCCATTCATGTTGGCACAAGAACATTATTCTCGCAGGATTTGCGGATTTGTGAACCTCCAGAACCCAAATGTTCGCAGAGCAGTTTTTTCTTGTGAGATTAATCACAGATTTGTGTCCGTCTGGATTGTCTCAGACTAAATAAACCCTTTCCGGTTAGAGGAAACAGTCTTTATTTGTGGTCCGTCCATTGTAATGACGAATCCTGTTCATAGAGCGCTGATCCAAACGTATCCAGTTGATAAGACACTCACATAGAAGCCAAATAAAAAGCTGCTTCCATGGAATAAAACCAGGGCCTGGGGCTGGTTCAGGTAGTCAGCATATTCTCCTCATAAATCCAACGCACCCTTTTAATTTGGGCGGTGTACTTAAGCTGTCAGTGCTAACACCGGCTGCTACTGTTCATATGAAATGAAAATTAAAAAAAAATAAATAAAAAATAGTGCAGCGTCCACATTTAAGCAGCTTTCAGGTTCAGGACTCGTAGATTCCTGCAGACACTCCACCTCTGATTGATTAATGGGGAAAGAACCGTCAACGTTTCGGTTCCAAAGACCTTTTACGCGACATTGGTAATGGTGCGTTTATTTGTGTTAATGGCTGTGATGACGGCAGAGGAGAAAATACCAGAAAAATCTGAGTTATACTGAGATCTTGTGAATAGGGCTGTGGAGCCTGAGTTTGGTTGGTGTTGCACTTTTTGGAAATAGTTATCAATGCTTTTTTACCATTTTTCAGACCCAGCAATCTAAATAATGATGCATTTAACCTGAAAACATCAAGACTAATCGAGGAAAGGTGATTTATCAGAGTCATCGTCATCGTTTTTATTCAAGATGACTTTAATCCATAAGAACTCCAGATTTCTGTGATGTCACATATACGTCATATATATATATGTGTGTGTGTATATATATATCTGTATATATATACATACACATATATGTGTATATGTGTATGTATATATATATGTGTATATATATACATACACATATATGTGTATATATATATGTGTATATATGTGTCACAATGGAATTTGTGACATCACAACTCTACAGTCACCACCTACCATCAGCCAATCATAGGAGAGACTCATTAATATTATGATATTATAAATAACCAGATCTTTCCATTTATTGTTCTTGATGTTACAGCATCAAATGAAACTCCTTTAAGGGATGTTTAGTCCAATTTTTTACATCAGAACCTAAATGTGCCACTGTTGATTTATATAGAATTTCTCCCCCTATATTGAAATTGTGATATTTTTCTCATGTCTCTATGAAAAGTTGTGTAGACAGAACATTGCTGCAGTACCATACGTTTTAATTTGATATGATTAAACACTCTAAACAATGAGCTTATATCAAAGATCTACTTATTTATTCATCTATTCAGTAACACCATCCATTGGGCCTTTATGGTAAAGTTATTCCTCATGTAAAAATTAATCAGCTTGGCATTTTTTTGACTTAATAGCACATATTTTGTCTTTTTATTTGCTTTTCAACAACATATATATTATATATATATGGGTTCTGATGTGTTATGGATGCAGACTTTGTAATTAATGGACGACCTCTTCCTCTTCTTCTTCCTCTTCCTCTTCTTCTTCCTCTTCTTCCTCAGCGTTGTGTACTGATGAATGTGCCCACGGACGCTGCGTCTCTCCTGATACGTGCCAGTGTGAGCCGGGCTGGGGAGGACTGGACTGCTCCAGTGGTGAGTCTTAAAAATAAAAATAAAAAAAAAATAAAAATCCTGCAAAAGTTCATGCAAACCTAGTTGGATCATACAGTAGGACTGAGGTTTATCTGGGAGTCCTGAATGCAGATTAGGAGTGATGTGTGAGGATGCTTATTGCTCCTAATAAGAATTAACAGGTGATTCTAGTGCTCACATAAAACCCTAAAATAGAATAATTTCCTGTTTTCTCTCCACTGACGTACAGCATGACACAACAGCTGCTACTCGTTGTTATTATTAATATTAACAGTTTTGGCTCCATCAGGACTGAAGAGCATTTTTCACCTTGATGCCAAACTTTATTAGCTCATTTCTGCCAATTTTAATTTTCACATAAAGACTTGAAATTAATGAGCATTTGAAACAAACAATTTAGTAAAAAATATGGTTATTGACCCTTTATAAATTATTCCTTTCTTAATCCAAAGAGCCAAGCATGATCCCCTTAACTAAACTTGTTTTTTTTTTGGTTAAATCTTTTAATCATGATCATAAAATACCAAATATTTATTCATAGCCCTGCTCCTGTGTTCGTTATGGAGGTCACCTGTTGTGAATTATTAGTATTAATTGTCTACATTTTTTAAACACAAGTTTGCAAAAAAAAAATGTTTTCTCATCTGACTAGAACAAGAAAAAAGGGAATTACCGTATTTTCATGACCATAAGACACTGTAGTAAAAGGCTCAGTCTCAGTTCTGTGTGTCATTACTGTATTTAACACACACGTAAGGCACCTAACTATAGGGGAGGGTTTATATACAGAAATAGATATACACACACACACAGTGGGAGCTAAACTGAGTTTGTTTGTGCTTTATTTAAGTATTGATTACAAAGTTAATCATTGTTGGCATGATAAAGTGTGTGTGTATTTAAAAATAGAGCGGGGTAATGTCATCAATCAAACCATCAAAGTCCTCATCCTCTGTTTCTGATTCCAACAGCAGCTAAATCTCCATCAAACATGCCAGCTTCACTTTCTTCACCATCAGAGTGACTTTCCTCTAAAATTTAGAGTCTAAATGATGCGTTATAATCCGCTGGAAGTTGCTGCGCTACTGTAGTCCTGGTCTGGAATTTTCATTTCTTCTTCTAGCTTTACTCCTTTTAGACAAGTGGTGACCGTCAGAACGCTTCTCCTACTCGTTCTTTGCTCTGTGATCCACTGATCCAGTCTTTGCTCTGTGATCCACTGATCCAGTCTTTGCTCTGTGATCCACTGATCCAGTCTCTGCTCTGTGATCCACTGATCCAGTCTCTGCTCTGTGATCCACTGATCCAGTCTTTGCTCTGTGATCCACTGATCCAGTCTCTGCTCTGTGATCCACTGATCCAGTCTTTCCTCGAACTCGTACCACCTGTCTTATGTCTTAAACTCAGCTGTGTAGCTGATTTCCTTCAGTTTAAACTGTGCTTTATCAGCGTGTCTCTTTACCATTTTCAGGTTGTCAAAACAACAATGTTCTGCATAACGCACATCCCCGTTATTTTATCTACAATCCATGCCCACACTTCCCCCTACATACATACACTGCACATTTTGAAGAAAATCTAAGACTGTAATGTGCCCTTATAGTTGTGACAATATGGTAATAAAAGATTGTTGTGTGGCTGAGATTTGAAAAAAAAATGAATGAAGTGGGTAAAGAAAGTAAAAAAAGTGCACCTTTTAAGCTGGAAATGAACCTGTTTCATCTCATTTCTGCTGCTGCTCTTCAAACTCTTCTACTTTTCTCTGGTTCTGTGTTGTATGAACTCCATGTGTTCTGTTAATTTGGGCGGTATTGACCTTTAACAAGTCACAATCCCCTTTAGTCCCCTGTTGTTTTTATTGTGTGCTGCAGCCTGCCCTGTTTTTTTATTGGCCAGGGGACTGAGGGCCAATAAAAACAGGGTTTAGGTAAATCTACCACCACTTAGACTAAATGTAAGGGAGGAATGAAGTATTGATAACTGAGCAGGAACGGTCCAGTTTAATGAAAGAAGAGCAAGTTAAACACAGAACGCTGAACATTATTTTATGTTTCCCTCCTATATGCACAGTGAGGTAAAGCTGTGCATAAACCAGCCCTATGTTTAGATGGCAGGTGAATCTAAAGACTGGAAAATACATTTAACTATAACTTATTTTTTCAATAATAACATTGCACATTTGATTAATACTGCACACACCAACAATAGATTGTGTCATTTGATCATCGTCTGTGGGAAAAAATGTTGTTTCCAATAAAGACGCTGCGGCTAAATAAGCTCATTGTATTATGGTATAATATTGAGCCTATTCTTGCACACTGTTTATTTCATGTGTGGTCTGATGGAAATTAATCCTGTGGTTTATAGGTTTAGCTGCGTGTATTGAGTGAGTTTAAAGACTTAATTTCTCACATCGGTGGAATCACCTCTGCTGATTCACGTGAATCAGGCCGGCGAGATGGGAAAAGAGCGATTATTCAGCTGTGATGAAATGGCTCAATATGTGAGATTAAATAACATCCACTTACAAGCGTTTCTGATATTTAAACCGCTTCCCTCATACAGATTTATGTCACCCTGCGTTAAAAATCCCATCTCATGGAAAGTGGGAATTTTATTGCTTTCTTTTTTTAATAAATAGTCATTATTTTTAATGATAGACTTTACAACTTATATGAATTTGTGACATCACAACTGTACAGGCACCACTCACCATCAGCCAATAAAAAGAGAGGCTCATTAATATTATGATGGTATAAATAACCAAATCCTTATATATATATATATATATAAACACACACATACATATATACGTATATATGTATCTATATATATATATATATATGTGTATATATATATATACATGTGTATATATACATGCTGCTTTCAGGTCCCCCTTAAAAAATCTGAATGAATAATTTCAGGCTTAAGTGTGTTTGCATATATATATATATATATATATATATATATATATATATATGTATGTGAACAGTTTTAGGTTGTGTTTGTCAAAAAATTAAAGCTGAATGATTTAAAAAAAATCAATAGATGCAATGATCATTTTCACATCATTTAGATTTTTATTGAAGAACATATTATTAAAAATTATTTGTCTGTAATAAACAAAGTTATTATCTCATGTCTCTATGAAAAGTTGTGTAGACAGAACATTGCTGCAGTACCATAATTTTTAATTTAATATGATTAAACACTCTTAACCAATAAGCTTATATCAAAGATCTACTTATTCAGTAACACCATCCATTGGACCTTTATGGTCAAATTATAAGCAGAAAATTAAAGCTGAATAATTTAAAATATATATATTTAATAGTTATTTTTTTTACCTGACACTGAAATTGTGATGTGATTTACAGTATTAGATGCAATGATTATATTCACGTCATTTTGATTATTATTGAAGAACATATTAAAATGATTATGGTGTGATTTTTGCAGGGCTCTGTATTAAACAGATATTTTCCTATATCTATGATAAGTTGTGTAGACAGACCATTGCTGCAGTACCACAAGTACCAATATTAATTAAACAATTATAATTAAAGTGTAATTCATCTAGTTCATCTATGTAGTAATACAAACACATTTTTATGTAATACTATATATATGAAGGACATTTCTAGGGCATATACTTTTATGTGAATACGTTTTCAATTGCATTTACCAAGGTTTTATTGTGTAGTGTGTTTTTTTTCTTTTGAAAGCTACAACCTCAGGAGAGGAACAAACTTTATTGGCTCAAAATTGAAGTGGTTGTCGGAGCGCGGATGTTGAAGAGGAGAGGAAGGCCACGGGATCGTCCTTTTGCCTCGTCTCCTCCCGCTGGAGATAACCAGATTAGAGAAGCGGATTCCAGACCAGTGGAAGAACTTTGTTGCTCTGCCAGGCGTCATAAATAGCCTGGGCACAAGTAGGCTGAAACAGGGGGGAAAAACACAGAGATTAGACAGAAAAGACAAAGAGAGAGATTTATTAAGATGCGTCAGAAACAGATAATGACAAATTATGGGGAAAATTGTCATGTAATGATGGGGAATACAAGAAAAAGGATAAAATGAAGGGAAAGAAAATGGAAAAGAAGCAGTTTAGTAGTGAAATATATCAATTAACTGTGATTAAATTTGTACCGTCAGGCATTTTTAACATTTTTAAAGTGACAGAATCTTGTCATCTTAGTCGTATATAGAACAAACAGAACAAATCGTGCAAATAAAACCGTGTCCGTCACAAACGCTGCACTGACAGAGGCAGAAATGCTGACGTGCACGTCATTACAACACGTTCATAAAGTCTGCACACTTTATGCTGTGTGACTTAATGCTTCTGTACTCAATAGTTTTGTTAAAACTTTGTAAAAACTCCATAAATAAATTATCAACACCACTATGGAAATAATAAAGCATGTTCAGTGAATAGTGGATTTCAGTGTATTTTATAATAAACAAACATTCATAAACATTACTAGAAAATACCTATAATAACCTAGTCTAATGCTATAAATCCTGGTGTTTCCTGCAGCCTAGTTTATAGATAACCAGTTTAAATACACTGTAAATTCAACATTTACTTCATAATATGTGATGAGTTAAAGAAGAAACAAACAGATGTTTATAACCTCAGCTACATACATATTATAAGTTTATCTATATTAATAATGGATATTTTCTATTGCACTACTTTTCTTGCACCACCTTGAGATTTTTACTTTTTTTATTTTATACACTTTACATTTTGCAGTACTTGATCAGTTTATCTATATTATAAGGAAGCACTCACTAAAAGTCATAAAGACTCTTCTATAACTATATATGTTTAGTTTATGTTCACAGTCTCGAATAGTATTGATGATTGAGTATTGATGTTAAAATATTTCCTTTAAATCTCCCAAGGGAAGTTGCCAACATACTCCTCTTCACTAAACTGCATTAAAATATCATAGAATAAAGCAATTTTCAACTTTTTCTGGTTAAATCTTTAAACCCCCTTGGTTGAGCATAACCACAAAATATTCAATACATGTCATTTTCTTTACACGTTGTCTCAGTTTAATGAAGGTTTATAGAGGTGACCCTTCATAATGGACAGTATTGTAAAAGAACAGCAGTGTGTACTTCCTAAAATAACTATAAATGGCTGAAATTATAGAAGAAAATGTTTTTTACTTACAAGATTTATTCTTTTTAAAATTTGTTCCTGACTGTCACTTTGATTGTCAATTACTCTTTGTCTTTTCTTGGTGTGATGCGTAGTGGTTTCATCTTCTATAAAAATGACTATATATATATATATATATATATATATATATGTGTGTGTCTGTGTGTGTATGTATATATTGTATATATATATATATATATATATATATATATATATATATATATATATATATATATATATATATATATATATATGTGTATGTATGTATGTATGTATGTATATACATATATATATATGTATGTATATATATATATATATATATATATGTATATATATGTATATGTATGTATGTATGTATATATATATGTATATGTATTTATGTATATATATCTGAAGTATCTTGTTTCATGTGAGTAACATCAGTTCAACTCAGGCTAATTCTAATAACTTCAGCAGGACACCTAAAACACATAACCTCTTTCTAAATCACAAAAAGCTGTATCCCCCCTCGATAGACCCGATGGCTGCCGTTTCCCCCCTCAAACACAGGGGTTTCTGGGTAAATCACCTCTGTTCGCCGGGGGTGGGAGGAGTCGGGAGAGTGCGGATGTTCTGGTTTTCTTTGTGGATCCCGTTCTCCGTCTGCATCTCCCAGAAGTGATGAAAGTGGCACACGTTTCCATTTGTTGTCATGGAAACAGACGATGCCCCAGCACATTACATTCATGTGACCTACCTGCAGCTTTATTTCCTGTTGAGAATTTATATATATATATATATATATATTTCCAACTTGTTTAATGTCTGTTTTTTAGTAACTAACGAGTACTTGTGGACATGTGGGGACATATTTCTGAACACGTGATGAGTTGATGTCAAACCAACACGTCATCTTTGAGAATAACAGACAGGGTTAGGAAGCAGACGAAAGGAAGAGACAGAGTGGCTGTCAATGGGCAGCGAGAACACCACTGGGTCTGGACACGCCATTTATCAGAGCTGACACACACACACACACACACACACAAATCCAACTCTATTTATTCTCTTTTTTGAGAGTGAGCTGCCATAGAAGCTGCAGCCACTGAGTTTATATGGAAAGTGTGCAGGCTTAACATCAAAAATCAGTACAAACACAATTATACCATTGTGATTTAGTGGGAAAGCTACAGTGATGAGGAGCCATTTTTAAGGCTGGATCTCTGTCTAAAAAAGACAATCGTGTACTGAACTCTGAGGGTTTCTTACACCAAAGTGAACCCACGCTCTGATAAGCAGGTTGTGCCGTGTTCTGTCAGCTCACACACAAGTCTGAGGCCTGAAAGCTGCTGATGTGCTTCTGAAAATGGCTGATCGAGGTGAAAAAGAGACAAATGTGTAACTAAATAATTGTTGTTATGCAGTTCTGTATAATGACAATAAAGACAATGCATTACAATAAAGAAAATTCAATTCAAACTATTGAATACTGCTCACATTAAGCCATATATGAGATAATATCAACTAACTGTCATGTGCGTAACCGTAAAAACTTGGTACCAGATAGTTTAACTCTCTTAAAAAGGTTAAAAAAAATAAAATAAAAATACATGCTATCAAGTAGTTTTATTTTCTAAGGGGATTAAATACACATTAACATTTTATGTAAAAAAAAAAAGCACAAAATCTAGATTTTTGTAAAAAATAAATGGTATAAATGGGCTCTAAATGAGGAAGAAGAAACCAACATGACCACAACATGTATATTTTGAGAGACCTGATGAATACTTCTTTATCTTGTATTTTTAAATGTATATATACAATGTACTGCATAATGTGTGTATATAGTAGATAGTAATAATCCTTGACTATTTGCACATATAAACACAAAATATATACACTCACACACACACATATATAATAATTAGTGATTAATACTTAGAGCAATAAGTCAGATTGAAGACATGCACAAACAGATCTATTTCAATATATATATATATATATATATGTGTGTGTGTGTGTGTGTGTGTGTGTGTGTGTATATGTATATATAGGTGTATGTGTATATATATGTGTGTGTGTGTGTATATATATATATATATATATATCGTGTGTAAGCCTAAAAA
>JAYKQN010000033.1:0-30000 GCA_036785175.1 Eupleurogrammus muticus | reverse complement strand
TAAAAACGTGAAGCAAAATGCTTCTATAATTCATAATAAACTCCAAAAACATTGAAAAAAAACAGCATAAAGTTAATAACAAACGGATAAAGTGGTGAAAATTGGCATTAAAACAGCAGCGTTAACCTATTGGTATCCAGGTGAATCAATCATGCCCCTTGGCCTTTGATATATAAAGGTGATTACATTAAATTATACTCAGTATTACACAGTTTATGTAGTGATTCCACTCAACACACATTTTATTGTATTATTTAAGCCCTGATCCTATTCATATAAATTTCTTGACCTCAATGCTTAGATTTAACAGAGCAACTCCCCCCGAGGTTGAATTCACTGAGTTGAATGAATAACGAGTAAAAATACCTCAAACAGGCTTTATCCACTGACGTTATTTTTCATTGTCATCGAATTCCCCCGAAAACCCCTCAAAACAAACAACGAATCCGTTCTTCGCATTAGTAAGTGTTTCGTGTCTGTCAAGGCGTGACGTGGCTTATTCCTCTGTGCCCCGGACCTTTAAAACGAAATTAAAAACACGTCAGCCACGCCGCCGCGAAGGGTGACATGTTCACACACACATGCACACACACACACACACACACACACACTGTAGCTGATGTAGTTTATTAGATGAAGCCGCTGCTGAAGATTGTCTCCAATTATGGAGACTACAGTGACCACCTGTTATAGGAAATGACTAAGAGTTAAAATAAGAACATAAATCAACATATTTCTGTGAGCACTTTTAAATTATTCATTTCCACTGAAGGATCTTGGGGTTCAGGGCCACAGTTTTGGTTTCGGTCTCTATGCAAATGCAAATGAGTTTTTTTTTTCTATGAGAACACCACGGTGCAAAGTCAAGAGGAGACACACAATTACAACGACTGCAAAACAATTGTCATCCCACAGCAGACGATGGAGCATGCAGTCAATACAATCCTAATTAAAATAAAAAAACAGCATTTACTTTAATACTGGGCTGAGTGGAAGCAGACATGGTTGCAGCAGGTTTATTTGCATAATGAGCACAACGGGTTTGATCTGTGGAGGACAAATACAAATTTATCCGTCTATTTTTCTCAGAAATGCACATCTTGTCATTTTGTACCTTTCTTTGTTCAGTCTTGATTGGGTATATAGGGATATAGTGTGTGTGTGTGTGTGCGTGTGTGTGTGTGTGTGTGTGTGTGTGTGTGTGTGTGTGTGTGTGTGTGTATATATGATGATTATATGATTATAGTGTGAAATTAGTAAATTGCATATATGCATATATATATATATATATATATATATATATATATATATATATATATATATATATATATTTATTTATTACATTGGTTATTTCACAATGTGTATGTTTATATGTGTATATTTATATGTATATATATATATGTATATATGTATATATATATGTGTGTATATATATATATGTATATATATATATATATATATACATATATACACATATAGATATGTGTATGTGTGTATATAACTTTAAAACAGATATTTTTTTAAAAAGATATGCTATCAACTAGTTTTATATTGCAGGTGGATTAAATATGAAAAATTGATCATTCTTTCTTTTTTTATCGGTCGCCACACTGACATTTTCGTGCAAAAAGATTCTTTTCTTAAAACAATCGACAAATGGACTTTTAAATGACAAGAAACAAACACGAAAAAAGTACATTCTGAGAGACCTGATGAATTAAAACTTCCTAAAAATATACTTTCTCATCATTTGCCAAACACACACATATATATATATATATATATATATATATATATATATATATATATATATATATATATATATGTTATACAGACCTTAATTTGTGTTTCTGAAAGTTGTCTATTGTGATTTATGAATGTTAATTAAGCATTAGTGCTCTTTCCTTAACAACCACAGTTTATTAATCAGAATCTCAGAACCCTGGTCTCATACTGCATTATATATAGAGAGTAAAACTTCAAGTCAGTAACCTGTGACTATAGTACAGGATATAAGCAGCAGGTTTGAGGTTATTGGTGAGAACAGGACGAGGGGACAGGTGTGATCCAGAGGAGCGAGCTGGAACGTGACACGTTTCCTGACGAGACGAGTGGCGTCCTGAACGAGACGGGAAGGTCATCCCTCCGAGGATGGAGGGAATTCACCGTCTGAGAGAGGAGGAGGAAGGTAGTGAGCTGCTGCCGGGGCTGATAGGCTGCTGTAAGACGCAAAGACCCCTGGGAACAGGCCGACGTGGCCTTTCAGGAGATTATTCCAATCACTATTAGACGCTCGCTCACCCTTCGTATTTAGTGTTTTTTTTCTTTTTATCTAAGAGGATGGCAATTTCAAGGACTTCATAAAAGTTCCCAGCACACCTACTATAATATTAATAATAATCCGTTTACTTAAACCTAAACTCACGCTGGATAAAAAAAAAATAAACGGATCGAGCCGACCTGCTGCGAGCAAACATTAGTGGAGTTAATTAGGAGATGGGAGCAGATTAACGCATCTCAAACTTCTTTCAAGGGCGAGCCGAGACTTCAAAACTGTTCCAGGATGATGCGTTTTGTCTGGGTGCAGATACCAGGTTTTATTTCTGTTTTGAAGATGTGATTTATCCTCCTCCTCCTCCTCCGTGAAGTGGCAGATCCAAAACTGAATTGCCCTTCGCAACCTCTTCAGCTTCATGCTTCGAAACACAAACAGCATAAAATGTTTTAGCTACAGAACATTAAACTCCTGTTGTGGACGTTTCTGAACTCTGTGTTACAACAAACCTTTAATGCATTATTTATTCCTTGTTACTGTCATTTTAAAGTAATTAATTGCATTATTATATGATGTACTGACCTTAACATTGTTGCTGCTGGTCAACAGGGATCTTTGCTGACTAGTCTAGTTTCTGTTTTTAGACCAGGTAAAAACAGAGTACAGAATATCTTAAAATAAAAACTATTTTTTTAATGATATAGTTTTTCAAATCCGATTTGATTCGTTTATTGTGTTTTTGTGTCAACAATGATAAATGATGTTTAAGTGCAATCAAATAACCGGCAGGTCATGTCGGTGGACAAAAATAATTCCAAACATTAATCTGGTGAACATTGTCTAATGTGGTGTAAAAAAAAAAAAGACTAAATCAAAATTATGCATACTCTATTTTAATGTAAGGGTCATTCCGATTAGTTTAGTTTCTGTTGTTAGATCAGTGGGTTTTTTTTTACTGTCCTAGAATAAAGTGCAATTGCACCTCCACAACATTAGGGGGCAGTGGCGCTCTCATTGGCAGAGTGTGAGCAGGGAGCAGACAGCACAGAGTATGAGTATGAAGGCTGGTGTGTTACTGAGTCTAAAATGTTGGAGACAAAGACATTAAAGACATTACACCACAATCACTGATAAGACCATTTTATGTAGTTTTATTTTTCAGTATCATATGGTTTGACATGATCAGTCAAAAAATGTTTATAGTTTAACTAAAGATTTAATTTCAGATGCACTTTAATTCTTAAAGCTAACTTATAAAGCTATTATTTGTTGTAAGTTGGTCCATATTTCTTTTTTTTTAATTCTCTTATATGTTAATAAGGATACAGTGTTATGCAGAGGTACTATAACAATTTATAGACAAATGATTCTATTTATAGTCGCGTGAGAGGTTTTCTTCTTCTTCCATGGGGGGGTGCGACAGAAAATAACTGAGAATCACTGTATTAGACGGAGTAAAAACACATAAAGGACGGTCTTCAGATGAAAAAAAAAATTCCTTATGACATAGTTTTCAAATCTGATTTGATTTGGGTTTTTTGTGTATTTGTAAAAAAAACTAAATCAAAAGTATGCAAAAGACAGTCCAAATAACCCAAGACTATATATAAATGTGTGTAGAAAGTTACTTCATTGTGAATTTCCCCACTGTGGGACAATAAAGGAGCTATCTAATCTAATACCTGTAATAAGTTATTTATTACTAGTCATTTTAAAGTAATTCATCACATTACAGTATTACTGTATTTAAATGTAGGCGTTCCACTACTATTTCATGACTTTTCCTCATAAAAATCAGGTAAATGAACTTGTGATCTTTGCTGACTGGTTTTCTAACTGTTTCCAGTGGTTTTTCATATCTTCAACAACGTTTTCTTGTTTTATCTCCTCTCTCGTCCTCCTCTCGATTCCTTGAAAACTCGCTGATGTTTAGTTAAATTCCTGCTGCTGTTTTCAGGGAGTTTGGGCACTTCTTTAGGTTTAGACACAAACTTCATTCACCACCATGTTCTTCAAATCCTAATTCATCTCCATCTGGAGAATTTGTTGTCTGACGTTTCTGCAGCTTCACTCATCTAAACGCTGTCAACGCTGTGATTTTAGCAAATTTGTATTAAGAAAAAATCACATGCACATTACGCACATTTGCACCAAGTAAAATATGTTTTATAGAAAACACATATATATATATATATATATATATATATACACATATATTTATGTCATTGACTAAATATATGTCTAATATAACAGCAACAGAAACAGGCTGTCAGGATGGAGGCCAGCTAAACTTTTATTCAGATTTATTACAGGCAGAAATTCCAAAAATGAACCCAAACATACACAACTTGGCCAACACAAATATTAAAACTACTGTGATGATTTTGCAGCAGGATAAATTACAGAGTTGCTGATTGTTCCTCTGTGTGTTTTTCGTATTGATCGCGGCTGGTTTTGACGTGTCACTGCAGCACACTCAGAATCTCCTGCAAACGGATGAACCCTGAACCCCCTCTGCCTTCCATTAACGTCAAGTTCATTAGGCAGCTAATACCCACGTTGAAGTGTGTGTGTGTGTGTGTGTGTGTGTGTCCCACTCAGAGAAGCATTACAGAATGTTTGTTCACTAAGGCAGCACCTCCTCTGGATGTTTACCCTGGCACTTCATTTACTGTAGGTCCTCAGTGATAAAACACACACACACACACGCGCACACACACACACACACACACACACACACACACACATCTGATGAGTGGACTTTCCTTACTGCCAAGTCCAATTAGCGGCTACAGCCACATCAGCATGCCCCTTGTGTTTGGTCAAAATTAATTTACCAACAAACTTTTTAATCAAATTCCAACACGAGTCCTTGAGGGGTGATTGACTCCGTGGCCTCCTCTGTTTGCTGCTGTGATGTCAGGCTCTTATTATAGGGAGTGTGTGTGTGTGTGTGTGTGGGTGTGTGTGTGTTTCCTGCTTGTTGTTGTGAGGCTAAGAAAAATGATCCTTCAGCGTTTCCTGCGGTTTGTTAAATTACGACGTGCAACACATTTAAAGACGTCGTCACTCCGCTGAAAAAAAAATGCTTGAATGAGGTTTTTTTTTTCCTGTGTGTGGATGAGATGATAATATTAATAAGAAGAATCCACAGGCTGCTATTCATAGGACATTCTTTCATTTTGAATAACCAAGCAACAATATTCTGATGTGAGCAAACATGGTGAGATAAGTTTGAAAGCAGCTTCAGCTGTCTGTGAATCTCTCTCTGTTTGTCCTGGAAATGCTGCACATGTGTTTTTGCTGCAGGTATTTCGTAATCGTTGCCAGGTGTAACGACGGAGTGTGCAGCTTTAGTGTTTTCAAGGGCAAATCAAATCACGTTTTAATCATTCGTCCCAGAAGCAAAAACATAATGTGATCACGTTCTTTATGTAACTTTAAAGGGAAACTTTCATGCTTCTACCTAGTTTTTTGTCTCTAATTAAATTATAAAGTCTGCAAGAGCCATTAATCATGGGACGAATTGAGTGATCGATTTGTTGAATGTCACGGCAATGCAAACAGTATTTACCAACAGTAATGTGTACTTACCAAAATTTACTATAACTGGCTAAAATTATAGAGAAAATGTCCTTATTTTTTACTTTGTAAGTCATTAACCTATTGTGGGTGGATAGGAAATGTAACTTATATTTAACTATAACTTATCTTTTTTATATATTTCCCTGTTTGAGTCACAAAATACAAAAAAAAAAAAAAAACCTTCACAAAACACTAAAATGAAAAAAAAACATTTTATGGCCAATCCATTTAATTTATATCATCCAAAACCACAAATTAAAGATTTCCTCTAATAGTTTGTAGAGTTTGTATAACAGCAACACAACATCTCCTGTCTTTAGGTCCTCACCTTGTATGAGGGGAAAAAATTCCCTAAAGAAAAAACACAATTTGAGTACGACATTCATTAGAATAACAGAAATAACAAATAAAACAGGTAGATAGAAGGAGAAGTTCAGAGTATCTGGTGAGGTCCTGTAGTCTAAACCTATACCAGAACTAACTATAAGCTTCTTCAAAAAGAGAAAGTTTTCATCATGTTCTTAATTGTAGGAAACAGGAGGACGATTCCACAGGACAGGAGCCTGATAGTTGACGGCTCTGCCTCCCATTTAACATGTAGACATTCTGGGAACCTCTAGTAATCTGCATTAAGGGAGCACAGTGCTCTCAGTGATGATATTAAATCATGAGATCCTTAACTTAGGATGAAGCCTGACCATTAAGAGATTTGTAGTTATATACTGTTATTTTTACAGTTTTGTAGCTAGTACCGGTGAGATACGATCCTTTCTTCTAGTGCCATGTAGGTGAGCAGAGGTGTATTTAAAATATAAATTATATATATATATAACATTGTGTTGTGTTATAAGAAGGAGTGTTTATTTTAGCTGAACGGCCATGTTTAAAAAGCTCGGCAGCCTCTGCTGCAGGAAAAAACAGCTCCATTGTGATTGATTACTGTTATTATGTCAAGTGGAAATTTCCAGTATTTCACACAATCAAGTCGTGACTGCAAACAAACGCAGTAACACAAACAACAGAATGCTAACACACACACACACACACACACACACACACACACACACACACACACACACACACACACACACACACACACACGTACACAGACATTTAGTTTGGCCAGTTTGGTTCATTCAAGCTTGTTTTTGACTCGTAAAAAGTAGCTTGAAGCAGAAAAAAATGAAATAAACAGTTTTAAACAAACTCTGCCGCCAGGAGAAAACGCGAAACCTGCGTGTTGTTGCCAATAACGAGATAAATGGATTCATTAGATCCAATTTTAATTTAATTTTATTTCCTGGGACAAAAACACACAACGTGATTATAAGAGAGAATCACAAGTTTTAACATTATGATTCTTATATTTTCATTGTTAAGAAAAGAAAACGGGCAACTATTCACAAATGTGATTATAGAAAAAAACAACTCTAGGGGAGTCGTCCTGCATGTTGTGTTTTAGTATTTCTCTTATCCTTTTATAATGCTAAAAGACATTCTTTGTGCTGAAAAATAAGAGATAAACTGCAATAACGCTTCCTGAGATCCTAATAAAGATTAAAAAAATATATTTATGCAGACAGAGGTAGTCAAGTCGCTTCTTGTTTTATAACGCCAGTCAACATGGATTTAGTTTAATGTTTCTGAACATTAAAAGTAGATTGTGTAGTTTTCTGGCATCATGTTTTACACCCTGCAACCAACTCAGTGCTCAAATATTTATATACGAGAAAAACTACAGGTGGGTCGTGAACAAAAGCACAAAAAAATGCAAATGTTTGTTTGTCCGTTCTGTGCTGCCAATGCAGTACCCCCATGTAGATAAAAACAGCTCTATTTAAAGTAATAAAAAACATAACAGTACTAGTTTTGATTGAGTTATACACTAATTAAAACATACTTATGGATAATAGATTCCATTTCTGCTACGTTCCATTCTGTTAGATGCTGCTAAACGCCTTTACATCTCATACATTGAATTCTTTAGCTTTAAATGTGTGTTTAAACAATGTACACTTAATATAGATTATATATTTAAATCATATCTTTTGTTAAAACGTATGTGTGCGTGGCTAGCATACAGGATATCGTTAATGTTATTGGTTGAAATGGGTTGAATCTAAGTGGGGTCTTTTTGTTCTGACTTTACACCTTTTTTTGGTCGTTCATTTTCAGCAGAAAGAAACAGTGAACACGTCCTCATTTTATTTCCATATGCAACACGAGTTTATTCCCTGAGAACACCTGCCTGCTGCAGAAAGCTGCAGGAGCGCTGAGAGTGAACCGCGACAGTAAAGTTAAAGCAGACGGATCCAGGATGAGCTGGAAGTGTCTTTAAAGCTCCATAAAGCTGAGCGAGGGTTCATCACTGCAAACAACACCTTCGACGTTGCCGTTTTTATCGCTCTGTTGTAATGAAAAATATTGATTATCGCTGCTTTAACACAAGTCATTTTTGTGCTTGAGTCCTAACCATAACTTAGTTTGAAAACTGTTTTGCTTTTTCATATCATCCCGCTAATAGAAAAAGAAAAGCAATGCAGACGGCACAAGGTTCCAGAGACAATCACAACCATGTGTTCTGTAGTTTAATGAAAACTTTAAGGAGCAGAATCGATGACATACGTGGAAAGAAATAACATAGAATTACACTGTAATCATCTTGTGTCATATTATGATTAGGGTTCCAGCTTATATATATATATATATATATATATATATATATATATATATATATATACATATCAGGGCTTAAATGGTATATAGTGACAAATGTTTGGCAAGATAAGAAGTCAAAAACTTTTTTCAATAGTTTTATTAGAAGTTTTATTTATCAGGTCTCTCAAAATGTACTTTTTGTGATCAATGTTTGTTTCTTCTCATTTAAAAGTCCATTTGTGTCAATTGTTGGTAGAAAAAAACTTTTTTTGACACGAAAATGTGTGTACACATATAAAATTTGTCTCTATATATCTATACATAATTTGACTATATATATCTATACATAATTTGACTATATATATCTATACATAATTTGTCTCTATATATCTATATATAATTTGTCTCTATATATCTATACATAATTTGACTATATATATCTATACATAATTTGACTATATATATCTATACATAATTTGTCTCTATATATGTATATATAATTTGTCTCCATATATCTATACATAATTTGACTATATATATCTATACATAATTTGTCTCTATATATCTATATATAATTTGTCTCTATATATCTATATATAATTTGTCTCTATATATCTATACATAATTTGACTATATATATCTATACATAATTTGTCTCTATATATCTATATATAATTTGACTATATATATCTATACATAATTTGACTATATATATATCTATACATAATTCGACTATATATATCTATATATAATTTCACTATATATATCTATATATAATTTGACTATATTTATCTATACATAATTTGTCTCTATATATCTATATATAATTTGACTATATATATCTATACATAATTTGACTATATATATATATCTATACATAATTCGACTATATATATCTATATATAATTTGACTATATATATCTATATATAATTTGATTATATATATCTGTACCTAATGTGTCTGTATATATATATATACATAATTTGTCTCTATATATCTATATATGAATTTGACTATATATATATATATATATAATTTGTTTATGTATATCTATACTATATATATATATATATATATATATATATATGCACCTGTCATCAAATACAAGGGATTTCTTTATTTTTTCACTTACAAATTAGTATTTCACTTCAATTTTGACTTAAATAGGACAAAAAAGAAAGTCTGAAGCCATAATTGATTTGTGTTTCGTTAGAATTTGTAAATAAATGGAGTCAAAACCAAAAATCACATCAACAAATGACTATGATATAGAAAGCTCCTGGCAGGGCATGCTGGGAAATCTGTCTTTATATATATACACTTTATAGCTGGAAGACTTTCTTTTGTGTCCTATTTAAGTAAAACCTGAGGTGAAACACAAATTTTAAGTGAAAAAATAGATAAATCCCTTGTATTCGATAGGGGTATGAATCATTTAGGGCTTAAGTGTATGTGTATATATTTATATATAACAAGCAGCAAGTTCAGCTCATGACGTCGACCTATAGGAAGCTGTATGTGTTTTATTCTTGTATGATCAGTTTGATATGGAATATGGAGAATTTGTGGTAGTTTGTGCACCAGCTGCTCTTTTTAACAGATTTGGAGTAAAGTGATTCCGTCAGTAAACAAATCTCAGTCCACTGTTTTCCCATCGACGCAGAGGCCCCGTCTCTTTCTCCATCTGGACTCCATCCATCTCACACGTCTTTTGCTGGTGGTGGTGGTGGTGGTGGTGGTGGGGGGGGACTGGCACCTCAGCTCAGGAACTTTTTTAACACCCATTTTCCTTCTAATGCCATGTGAGCCCACGCTGGCCAAACCTCGTGACAGACGAACCATTAAGGACCCACACACACACACACACACACACACACACACACACACACACACACACCTGCATGTTTATCGTGCTGCTGTTGGCTTTCAGCTGAAGTGGCCGGCACAATAGATATTTTCCTCCCCACACAACTTAACTTCGCTTTTCAAAAATTGCCAGGAATTATTCATCGGCCGTCTACCTCTGCACAATCACAGCCTCGCCTGTTCGCTCTTTTTTTTTTGCCTCCTTGTAAAATTCCTCCTCGGTAATTTTTGCACTTCAAGCCGTCATGACATTTCTCGACGGGTCTCGGTGCTGAGGATGGAGTCGCGCTGACCTCCGAGGATGAGGGAACGTTGGTGTGTTGGTTCCTAATGGATTCCTGAGAGCTTCAGGATGAAATATGGACTCACTCCACTGACGACCTGAACAGGTGAAAAGAACTGGTTTTCTTTATAATTTTTCCAATATTTAGTAGAATTATCTTATTCTACTGGTAGCATTGTTTACTTAGACCCAGATTTGGACTAATTGTACCAAAAACAAGATATTTTCACCTGTGAGGATTTCAGTTTTCACAGTAAATCTGTGCGTTTTTCTGAGGTTTTCTGCATAGAAACACTAATAGATCTGTAGCCTTATCCCGTCGTGTCTGTTGTTGCCTGCTCTGATGCACAAGAACAGAAAAGTGTTCAATTTTTGTTTCAGATGTGGGGTTATGCACGTCAGGCAAATTGAAACTCGGATTGGATTATTCCTGAATGCAGCCGGAGGACAAAAAAAAAACATTTAAACGTGGTAAATGTCATCCCAAACTGGAGATAAGATAGCGGTCTATCAGGAGACGAAACTAAAATGGATTCATCAAAACTGGTTGATGTGGAACGCGATGATTGACAGCGAGGCAGGAAAACAGAAAATCTACTGTAGACGACACCATATGTAAACTCCTATAAGACAAAACCATGAATACAGGAAAGCACTCACTTATCCTGGATGTGGTGGACGTATAGTTTCTGTGAAGCCCCCCTAGGAAGAAAAAACACTTCACCCCCAGTATACTCCTCCTTGTTTATGAATAGTGTAATTTATCTATAAAAATGTTATAAGTACACCTCTGCATAATATTATATTCTTATTAACATTGAGGCCAAAAAAACACAAAGAAAAGTTCTATTAATTATTTTAACTAAAAACCATTTGACATTTAATACTGAAAAATAAAATAATAAAATAAAATATAAAAATGAAATAATAATAACAATAATAATAAAATAATAAATAATATAAATATAATAAAAATAGAATATTATAAATAATAATAGAAAATAATTTAATAATAACAATTATATAATAAATAATAATATAACATAATAAATATTAATACAAATAATAAATAATAATTGAAAAATAATATAATTAATAATACAAAAATAATATAATACAATTAATAATAAAATAATATAATGTAATAAAAATAATAAAATAAATAGTAATAAATTCAATTTGATCAGCAAAATTATTCAGGAGCACAATATTTTAAACATATAATATACTAAATAATAATACAAATAATAAATAATAATTGAAAAATAATATAATTAATACAAAAATAATATAATACAATTAATAATAAAATAATAATATGTAATAAATAATAATAAAATAAATAGTAATAAATTAAAAATGATCAGCAAAATTTTTCAGGAGCACAATATTTTAAACATATAAAACATACTAATAATAATAAGTGTGTGCATGTTTTGTGCAAAAACACTAAACCACAGAGGTAACGTTGCGTTCCATTACACTTTTTAGATTTGGAGGTCGGATCTTGCTGCAAAATAATAATAGTGACAATGACAGCACCACTGCCCCCTACTGGAGTGGATGTGCAATTACACTACTTTTATTCTATTATGGAAAACTCATGTTTCCCCCCCACCATGTGAGAAGCACTGTTGTACAGTAATGTGCTGAGTTGAAGGTTTGACCTCTGACCCCAAACAAATAAAGGGAACCTCGCACCTCTGGATGTTTGTCAGGTGGTCGGTGGGAGGAAGAATCATTAGACCTGAACTCAAATTTATACCCCGAGATTGCATTAAGCGAGATCATTAAAAAGCAATTAGCACACGAGGTGGACGAGGCCCGAACGGTTCCGAGCAAACAAAAAGAAAAACATCAAGTGATCAAGCGAGAGGCCGGCACGTCCCATCCATCACTCCACTCGCCGCTTAATGACGGCGATTATTTAGCGCTAGAGAAACAATGTGAGCAGAGCGGGTGCAACGAATTCACCAAAGTAATGAGAAAAAAAGAGAAAAAAGTGCAGAGCTGATGTATGTCTCCAGCCCCGGGGGCCTGAAAATGACCGTTTCTAGCATTGATTAACAGTGTGTTGACTTTCACGGCTTATTACGTTGACATGAAAATGGCCTCATTAGACGGAAAATCTGTTAAAAAAACACACACGCAGCTGTAGATTCACACACACACACACACACACACATCATGGAGTCCATCAACATCAGAATAAACTGAGGCTTCATTCCAGGCCTGTCCCCCCCCCCATCGACCCGCGTTCCATACAGCCTGAAATACGCTGCCACTAATTACAATTATTAATTGGAAATAGGAAATCGATGGCTCTGAATTAAACACAGACGCGTATGCATGTGGGTCAACCTCGCTTTAACTCGACATAGTTATTCACTGACGGGCTGCGTCTTTTTCTTCTGGTTGGTGACAGCGCTGCGGGGGTGGAGGAGGCTTCACTTCAGCATATATATATATATATATATATATATATATATATATATATACCAGCGCTGCCACCAACCATATATATATATATATATATATATATATATATATATTTCCCCACAATGCATGCATTCAATGCATCACCCAGGACTACAGATTGCTTTGCTGCAAAGCAACTTATCCTCTTTTTTGTGTTTTATGGAGGCAACAACAGCAATTATATTGAAATAAATATAAGAGAGTGGTGTTTAATAATGTATTATATCGGTCAGGCGCTTTTTTGTGTGATGTGAGTGTCTAATTCAGGGGATGTTGTGTTGCTTTTGTACAAACTGTAAAATGCATTGGGGCAAATCTGTGATTTGTGATTCTGGGCTATACAAATAAAGTTGAATTGAATTAAATCATCGCTGCAACGAGCCAGTTAGCCTTTAAAAGACTTTTCTCAACTGGGCCCTTAATTCTACATCACAACATTACATTCTACCCACCCATGGTGTCTCTCAGTCGATCTTCCTGACAGGAATAACTAGCCATGTAACCCAGCTTAACCACATCCTAACAATCAGCTTCCTTTACGTCACCTGATGCTTCCTGTTCAGTCACATGTAGAATACTCATCATCATTAGTGATATCAAAACTTACAAAAACTTAATTCTGCATCCCAACATTATGTTCTCCTCACCCAAGGTTTTATTTTCACATGTGTAGACATCATGAAACAGCTTCCTGTGGACAAAGTGATGCAGACCAGAACATTTATTGATTATGGTTCAGTAGCACTAAGAACGTGTAGGTGTGTGTCAGGTTTTACTATTAGTTTTGGACTTTTGGACGTTTAAAGAAGTAACTTTTTTTTTTTTTGACATTTCTCACTGTTTTCTGACTTTTTAATGGATTTAATGAATCAAGAACTGAATCTATAACCTCACCAGGTGATGGGTTCAGGCTAGTTTGGCCCCGTTTTAAGGACAAAACAAAGGTTGTTACGGTAGCACTAATAACTTGTAGGTGTTTTGTTCAGTTTTTATTTTTTTAATTAATTGTAGCTGCTATCTTCTTCCATCACATCAGGTTCTCTCTTATCAAATGAAGAAGGTGTTATCAGGTGTTGAACCAGCTAAGGTAACTAGACAATCAATGGAGCTGATCAATAAACACTTACAATTAATACAAAAAATAACCTGCAAGTTATTAGTGCTACTGAACCATAATCAATAAACATGTTGCTCTGTCTGCTGGTGAAGTTATAGATTCAGTTCTTGATTCATTAAATCCATTAAAAAGTCAGAAAACAGTGAGAAATGTCAAAAAAAAGTTACTTCTTTAAACGTCCAAAAGTCCAAAAGCCAAAGATGTTCAGCTTCAGGGCTGCAACCAACAACTACCGTGAGAGTCACATCATTTATATGTTGTTGAAATGATGAATCCATCAGTGGTTTGGTTCAGGAAATGGTGTCAAATGTCTTTTGTTTGTCTGCAGACCAAAGATCAACAGAAAATATCTGTATATATGACCCTTACTAAAATAATTTAAAAAACTAATAATAAAACCTGACACACACCTACACGTTGTTAGTGCTACTGAACCATAATCAATAAATGTTCTGGTCTGCATCACTTTGTCCACAGGAAGCTGCTTCATGATGTCTACACATGTGAAAATAGAACCTTGGGTGAGGAGAACATAATGTTGGGATGCAGAATTAAGGGACCAATTGGAAAAAAAAAAATCAGTTTTATCCTTTAAGGCCAGTAACCTTGCTGCGTTATGACGTATAGTAGTTTTAACCCATAAGGACCAACAGTGTTAATACACCGGTGTAACAAGAACGTTGGTTCCCCCAGACTCTTCATCATGAGGTTTATGTCTGAACTTAACTCATTAAGTCCTATACTAATCATCCTGATATAATATGATAATAATGGAATATGTTTCCCACTAATTTTCCTTTAAGTATAAATGGGTCTGGGTTCTTATGGGTTAAAGGTCACATGACCATCTCATGTCCAGGCAAGTTATTAGTGCTACTGTACCATAATCAATAAATAAAAAAACAACCTATGTTCTGGTCTTATCCTTTAAAAGAGGAAAAATGGATCCGTTGATTGGTAGAAATGTGATCAGCAACAGAACACATCTTCCACATCTCTGTTCGCACGAGCTCCTCCACACACACACACACACACACACACACACACTTTGGATGAGGACGTGATCAGTCGGCCAGAACCAAGACAAATGACTGCGCTTGCCGCTCCATAGATCAACAGATGGCCCGGTGACAGTCGGAGTGCTGCCGCCTGCTTTCCGGCCACTCAGCACTATCCTGCCCCCCCCCCCCATCACCCCTTTATCACCCCCCACCTTGTTCCTGCTCGTCGATCATCCCCTCAGTGGGACGTGCATCCTCTTTATGGGAAAACAATATTAAAGCTGACAGGGCTCGGCTCTGCTTTCAGACGTCAGAATATAAATATATAAAAAGAAGAAATGATTGAATGAATGAAGCAACTGGATGTGTTTATATATATATATATATATTAAAAAAAAGTAGATTTCTGCAATGTAGAGACTCTTAAATCACCTGGAATTGTCTTTGATAAATCAATCGTATTATTATAACAACTGAACCTGAAGCTGCAGCCTCAATAAAAACACCTTTTATTTCAGCCTTGACTACAAAGGGAATTCTTTTTTTTTTTTTTTTTGCTGTATTATTTAAGTAATACGGCTTCAGGAAGACGGGGAAAACATTCCAATAATCCCTCGCTGTGGTTTTAAAACTCGAGTTTGTAGGATCAGAGGTTGAGTGGTTCTTGCAGCTTCTTCTTTCTCGGCACGGATCAATAATTAAAGATTAAAGCGACTGTTTATCTGGTCGCCAACGCGCTTAGTCAGACTCAACCGTGATTCATTCAGACGAATAAATACAGATTGTGATTGTGAAATGGCCCTTCAGAAACAAACAGGCGTGTTCTGATGTTCAGACCCATAGTTTCTGTCTGTTCTCATCCACTGTTTCTACTTCCTCGTATAAAAAAACCTGATGAAATGAGACCAGTGAAGGCAGCTCGGGACCCGGTTTTAAATAAAATAGACATAGAAAAATTGCAAAGCTGCACAAATAACAAGGGAGCACTGAGTGGACGCTTTTACTGTGGAGTGTGGCGTTTAGCTGCCATTAAAGCCAACACGTTTTTACTGTCACGTCTGGACGTTTTTATCGAGTTTCAACCCCAATCGTTGTCTTTCCTTGAACCTAAACGTGTGGTTTATGTGTGTCTGAAGTTAACCAGGGAAGCATGTGTTTAAAACACACTCCAGAGAATATCCTGGTCAAATAACAAGGAGACGACGTTTGCTGCAAATTAAAATGAATTAAACACCGTGCAGACGTGTCGGGATATTTTCTCTTTTATAGCAAAGCAAAACAAGTCAAGCAGCCGACTTAGCCTGATAACGACTAATGAATGATTATTTCATTTGCATATGATTATATTCTGCTTGTGTCAGGAGAATTTTATTTATTTTTTTAAAAAAGCAGTACAGTGAAACCCTTTAGGTTTTTTTTTCATGAATGAATGGAGAGACGAGAGAGAGCAGCATTTAAAGTAGGAGCAGCTCACGATTTAATGACGACATCGATCAGCCATGTGTGTGTGTGTGTGTGTGTGTGTGTGTGTGTGTGTGTGTGTGTGTGTGTGTGTGTGTGTGTGTGTGTGTGCAGACGATCACCATTTACTATATTACAAAAAGGACAAATAGGGCCACTAAGTGTATAATATGTTCACATTAGTGTGTGTGACCACGTCGTGTTCTACAAACTGGATGGAAAACTGAGTTTCTCTGCAGGAAAGTATAAAGTCTTTCCAGATCTTTGCTTGATTTAACATTAATTAGACTGATTTAAGGTTATAATTACAGGGTAAATGTGGTTTGCACAGTGTAATAACTGTAGAATAGTTTCCTTCGCTAAGCCGAGGAAGAGGCAACATAAACTGATTATTAGCCGAAGACTGAGATGAAAACTGGACTTAAATAAAGACAATGAAAAAAAATCAATATAAAATCTTGACAATTTCAATTTACCTCTTCAGTGAGCATGCTTCCTTTTTTTCTCTTAATTCCAAAGTGGTGTTAATCATTTTTTTTTTTTTTATAGAGCTCTGAGGGAAAAAACAGAAACCCCCCCCTCAAAAAATAAACGTACGAGTGCTTTAATGTGAACAACTTTTACAGAAAAAGGCTTCAACCACTTTTCATTTCAAGTTTTGGAACTTTTTTTTCCATCTTCAGCACTGATGCACTATCACAAAAAATACAATTTCCCTATTAAATAAAGTCCATTGAACTAAATAAACCCTTTACACCTAATATAAATTAGTAAAATTAGCTCATATTAGCAAAAGTAGCTCTACTGAATACACACACTATCGTGGAATGAAAAGTGTAAGTCGACCTGCTGCAAATTCTGTACATGGAAAACACATGAAAACACATGGAAAACACATCTCTTGCCCCCCTCGCACGACTATAATTAGAATCATTTGTCTATAAAATTGTTATAAGTACCTCTGCATAACACTGTGTCCTTATTAATATATACGATAATTAAAAAAGAAAGAAATATGGACAAACTTACAACAAAGATTTATTTACTATTTATTAACTGTAACAGAAAAGATTTAAAGTGCATCTGAAATGACAAAAATAAAATTAAATCCTTACCTTAATTAATTAATTGACTGACCATGTCAAACCATATGATACTGAAAAATAAAACTACATAAATGGTCTTATCAGTGATTGTGGTGTAATGTCTTTAATGTCTTTGTCTCCAACATTTCAGACTCAGTAACACACCGGTCTTTCACAGTGAACCAAGCGCTACAGACGCTTCGTCATATTTCCTCGTCTTAGCTTTGGGAGACTTTCGTTTGTCTCTTTATCTCCGTCTCTCTCCGCCTGTCTTCTCATCCCTGTTAAATATGTTTTCATGGTGTCACTTGGTGTCTACACTTCATACTCATACTCTGTGCTGTATGCTCCCTGTGAACACTCTGCTGCCCCCTAATGTAGTGAAGGTGTAATTGAACTTTATTCAAGGACAGTAAAAAAAAAAAAAAAAAAAAAAAAAAATTAAAAAGCCTGTTCTTCCCATCAAACATGCCCCCCCTTGACGGAGCCCCACTATTTGAGAACCACTGCTTATAGTGGGCATCATGACAGATTATTTCCAAGTCCGGTGGAGCACATCGAGACACCAGATAGCGATACTCCATCTTTTTTTCTGACAACTGACGCTGCGTCTGAGTCTCTGAGGGATTAGTTACCAGCTTCAAGACGTCCGCTGACAAACCACAAACAAACTTCCTGCTAAAGCTTTGGATCAAATCAGAACATGATGCTGGTAAATCTGCTGCTGAGAGACAACGTTAGGCTTTTTCTGACTTTTCAGGGGAAATACTGGTTATAAGTACACCTCTGCATAACACTGTATACTTATTAACGTACACTCCATCCATCCATCCATCCATTGTCTATCCCGCTTATTCCCTTTCGGGGTCGCAGGGGTCTGCTGGAGCCTATCCCAGCGCGTTAAGGCGAGAGGCAGGGGGATACACCCCAGATGGTCGCCAGCCAATCGTGGGGCTAACGTACACTCATCCCTGTTAAATATGTTTTCATGGTGTCACTTGAGGGTCTGCTAAACTTGGTGTCTACACTTCATACTCATACTCTGTGCTGTATGCTCCCTGCTCACACTCTGACAATTAGGGCACCACTGCCCCCTAATGTAGTGGAGGTGCAATCGCACTTTATTCTAGGACAGTAAAAAATAATGTAAAATAAAAAAATAAAAAAGCATGTTCCCCAAGGTCTAACGCGCCCCCCTTGACATAAAACTGTGAACTCTGAAAAAGAATGAAATATAAAATAAACCTAGGATATGAAACTAGTTGATAGCATGTGTTTTTATTAAAAATTTATAAGAGTTAAACTATCTATATCAAGTATCAAGTTTTTAGGGTTAAACCACATGACCAATTTGCCATTGTCCCTTACATTAGAACAGCAACTTTATTTTTGAGTAATCTATAAGCAGGTTTTACAGTCTAATCAGGGATTCCCTGATACCTGTAAACAGGCGTTGATGTGTACTATCCAATGTACTTTTAACTAATTCGTGTGAGTTATCATGGTGTCACTTGAGGGTCTGCTACACTTGGTGTCTACACTTCATACTCATACTCTGTGCTGTATGCTCCCTGCTCACACTCTGCCAATGAGAGCTCCACTGCCCCCTAATGTAGTGGAGGTGCAATTGCACTTTATTCTAGGACAGTAAAAGAAAATCAAAATAAAAAAATAAAAAAGCATGTTCCCCGAGGTCAAACGCGCCCCCTTGACACTATTTGAGAACCACTGCTTTAGTAAAAGATTTAAGGACTTCTTCTAAAAGCAGGAAGACGCCCTGAGATCAGGAAGTCATTGTAAATATCAGCCGTAATGCACATGAGTAGCGATGATAAATCGGTCTGATTGTCAGCAGCGACGTGCTGAACGCAGGACGCCAATAGATCAGACTAGAGTGGACACGAGTGTTCCTGCTGTGTTTTGTGTTATGAGTCATTATGGAGCACTTTAGCCTTTGCAGCAGAGATTGTTTTAACTTCCTCGTAATGATAGAAATCGCTGTCCTTCTGCCCGGTTGTCTATAAATCTCCCAGATTTCCGGTTATAAACTGAATTTAGAATATCAGTCCATGTCCCTGGTGTCTATTATGTGGCCGCGGTGAATGTGCTTGAATGTTGTCTTTAAACATGCAGGGAAATAGTCCCAAAAGGTGACATCTCATTTTCTTTTGAATGTAGTAGTCAAAGGGAAATCTGCCCACGGCCGGTTTTCAATATTAGTTTTTTATCATCTTTTTTAAAGGCTCTACATGAATATTAACAGAGAGCTCCAGGTGCATTTGACTTTTGATTGATTAATTTAATTAATTTGATGATCTGGAACATACTGAAATTTCACCATTGTCAAAAAAAGCTTAGCAAGCATGAAATGACAATACCAGTATACAACAAATTCATACATCCTATCCATTGTATGAAATGGTGATTTAAAAGGTATTGACGGCAAACATCATGCATCATGGTGGTGTAGCTCGACATATAATAATTGTTCAATTTTTTAAAAGAACCCACCAAATTTGCCATATGGTGATAGATAGTATATGGAAACTTTAAAGATATAAACACATGCTATCAACTAGTTTTATATCCTAGGTTTATTATATATTTAATTCTTTTTCAGATACAACATTTGGAATTTTCTGTTAAAAAAAAATCACACAAAATCATGATTTTTGTAAAAATAAATGGTAAACATTGACTTTTGAATAGCAAGAAATCACCATGAACGCAAAATGTACATTTTGAGAGACCTGATGAATGCTCCTTAAAACTGAATTAAAAAAAAAAAAGTTTTTGAATTTCTCATCTCGCCAAACCTGATTTGTCATGTGAGGATTCGTCAAGGGGGGCGCGTTAGACCTTGGGAAATATACTTTTTAATTTTTTTATTTTACATTATTTTTTACTGTCCTAGAATAAAGTTCAATTGCACCTCCACTACATTAGGGGGCAGCAGAGTGTGTGCAGGGAGCATACAGCACAGAGTATGAGTATGAAGTGTAGACACCAAGTGACACCATGAAACATATTTAACAGGGATGAGAAGACAAGCGGAGAGAGACGGAGATAAAGAGACAAACGAAAGTCTCCCAAAGCTAAGACGAGGAAATATGACGAAGCGTCTCTAGCGCTTGGTTCACTGTGAAAGACCGGTGTGTTACTGAGTCTGAAATGTTGGAGACAAAGACATTAAAGACATTACACCACAATCACTGATAAGACCATTTTATTAGTTCGGGCTGGTGCAGCCAGGCCAACTCTCGGCACAGTGCACAGAGTGCACTCGCCGAGAGTTGGGCTGGCGAAGCCAGCCCAACTCTTAATCTTTCTCATATTTATTATATCTATCTATCTATCTATCTATCTATCTATCTATCTTCTTCCGTAAAAAGTTTGGCTCGCTTCTCCTCCTAGGGAAAAGGACAAACCCCCACAATAGTTATATCAAATCGACCGGCTCGGCCGGGAATCGTGTGGTATGTCTTTTGGTGGCGAAATTGGTTACTATGGCGACGTAGTCGCCATTTTTGTGCGAGATTTTGGCGCAATGCATTCCGGATGGGGAGTCTAGAGTGGTGATGTCATCGCTAGAGTGCAAAACACACAAAAAATTCCTCTGAAAAAAAATGTTCTAACTCGCAGCCGCGGCCACAGTTTTCACCGCACGTTAATAATTTTTACATCAAAACGTCGGCACGACCCTCCCGATCGCTCCAATGTGAGTAAAAAAGCGGAGAGTTGTATGGTTTTGGCGCTATGAGCTTCCAAGCGCAGCTTCGCGCTCCTGCTCTTCCTATCTCTCCCATTATAAATTTTCGCTGATTCACCCTGCATTTTTCTAAAACATTGAATTTCTAACCTGCTCCTGTGCGCACATTTTTCAAGCTACAGAAATAAAAAATACATCAACACGACCAGGAGACCCTCACCTCTCAGAGAATGTGTTTGTTTTGTTATCATGATTCACGGTTTTTGAGTTATGAGCAGTTGTTTGGGGTCTATTTTAAATGAAACAGCCGTTTCTCCACACACATTCAAAGCAGAGTTTGTCAGTTGGGACTTTGATGGCTCGTTTACATCAAAGAGCTTCACAGATGTGTAGGTCGCCGTAGCAACAGTCCACAGCTCCAGAATGAGAACATTTTGGCTGTGGTTTTTCCTTAATAACTTTTGATATAAAGGTTGTATCCTCACCAAACGTTGTGAGAGCAATACAATAAAAGCTCTGCACTATTATAAGCTAAGTTCTGTCCACTACGGCGATGTATTCACTGTTTCAGTGCAAATTCATTCCCCATTTATTTCTATGGAGATAGTCTGCAGCACATTTGATTTGTGTTAACAGATACTGTAATTGATATCATAATCACCACAGAAACAACACAGCTTGGTGGCTGAGTAAATTACTCCATCAGGCTGAAAGCTGATTGGTTGCTGGTTTTTCCTTAATAACTTTAGATCTTAAGGTTCTATAACTACCAAAATGAAGACCATGGTAACTCCAGCAATATGACACACTGACGGCTGATTGGCTGTTGGATTTTCCTTAATAACTTTGGATCTAAATCTCCGACAAATACCAAACTTGGCAGTAATGATCAGAGAGACCTCAGGATCACATCCCTGGCATCAAATTTTTTTAAAAAGCCACAGGAACGTCCCGATGCCCAGTCTGCAGCACATTTGATGTGTGTTGACAGATACTGTAATTGATATCATAATCACCACAGAAACAACACAGCTGGGTGGCTGAGTAAATTACTCCATCAGGCTGAAAGCTGATTGGTTAGTGGTTTTTCCTTAATAACTATAGATCTTAAGGTCCTATAATTACCAAACTGATGACCATGGTAACTCCAGCATTATGACAGACTGACAGCTAATTGGCTGTTGGATTTTCCTTAATAACTTTGGATCTAAATGTCCGACACATACCAAACTTGGCGGTAGTGACCAGAGGGACCCCAGGATCACATCTCTGGCATCAAAAGTTTTTAAAAGGCCACAGTAGAGTCCCGACGCCCAACGGCCCAGCCCGAACTCTCACAATTGCCGCGGGAATTGTCTAGTGTAGTTTTATTTTTCAGTATCATATGGTTTGACATGGTCAGTCAGAAAATGTTTAATTAAGGATTTAATTTATTTTTGAATTTCAGATCCACTTTAAATCTTTTCTGTTAGTTAATAAAGCTATTCTTTGTTGTAAGTTTGTCCATATTTCTTTCTTTTTTTATTCTCTTATACGTTAATAAGGACACAGTGTTATGCAGAGGTACTGATAACAATTTTATAGACAAATGATTCTATTTATAGTCGCGCAGGGGTACAAGATGTTTTCTTCTAAAATTAAATTAAATAATTGAGAAGCACTGACATAATGTAAGTTACAGCCTCAACAACACTTCATATAGAATCCCTAATGTACACGTGATGCATAAAACCTGCATTGGCAGCTGTGTGAAATCTGAGGTCACCTGACCTGTGTAGCCAATAGCAGCTCTGCAGCATAACAGGGAATCTACACGGACAAGACAAATGTCTTTTAAATTGTAATTTTTAATTAATTAACTGCGTCATGATTGATGATTTAAAAAACGAGGGTTTTAAAACCTGCTTTTACACTCCTATATATAATTAATGGGCTTGATTTTTCGTTCCTGGGATGATCCAGGTTACATCTGACTGTTTGTCTTGTAAAACATTTCCAGCAGCTTCAAGGTTGAGCTGCAACTCCTGGTTATCTGCGTCCTTTAATATGCTGATTAGTTTCTGAATTAACTCTTTAGTCTATAAAGTGTTAATGAACAGAGGAGAAATATCCATTCAACAATTCACCAGAAGCATCTGTGTGTGTTTAGTTTGTTTTGTTTCCGCTAAATCTTAAGATATTTAGCCACCGGCAGAGAGGAATAGGAACTAATCATCGTGAGAAGCCAGAAGGAGAAAATGATCAGAATGATCGCAGATTCATTTTCTGTAATTAAACAACAAGTCTTTAAAAATGGATTAACGGTGGCAGCTGTGCCGAGCCCTCGGCGACCGAACAAAGAAACGTGTTAATATACTTCAGAAGGTTTTTCCCTGCGGATTAAAGTGAGTCATTATTGATTTAAGTTCCTGCCGCTGGTTATTCATCTAAATAAGCTGATGGCTTTATTGAAATCTTAGTAAGACATAGAGAAATACTTCAGCTGCACCATAATATTACAAACTCCCCCTGAATAGGAAACGATATTTCAGCCTTCATTCATAGTTTTTAATTTACTCCACAAACACGCGTTAACCCTGCTTGCCGGTGCGTTATGTCAGGAGGTAAACCCGTGTGTATGAAGAGATCTCAGACGCCAGCTGGGTGAAGTTTACCCATGGCGGCGTGGACGCTTTATGGAGCGAACAGATGAGGAAAGTGGAGCTGGTGTGAGGGTTAAAGGTCCATGTGTGATGATACAGAAGGTCTGGCTGCTTCATGCAGCTAACACTGTCCTAACGTTGCCTTGAAGGATCGGGTCAATCGGGTTCTTTAATTCTACATCACAACGTTATGTTCTACTCACCCTACTTGTGTGTTGAAGACATCATGAAACAGCTTCCTGTGGACAAAGTGATGCAGACCAGAACATAGGTAGTTCATCATTTATTGATTATGGTGCAGTAGCACTAACAACGTGTTTGTGTGTCGTATTTTCATTTTTTTTTAAACTCTTTTTTAAACTCTTTTGTTCCAACCAGGCAGTAACACCTGATTCTACTATTGAAGGTTCTTAACTCTAAGGTGGTGGTAGGTGGTTGATTAGTACAAACAGGTGTGTGACTCAAACACAGCACCAGCCAGTGACCCCCCTCAGACCTTTGAGAGAGACCAATCCCATCAGGATAAAAGCGCGTCCCAACATTCAGGCCAATGGACGCCACTTTTGTTTTTTCCTCCACATCTGTGCAGACTTTTTGCACAACTTGACCAGAAAAAACTGCCTCCTTGGTCTGTCAAATCTGTCAATTCATAATTTCTGATCCGGACTGTTTTATTCACGTTAAATAAATGAACATAAATCAGATGTTGTGTTATTACTATGCAGTGCACATCAATACAATAGTTTTTATTCACCTCCGTAATTTACCTCTTCAGTGAACATGCTTCCTTCTTCTCTTCTATAACTTATATGATGTTATCTTGGTTGGAACAAAAACCTGCACCCGCACCAGCTGGTTCAACACCTAATAACACCTTCTTCCATTCGATAAGAGAGAACCTGATGTGATGGCAGAAGCTAACAGATTAAATTATTTAATGTATTTCTAGTACACTCAAAACATTGCGTCCTGAACCAGATGTTTCTGTTGAACTTTTCATTTGCACAAACTGATCCCTTTAACTACATCGTGTTGGTGTGGCAGCAAATCTCAGAAATTAATCAATTCAAAACTTGCAAATCAAATTTTTGACTAAACTAACTTGACAACACTTAACCCGTTAATGCCTGCATTTATATAGTTGTATGTGTGTTTTTGCCTTTAAGTAGATGGTAAATAATGTTGAGATTATTCATTTCACTTTTGCATAAAACATAGTAGAAAATTTGGTATGTTGCAAATTTGCAAAAACAGGCATAATGGTCAATTCGGTTTGTTGCATTAAGGTGAAATATGCAATATTTCTGGGTTAAAATGTCTAAAAATGACTAAACTTATGATGAATATTTTGATGAGTGATTTTAAACTGAACATAACACCACACTCACCTACAAGTTGTTAGTGCTACTGCACCTGATCAATGAATGTTCTCGTCTGCATCACTTTGTCCACAGGAAGCTGGAACATGAAGTCTTCAGCAGGTTCAACAAAATGAGAAAATAACACAGTGGGTGACTAGAACATAACGTTGTGATGTAGAATTAAGGGACCCCTTATTCTTTAAGGCTGCTCTTTAACAGCGTTATGATGTACATTCGTTTTAACCCATCAGGACCACCAATGTTGTAACACCGGTGTAACAAGAACGTTGGTTCCCCCAGACTCTTCATTATGAGGCTTTATGTCTGAACTTAATCATCCGGATATGGAATATGTTAGAAATGTTAGAAAGTTATAAATGTGTTCTACGTGACCCACTCGGTTTATGGTATAACCTGCATAATTTCCTTTAAGGATAAACGGGTCTGCGTTCTTATGGGTAAATGACGTGTCCATGTCTTGTCTCGCCTCCCCAGGCTGCGACAGCGACTTCTGGGGCCCCCACTGCACAAACCGCTGCCAGTGCCGGAACGGCGCCAAGTGCAACCCCATCACGGGGGCGTGCGTGTGCACCGACGGCTTCCAGGGCTGGCGCTGTGAGGAGCCCTGCGAGCCGGGCCTCTACGGCAAGGACTGCGCCCTGGAGTGCCGCTGCCTCCACGGCGCCACCTGCCAGCACCAGACCGGCGAGTGCCTGTGTGCCCCCGGCTACACGGGGGCGTTGTGAGTATCCTGTCGCTGACGTGCGCCTCCACGAGCGTTTTTTTTTTTTTTTTCCAGAAAAAGGATGAATAGAAAGCGTCCTTCACGGCCCTTTTGTTGCACACCTCAATTATTTCCATGGAGATGAACCTAAATTTTTGACCCTGTGAATCATATTAAATTCTACATTTTTTCTCTGAATGGGGCGTGATGCTGCAAACAGCAAAAGTGTTCAAGGCTCAGATAAATAACAGCACAAATCAATCAAGTGTCATTTAAGGAGCTGAAATGAACATGTTTGTCCACAGTCGTCCTCCTGTGCAAAAATGTATTGAAAAGTTCATCTGAAACATAATATGAAGCTTCCACATGAGTGAAATCAACATTTTTCAGCATCTACCAAAGAGTTTTTTTAATATGGTGATACAGGCCACTCTGAGCCACAGCCTTTTAATTTAATTATTTTAATTATTGATTTAGATTTCCTCCTTTAACCCATAAGAACCTATTTATCCTGAAAGGAAAATAATGTGGGTTATACCATAGACCAAGTTTTTCCAGGATAATAGTTTTTATTCCCAAAAATCTGTATTTTAACATAAGATAAGATAAGATAAGATAAAACTTTATTGATCCCACAACGGGGAAATTTGTGTGTTACTGCAGCGTTACAGATAAAGAGAAGAAAATAAAGCTGAAGATAAAAAAAACTATAAAGAAATAAAAATAAAAAAAACACACAACACAATGTACAATTTCGCAGAATTTGTTGATGATCTGCATACACAGTATGCATTATGGACATAGAATGGAGAGAAAATGCTAATAAATAGTAAGAAAAAAAGTATGCACAAGCAAGGCATATACACATACATACATACACATACACACATATTTACATATATATATATGGACATACATATCCACGCACATACACACATGTACACATAGATACACTTAAGGTGCAGGGTGTGTGTGAAGATAAAAAAAAAAAAAACATATATGTAACATTGGGCATTAGTGGTAAACGTATTCCATATTAGCTTTTATTTTTTTGCAATATACTGATAGTGTACACAGAAGCATTAACACAGTAGTAGGTGTAAACAGCATAACTTCTAATTTAATTTCAATATTGTTGACAGTCAAAACCAAAAGTTTTCATACAGTGAAAGTTACATAATCAAGAATGAATAATGAATGATTTCACAGTGACGATATGGAGCCAAAATCTATTTTATCAGCTCATACTCTACTTGAATTCTGTGCCTTCTAATGCACATGTAGAACAATTACTATAAAATCATCAAATATCTAAACATATTCCATATCAGGATGATTAGTATCTGTCACTTTGTGACTTAATGAGTTAAGTTCAGACATAAAACCTCATAATGAAGAGTCTGGGGGAACCAACGTTCTTGTTACACTGGTGTAACAACACTGTTGGTTCTTAAGGGTTAAAAATTATTAGTATGAGTAATAATAAAAATTCTCCTTCTGGGAATCTGTCCACCGCTCGTACATGGAGCTCTGCTGACATCCAATGGGTTCATGTTATACCACCATGCTCCAGAGATGAGAAATATAAATATAAAACATGTTTGTCCTATTACAGAGTTGCATGTTCACGTTTTATTTCTGAGAAGCTGATCATTGCAAACGTTGAATATTCCTTTCGTGCACTTTTCTAATTTCACATTTAGTTTAGACTCATAGTTTATTGTGTTGTAGTTTCGGCAACTCCAGAATATTATAACTATTATTTGAAACCTGCGTGTTAAATATTTAATGTGCGACGTGTCCGTTCTGTGTGATTATCCGTCGTGTGAGATGTGGAGAGGAGCGTGTGCAGAGAACCAGAAGGTATTAGCGGTTAATGGCCTCCAGGATGTGATCGCCGTGTCTGCGGTTTTACGCTGACGCAGTCAAAGGAAATTTACATATATAATCCACATTATTATTTATCATCACACCAGCCAGTGACCCCCCTCAGACCCTTTTGGAGAGACCAATCCCATCAGGATAAAAGGGGGTCCCAACATTCAGGCCAATGGACGCCACATGTGCACCACACACGCCACAATTTACCTCCTCAGTGAACACGCTTCCTTCTTCTCTTCTATAACTTGTATTATTTTATCTTAAGATATCGTAACTTAACTTGAATATCTGAGCATTATTTGACCTCCGTGCTCTTATCTCATCTCATCTTCCTCCTCCAGCTGTGAGGAACCTTGTCCTCCGGGCAAACACGGCTCCCTGTGTGAACATCGATGTCCGTGTCAGAACGGAGGAACCTGCCACCACGTCACGGGGGAGTGCTCCTGTCCCGCCGGCTGGATGGTACGACCCCGTCACGACCTCCAGAGAACATTAAAATAACAATATGATAATTCTACAGCAAGCTGTGCTGTCCTCCTGAGCAAACGTGTATGAAGGAAGTTCATCTGAAACTAATATAAGGCTTCCAAATGAGCGAAAATCAATATATTTCAATTTTTCTCAGAGGAGTTTTTTTTCAATATGGTGATATCAATATGGTACCATACCACCATGTCAATATGGTGATATGGTGATACAGGCCACAGCCTTTTAATTTAATTTAATTTAATTTAATTTAATTTAATTTAATTTAATTTAATTTAATTTAATTTAATTTAATTTAATTTAATTTAATTTAATTTAATTTAATTTAATTTAATTTAATTTAACCCATAAGAACCCAGAACCATTTATCCAGAAAAGAAAATTATACCATAGACCAACACATTTCTAAAGTTTTTTTCAGAATAATATTTTCTATTCCCAAAGATCTGTATTTTAACAAATTGACTTTTAAATGATGAAAAAACAGCATTAAGGCAAATTATACATTTTAAGGTGATGAATGCGTTTCAACCCATAAGAACTGAGACCCATTTATCCTAAAAGTAAATTATGTGGGTTCTACCATAGAATAAACCTTTTTTTCCCATAGATCTGTATTTTAACATATATGTAACTTTAGTGGTAAACATATTCCATATCAGGATGATTAAGTGTCACTTTGGGACTTAATGAGTTAAGTTCAGACATAAAACCTCATAATGAAGAGTCTGGGGGAACCAACGTTCTTGTTACACCGGTGTAACAACACTGTTGGTCCTTATGGGTTAAACCTTATTAGTAGTTTAGAGCTGGCAATTCTGTATAGACATTAAAAAAATGTTTTAAGGATGTCATTGTTTAGTTTCACCTCCCCATGTGGACTGCACCTGCACAGTTTTACGAATAATAATAAAAAAAAAGTATATGATTGCAACTAACTGATGGTAAAAGTTTATGAGGCAACGTATCCCAATATTGTAATTCTGTTTTAAACTTTAATGGGACATTAGCTCCATAGGTTATACTATTGTTCCTCTCTCTATATACATATATATATGTGTGTATATATATATATATATATACATATATACATATACATATATATATATATATATATATATATATATATATATGTATATGTATATATGTATTATTATAGAGAGAGAGAAAGAGAGAGAGAGAAAGAGAGAGAAAGAGAGAGAGAAAGAGAGAGAGAGAAAGAGAGAGAGAGAGAGAGAAAGAGAGAGAGAGAAAGAGAGAGAGAGAGAGAGAAAGAGAGAGAGAGAAAGAGAGAGAGAGAGAAAGAGAGAGAGAGAAAGAGAGAGAGAGAGAAAGAGAGAGAGAGAGAAAGAGAGAGAAAGAGAGAGAGAAAGAGAGAGAGAGAAAG